>CM033641.1:102422138-102922165 GCA_019512145.1 Engystomops pustulosus | reverse complement strand
TACTAAGCTGGGAGGGGGCTGTATATGGGATACAGTATATTACTAAGCTGGGAGGGGGCTGTATATGGGATACAGTATATTATTAATCTGCGGGGCTGTATATGGGATACAGTATATTACTAAGCTGGGAGCGGGCTGTATATGGGGTACAGTATATTACTAAGCTGGGGCTGTATATGGGATACAGTATATTACTAAACTGGGGGTGCTATATATTCACATTGGTCAGGGGAGCACTGTATGTAAAATCATGTAACATAATAACACGGAGGCATATATTAGTTATAGGATACAATAGATTACTTTGCATCATTTAAAACAAATGTTAGGGGTCTGTATTAATAAATTGGGGGTGTTGTATATTGAATAGTGCTTAGCATGCTATAATTCCAGTAGAAATATATATATAATGAAAGGATGTTTTGTATGTGTGGAGAGTGCGGTCAGTTGTGTTGTGAGGGGTATATATTATTTAGGAGCACAGTGTTGTTATCCAGGAGACTTTATACCGTAAGTGACTGTGGTATTTTCAGGGACGCCGGGTGGAGATGCTTCACAGAGCTGAAGATATCTGGCCGTGAATTCACCTTTGATACGTCATGGATTGGAGAACCTGGAATAAAGTCCTACTGATGGAAGAGATTGTCATCTATAAGGTACTAGATGCCACTAATGACTCCCAGAACCTGCAGTCAGTCACACAGTGTCAGTGAGCTGTCTGTTTCAGCATTTACTTAACGTGGAGTGGTCAGGAGTGGGGGGGGGGCAGCATTTTAATATTCGCCTCAGGCAGCAAATATGCTAGAATCGGCCCTGGCTATATACACACACACACACAGAACCACACGCACACAAAACCACACACACGCAGAACCACACACACTTCCCCCATTTCCCTTCTTCTTACCCTGTCCTAGGGCAGCATGGCAGTATGAGACCTGTGGTGATGTAAGAAGCATGTGGCATGATGAATCATGGGTACTTACTCACTGTGGTAATCTTCTTATATTTTTTATCCATTGACTCCTTCCTTCTAAAATCAACTAAACCAAAGCCCCTATTTTCTGCAGCTTTACACACCGAGCAGGAGCATTTCTCCCACTTTATACTAAAACTCACTGTTGCCATGATATTACAGCAGATAGATGGACGGGGGAAGTGATGAGGGAGCAAGGAGAGGGAGTGGCATGTTCCAGCACATTGTAATAGCCTGGGATGCTATATGGAGGGGCTCTTGTAATGCTCCCATAAAACTCTTCTGTCTCATTAGCATTATTTTAAAAGTTGTTTTTAGAAAGAAGTAGACCATGGATAACAAACGTAAGAGATTACCACTGTCACAGTGTCCAGATCTATGAGCCAGTGTTCTTGGTTTATCATGTTTAATATTAATGGTCAATTTCCTTTAAGCCACCTATCTAACATAACTGCAAAAGACAAAGCCTCATCCAGTTTGAGGATTTAGATGTCTAACTCTACTGTGAACTGGGCCCTGAGAGCACAGACATTCCAACATTTCAGGTAACTTCACACACACTCATACACATTTAGCCTAGTCCAGTACTAATTGGACTAGATTCTTTGTCTACAACAATGATGAGTTCTATATTAGAATAGATATAGTAATAAAGGGCCTTTTAATCTGTTAAGACAGGGAAGAAGTGCAAAACATCTGTCCATACTAGCTTGCCAAACCTGCAGTAAATAGCAGGTGGCAAGTGGGAAATAGACCCTAACCTGGGTTTGTCCACAGAACAGTAAGACACACAAACAAGAGATATCAACAGATATATGGCAAGGTCAAGAAAAACAAGTAAAAAACCAAGATGATGATGAGCTACAGAATCAAAAGGGAGTAGAATAGTCAAAGTACTGGCAAAAAGCCAGCAAAACACAGCAGAGTATGACAATCTCAAAGAGTTAGGGTGACAAATCATTCCAATGCTTGACAAAGATTCATGGCGAATTGAAAACTTGCAGTTTTTTCATGCCTGTGTGAATAAAGGTTTATCACCTTTTTCATCATATTGGATGCTGTGGCCTTTTCCTTTCTGTCTTGTTTCCTGGTTGCTTGGTGACACCAGCCATGGACCAATTGCGAGTTGAGATGGTTATAGAGATAAACTGTCATCTACTGTGACATTTTATTTTTTAGATCACATTTTTTTCTGCTGAGGCCAACTTTTCTCTGCTCATCACCTATCCTCTCCACTGACAGTTCACCCTCATCACTACCTCTGAGTGACCTTTGAACCTCCTGTTTCACCAGTCATCAGCACCTCAGCATTACCATCTTCGGCAACACCTGTTTAGGGATAGTTCAGTGGCATTGCTATTACTGTCACTATCAAAAAGTTGTTACTAAAAAAAACAAAAAATTACCAAGAAATTGTATACTGCCAATGAGACATATGCTGTGCTTTTTGAAGATAATGATTCTGTCAGTGAAGAAGAGGTGACATTTTTATTGTCGCTTTTTTATTGATAACTAAGCCAAAGGAACTGTAGGTTTCATAATTTTCATCCGCTCCTGGCATCATGCTGCTGGTTTTGGTGAAGATGAATTTATTCAACCACTTTTACAGGTTTAATGGTGACACAAACCAACATCTATGCAGAGCAATTAATTGCCCACAATCCCCAAAGCTATATTGCCTGGCCCCAAAGTTATATTGTCTAGTCTGCTATGAAGCCAACTGAATTGTAGAAGTTTTTTGGACTTTTACTCAGGGGTTGGATCTACCCTGTTCTCTCTGGTCAGGGGGCCTACACTCCGGCTCCCTCCACCTGTGCTCTGTGCTTCCCTTCTCAAGGGGAACAGCAGGCCTGTGAGGTTGGAAGCTTCCAGCCTCTACCCACCTCCCCACTGCAACAACATGATCTAATTGTGTCGCCTGCACCAGATCTTTGCCTAACGGGCCACCGGCCACGCATGAAGGAAGAGACCAAAGGTGTCGGCAGCACCAGAGAAAACAAAGTGACAGGTGAATATAAATCCATTTTAAAAAAATCTGCAATCATCCTATGGGGGCATGACTGCTGGCTACAGGGGGCATTATTGATGGTGACTGGAGCCATAACTGCATTATTGTGTCTACTGGGGGGCATCACTGTGGCTAATTGCTACTGTGGGCATTATTGTGGCTACTTGGGACAGGCACTGTGACTAATGGCTACCTGGGTCTGCTGGTGAGACTATTGGCTACTGTGGGACTATTGCTGTGACTATTGGCTATTGTGGATGGCTTTGAATATTGGCTTCTTTGTCGGGGCAATATGACTACTGACTTCTTTGTGAGAGCAATGTGCAATTAGCTACTGTGGATGGGCGCTTTGACCATATTAAAAATGCATATAAAGTACAGTAAGGGTTCATTTGTGTAGTCTTTGAGGATGAGCAATGCACAAAATTAGTCCACTCTCACTGGTTTGAATACAAAACATGCATTGTTTTTAAAATGTATGCTTTGACTACATTGGCTATTGTTATTATATTGGCTACAGGTCATCATAATTATATTAGCTAGTGTGTGGAGGCAATGTTACTATATTAACTTCTGTGCAGGGGTACTGTTACTGTATTGTGTTACTATATTGGCTACTATGGTGGGGCACTATTGCTATATTGGGTAGTGTGTGGGGGTACTGTTACTATATTGGCAAATTATTATATTATTATAAAAACTTTGTTTAGTGGTGTATTGACTGTATGTATTGGTCTTCATTTCAGTGCTTTGTATAAATATATATTTATACTCACCGGCCACTTTATTAGGTACACCTGTCCAACTGCTCTTTAACACTTAATTTCTAATCAGCCAATCACATGGCGGCAACTCAGTGCATTTAGGCATGTAGACATGGTCAAGGCAATCTCCTGCAGTTCAAAACGAGCATCAGTATGGGGAAGAAAGGTGATTTGAGTGCCTTTGAACGTGGCATGGTTGTTGGTGCCAGAAGGGCTTGTCTGAGTATTTCAGAAACTGCTGATCTACTGGGATTTTCATGCACAACCATCTCTAGGGTTTACAGAGAATGGTCCGAAAAAGAAAAAAAATCCAGTGAGTGGCAGTTCTGTGGGCGGAAATGCCTTGTTGATGCCAGAGGTCAGAGGAGAATGGGCAGACTGGTTCGAGCTGATAGAAAGGCAACAGTGACTCAAATCGCCACCCGTTACAACCAAGGTAGGCAGAAGAGCATCTCTGAACGCAGAGCAATCATTGACAGCCTACAGTACAATGATTTTATGATGATGATGTTCAAGCAGTTTTCTTGCTGTTTCCCTGTCCATATATGGATAGTCACATCACTTGAGCACACGCAATGTTTCCATATAAATGATGTTGGTTATGGATGCCATACAATGGCATATGTCTTACATGGGCTTTTATAGCCTTATTAAAACGGAAGTAACCAGCAGGATGAAATATATCAGTGCTATTCTATTCTTTAATTGCCACAGTGTACTGATGTATACTGACCCGACAGAGGGCAAAAGTTTACTCTTTTGGCCTCTGTTTAACAGTAGAAGTGTATGGACACATTTTTCATGAACATCAGGAGCTTTCCTGGCGTAAACATTAAAAATGTTAAAAGAACAAAACTCGAGACGACCCTAAATTTTCTTTTTACTTTGTCTTATCTGACTTGCGGCTAGTGCAGGTCATCACACAGTACTCTATTGCCCTGCTCAGCTGCAGCCAGCTACATCCCTGAAGTTATCTAAAACAGTCTATTACTAAGCTGGTGGGGCCTGTATAGCGGTACAGTATATTACTTAGCTGCAGGGGCTGTATATGGGATACAGTATAGTTACTAAGCTGGGCGTAGGGAATAAACTGCCGGGCGTGAGACATAGTATTGGGTGGCCTGTTAATTTGCAAGATTTATTTTAAGCTGTAGGGTACTGTAATGGGAGCTGTATATATTAAATTGGAGTGGTAAATAACGGGCCTTTCACTATATGAAGCAGGGCTATAGTAAAATGTTTGGGTGGGGGTTCTGGTATAAATAAGTTGGGCTTTTTATATTGTATTGGTGGCTTAGCATGCCTTATTAGTCCAGTAATTATATTGATATATATATATATAATCATAATTCAATACACTCACCGGCCACTTTTAGGTACACGTTCCAACTGCTCGTTAACACATACATTTCTAATCAGCACATCACATGGTGGCAACATCAGTGCATTTAGCATGTATACATGGTCACAAATCTCCTGCAGTTCAATCAACTGAGCTCATATGGTGGAAGAAAGGTGATTTGAGGCCTTTGAACGAGGCATGTGTTGGTTGTGCCAGAAGGGCTTGTCTGAGTATTTCAGAACTGCTATCTTGCTGGATTTTCATGCACAACCATCTCTAGGGTTTACAGAGATGGCCGAAAAGAAAAACTCAGTGAATGGCAGTTCTGTGGGCGAAATGCCTTGTTGATGTCCAGAGGTCAGAGGAGAATGGGCCAACTGTTTTCGATCTGATATAAAGGCAACAGTGACTCAAATCGCCACCCATTACAACCAAGGTAGGCAGAAGATCTCCTGAACGCACTCGTCATGAACAGTGACTCAGCCAAGACACACCAGGGTGCCACTCAGCTAGAGAACAGAAACCGAGTGGCTACAATTTGCACAAGCTCATCGAAATTGGACAGCAGAAGATTGGAAAAACGTGCCTGGTCTGATGAGTCTCGATTTCTGCTGCGCACATCGGATGTAGTGGCTCAGAATTTGGCGTCACCAACATGAAAGCCAGGATCCATCCTCCTTGTATCCAACCGTGTCAGGCTGGGGTGGTGGTGGGTCATGGTGTGGGAATATTTTCTTGGCACTCTTTTGGCCCCTTGGTACCAATTGAGCCGTGCAACACGCCAAGCGCTACCTAGAGTATTGTTGCTGACCATGTCCTCCCTTTTGACCCCACTGAACAACCACGCCGATGTATTTCACAGAACTCCCACTTGCATGTGATACACGACCGTCATTGCGTCTCGAGTTGTGGCATCTCATTACAGTGCCCCCGTGCGCCCCGAAAGCATCTCGCCACGTCCACTGACAGTTTTGCTGAAGTTCGAGTAGTTTCTGGGAGCCGCCGTTCCAGCCCATAGAGTACTATTACAGCCACTTTTCTGTACTTACTTCTACTAACAGAAGGTTACATCATTTATTTTACTATTTGAACATGTTTTAGCGCTTGCAGGTCTTTATTGATAATGTTTTGTAGTGTATATATGTGATACCTAATGAAGAGAGATCGTTCCCCGAATGTATTCCACTATTGCCATATAATAAATGGTTGCTCAGGTCTCTCTACTTCTGGTTACTATTTTGCTTTAAGCCTGCCCTTTATTTCCCTTTATGCATTGTTTAACGCCTTTGTTTCACATACTGGATCAGAGCGCAGCAGCCTTCATTTTTTCAACATTGGCAAACTACATCATTTAACTTGAGGACGTTTTAGCGATGTTTAGACGGTCATGTGACACCTTTTGTTAATATTGCTTAACACATGCTTTTTAAAGATATTAAAGCGAATGTAATCAGGCCACTTCGTCCTCTTTCAGCTGTTCTGATGCGGTTGAAAACAATGGTTGCTTCCCTCGTAATGCGTTTTAACTACAAGCGTTTGGGCGCACCCTTACTTCTAGATGTCATTTATGTTTTTGTGTACTACGCACTACATACACAGGTGTGAACTTGTTAATCTCCTGTTCATAGCTCATCCTCTAAGATTGAGAAGATGCACTGTGTGTTTTTTCGGTTTTTTTTGTGGCGTCCAATTATCCAATATTATAGGGATACAGTGGAATATGTCTTCTTTAGCCGACCCTCCTCTTCGTCAGCAGTCATGGGGCAATCTTACAGCCTCATTCCAATGATTAGATGATGATGATGTTCAAGCATTTTCTTGCTGTTTCCTCCCTGTCCAATATGGATAGTTCACATCACTTGCATCACCCAAGGTTTCCCATATTGAATGTTGTTATGGACTGCCATACAATGGCATATTTCTTACATGGCTTTATAGCCTTATTTAAACGGAAGTAACCAGCAGGATGATAATATATCAGTGCCTATTTCTATCTTTAACCTATTGCCACAGTGAACTGATGTATCTGACCATACCCAAGGAGGGCAAAAGTTTAGCATCTTTTAAGGCCTCTGTTTTACAGTAAAGTGTAGGACACATTTATTCATGTAACTCAGATGCTTTTCCTGGCGTAAAACTTAAGAATGTTAAGAACAAAACCTCGAGACGACCCTAAATTTTCTTTTACGTTGTCTTATCTGACTTGGGCTAGTGCAGGTCATCACACAGTACTCTATTGCCCTGCTCAGCTGCAGCCAGCTACATCCCTGAAGTTATCTAAAATTCTGGTTGTTAAACATCTTTCGGGATCATGTTCGTAAGAAATTATTAAAACAACCCTTCCTTTTCACAGCTGCTAAAACGTATTTTCCCAAGGGAATCATCCTCCTCTCTTTCTCTCACACAATTTGACCTTGAAATGATACAATTTTTATGAAGCATATTATTCAAAGTTCTGAGCTTTCTTTCACCAAGCTCAAACCAAAGAGCATGTGAAAAAGCAGGTGTTGTTTTCTGTAGGTTTCATTTATAATGGTTACTTTGCTTAGCAAGTTCTTGTGTAATAAATGTGTGATCATGGCAACTCAAATACACATGGTCTAGGATTATATAGATGTACATAGGGAAGATTGCAAAAATGTTAAGTATAGTGTGAAGCAAAACCTGTAGACTGCTAAATATCTAAATGTTACATTACGTTGACTCCTAGTGTGATCAGTCCATTTCTTTATTCTGTCCCAAAGCCAAGTGTGTTAACATGCAGTCCACTTTCAGAAAATCTAGAAAAACATGTGGTTAAAGATCCAGTGTAATGTCTGCCTTCAGGAGAATCTATAGCCAATAAGCTCACAGAAACCCCTTCAAAAATGTAAAAACATTGTAGCCCCTGAAGAGGTAAGAAACCAATTAACCATCCCTTAGTCAAGAGACCACTACTCCACAGCCAGGTGTGCCTTAGGGGTTTTAACACCGTTACAAGCCATTTTTATTGATTTCCTAATGGCAGACTCTGATAGAGGTTGTTAGGTTAAACCCAAATGCACTATAATTACCAAAGCAAACAGTCCTGAAGACAACTAATAGCAGGCCCCATAATTTAGGAAAATTCGTACAAATACACACATCTTAATCTTGCAACTGATCACATTCATAACAAATATGCTCCATTCATAAATGTATCCAGAATCTGTGTATACAGTACATGGGATTAAATTATGGGCCACAAATACTGCATAGAGATTCATACACACAAATGAGTATGCCGAAGTACCCTGTAGACACATTCAGACATTATATAATCTATATGTACTGTTCACCCAAGGAGAAACGGAACCAATTTATTTCTGTATATACTGTAATTTACTTTGTACTTTATTCAGACCCGTTATATGCTGTGATTGGTAAAACACTCTGTTGTAACTGTTAAGCTATACTACATAAAGTTATTACTTAACAAAAAAATAGTGTCATATCAGGCAGATATAGTGCATATAAAACAATTGATTTTCTTAGGTATACTTTGAAATTACTTAAAAACACACTGAGGGGCATTTATTATTGGCTTTCCTGTGTTTCTCGGTTCCCAACATTTATTTTGGCACAATTTTTGGTCACAATAAGACCAACTAAAAGGTGGTCTACCGAGTTCTTTTTCATCTTCCTAAATGTGGAGTCAGTTTAGACTCTTTTCGGTTGTGCGTCAATTTATGAAGCCCTTGCACCAAAAATTAACTTCACTGGCAAAATTACAGTACTATTTTTGTGCCACCATAACGAGCCCTGGGATACTATTAATGAATGTTCCAACTGTGTTGTCTGTAGATCAAATTTCAAAACTGCTGATTTTAGATTCTACACATAATCTGACCCACATTTATTAAAGTTTATGTGCCAGTATTATCTCGTGGTTGCACTGTGTCTGCCACACCACATAATTCTGAACTTACAGGGACGTTCTGGTGGCGATTAGGACTGTGAGTCACCTTTATTACAGTGGCTCAACAGAATTGCATCGCATGCTCTACATTAAAGGTGCACACAAACAGTGCAGGGGGCGCCAGATTATTGAAGACTGTGCATGTTTTTCATAATTTTAAAGTATACCTAATAAAATCAATTGTTTTATCTATATAGTTGCCTGTTTTTTTCATCAGTTATTTGTTTCTCTGGTGTTAGGCCTTGTATATTAAGCAGATATTTTTGACGACTCTTGTAATACAAATACTATACACAGTTCTAACCAATGCAAAAGGGACGTTATGTGGACTGCGCTTGTCCTGTATTTTATTGTGCATTGGTGGTGGAACAATTTTCAATATTTTTAGATTGAGGTGTTATATAATTTCACTCACATTTTGTTAATATATGTTTTTCTTTTGTCGGGTTGTATTGATTTTTAACCATCCACCTATATCTAACTTTTTGCCCAAGAAAAATATAGTGTTTAAGAGTTCCACATTGTAAATGTTTCTATGTCTTGTGTATGTCAACAACTTCGGTTCTACCCTAAGGGCCGTTCCACACTTGCGAGTGTGATGCGATGAACTCGCATCAGACTCGCAACACGTGCTGCCCGGATTGCACGGCCCGAACCCTGCAAACCGGGACTGAACTCAGCATGTCAGTTCAGTCCCGGTTTGCAGCGTTCGGGCCGTGCGATATGGGCAGCATGCGTTGCGAGTGTGATGCAAGTTCATCGCATCACACTCTCAAGTGTGGAACGGCCCTAAGACTTGAATGTGATTGAAAATTCTGATTCTCTACTTGGTTTACTGCTTATACCTAAGGACCTTTGAAATACTAATAAGGAAAGAAGAATATGGCCACTTGATTTTAAGGCATTCTGACATCTTTATGCGTGAATAGGGTATAAAGAGGATAGAAATATTTTAACAGCAGTGCAAGCTGTTCTTGTTATACATTATGTCATAAATATAGTGTAAAAAAGCTCAGACTTTCTTCAATGTTATATAGTTCATTTTGCAACAAACTTTAGTTGCAACATATTTATTGTCTACTACCAGAATTATACGATAGACTTCCTGCTAGCAAACGGATTGCAGAAACTCCCAACAGACCTGTGGATCAAGTTGTTTTTATGCTCTATACTGCTTATTGATAAATGTAGGGAAAAAGAACATGATAAGAATACGATTTTGTTTGTTTTGTATCAAAAAACTAAAAATATTTTGACATTTTATGACATAAAACTGTGGCTAATGTGCACATCAAACTTAAACTGTATGTTTTATGGCGAGGAATGGAGTATATTTGTATGAAGCCACACCTGTGTGCTGCAATATCAAGAAGCAATGGAGAAGAAATCCTCAATGTTTATGGGATTTGATAGAGTTTAAGTGAACCAGTCACCAAGAAAATGCAGTCTGATATGTAAGCAACATGTTATAGAGTAGCTGGAACTGAGCAGATTCGCTCAGTGCGTCCAGTAAATCTGGTCTCATTGTGAGCAAGTGTTAAGGAGATCGCACTGGTTTCGAACGCCATCTTGACTACTGTCCGCCATCTTAGATACAGCGGCCATGTTCCCTGACCATTGTCAAGTTAATGTCATGATTCAAACTTCATTTTATGTAACCTGTTTGCGTGCCTGTCAGCTAATACCCTTTGACATTTAATGAGAAGCCAGTCTGTCCTTGATTATATTATGATTTTGGAGTCCACTTATCTTCTTCTTAGTATAAACAATATCTGTGTACAAGGTCTCTGAGAACTGAGCACAATTAATTAACTTTTCCCAGAATGTGCTGATTCCAATAGAATCTAAGTGCCTTATCCTCTCGTTCATACAACACCCAAAATGCTGATTTCTCTGTATTAAAATACAGCTGGGGTTTTTTAAATAAACTGTTGATTTAAGTGCATCGAAGACCGGACTGTGTCTTTCTTTTACTCTTTCATCTCGCTGCCCGGCAGCTATCTAATCCTCCCTCAAAGGGTTAATTAGGACTCACCTTACAAAAGTCAAGAGGGCTGTTGGGGCCCTGCATAAAAATCCCTATCAGCAAGGCATGTGTGAAGAAATAGTGCATACTGTGTTTCTTTCTCACTGAAAAAGTCCATTGACTAATAACATGCCGATGTGAAAAACACTCATCTGAATAGATGGTGTACCATACATATTTTAAACAAACAGCACAATGCTGCATTACATGCAGTAAACCATGTGGTAGTCAGATAGTTTTTCACCCTTTGGACTGTAGTTTACGAGGATCCGTGAAAAGACGATTCCAGGCTGATGTAAATTTTTGCAACATTTGTGAGTAGTCAGCCTAACTTGTATTTTCTGTGTTTCTGCTCTTTCAATGCTGAGAAATTGGGAATATCCAGTATTACCAGTATTTCCTGCTGTGGAAGGATGGGAGTATGCAGTGGAGAGCAGCAGGGATTGGGGACCATGGGAACAGTAGTGGTGCAAGATCAGTGAAGGTGAGTATAAGTATTATCATACTTTTATTTATTTTTTTCAGCTAATTTTTAACCCGTTGACCCAGTCTGTAAATTGCCTATTTTGTATTGTAAGTATATCTATACATTGTATACAGGGACGGACTGCGGGGCATAGGGCCCACCAGTGAAATTGATTATGGGGGCCCACCTAATGCTACATGGAAATGCTACCTGTATATTCTGAAGCTGTGTTTATACAATGCATTTTCTTGTGTTTTGCAAGGGACAGCAAATGCTTCAGGCAAAACGCATCCCAAAACACAACAGTATTAATGATAGTAAAAACACAAATGTATTTTGAGATGTGCTTTTCCCAATGTATTTGCAATGTATTTTTAAACACAATGCAAACACATGTAAACACAGCCTAAAAAAAAATCAATAAGCTTAATTATGGTATTCAACATGTCAGCCTCTGTATCAGATGTAATGTCTATATATCATACTGGAAAGGTTCCTTAGCAGCATGAATCTGCCTCACGTGACACGCGTTTATGAGGTTGGTCACTTTACCTCATATTTTTTTTGTAATGTGTGTGTTAGTGTGGGGAGGGGGGGCAGGATGTTTGCCAATATGAGTAATTTGCTAATATATATCTATTAAAAGTTCTGCTCTGCTTTTTTGATATGTAAAGTGAAGCTGCCTGTCTTTACCTCATCAACCAGACATTCCTGACCATAAAATGGCTGCAGGCGGAGGGTCATATGATCTTATTTAGTCCACTAACAATTGCCCTGCCTGGAACTTATGATAGTATTCATGAACATAAGATCAAAGTCCTGGCAGGGGGATTTTCATGGACAATATAGATCACATGACCCTCTATCTGCACCATTTTATGGTCTGTGGATGAATTAAAAGACAGGGGCTTCACTTTACATATCAATAAAGTAGGACAGAACTATTAATAGATGTATATTGGTAAATTATCTAATATTCTGCCCCTCACACTTACACACACATTACAAAAAACATGAGGTAAAGTGGCCAACCCCTTCAAGAATATGGATATCGATATGCCACCTATCACTGACATTAGATCTTTACCACACAGTCTCTCTATAGGGGAATATTGACCACAATTACTAATGATATTAAAAAACAGGTTTGTGCCTAGAAGGTCTTAAGCTGTTTGACATATACTGCCAGTGGTTTAAGCAATTGCCGATGACAGGTTTCCTTTAATGAGGGACACCTGTACCCGTGATAAGGTAAATATAGTGGTGCACTCCTGGAACTGACTGCATGATCCCAAAATAAAAGAGGAGAATAGCACTTCCATAAATGATCCTTATATAACCCACAGCATGCAAAGTTTCAGTTCACACACTGGACCACACTCCAGTAGTCAAGTTATAGTCAAAGCCAAAAAACAAAGCCCGTAAACATTTCTGTGTCACATCCACCTATTTTATTTTTTACATTTTCCAGTTCTTTGTTGACATATTAAAAACAAGAAAACAACTCTCATAAGGCACTTGGTGGCCACCAAGAAAACAGCTCCACATAGGGCACTGTAACATAAAAGAAAGGTTTTGGCTTTTGAAGTAGAGAAGATAAAAAAAGGAAGATCTACGAATTTAAGCAAATTGTAGCTATGTTTTGTCATGTGTCTTTTTGGCTTTTAAAACATAAAGAAATACATCATTTGGATTGTATAGTGTGGCCCTACTTTCATTGTCACACTTGATATGGTTAGTGGTTAAAAATGTATATTTTTGCAGTCATTTCATACTTCATACATATTGGGGCGATTTATCAAGTGTCTGAAAGTCAGAATATTTCTAGTTGCCCATGGAAACCATACACCACGGCTCAGCTTTCATTTTACCAGCGCTCTTGATATTTTGAAGGGGAGCTGTGATTGGTTGCCATGGGCAACTAGAAATATTCTACTTTCGACACTTGATAAATCGTGCCCCATTGTCTATATTTTAATCAGGCCACTACTGTATTGGCATCTCTTCACAGAAGTCCTAGAACTTTTCTATAGACTTATAAGGAAGAATATATATGTCATACATTGGGACTAACAGTATTTTACTTCCACATAAACTAAGTGTTTATAAATTAATATAGAATCCATGACTATCAGAACTTACTGTCTTTGTGTGGCAGGCCAGTCACTAAATTCAATTTTATGGTCTTCAAATTCAGTATTGTATAGCAATAAGTAACGAATAATCTCAGCTCTTCCTCTGAAATTGAATAGGTCAGCTGGTAGTTCGGCATGTTTAATCCTGGCAATAGAAGAAATGGGTAACTGCAAAAGTACCTGACTACTTACTTGTTACTGCACAGTATAATATATGAGATAGTGGGAGTCACATATCAAAATATTATCCTAGATTAAGGATGGTTGATACTAGCAAATCATAGCTGGCCTTAGGTTGGTTGTAACCCTATGTAGTATACACCCATGGTGTTTTAACCATATAGCAGTAATACAACTATATCCATAGTAATGATTAGCAGTCCCCAAATAACACTTATCATCAATATAGTAGAAAAGGTAGGCCCCTGGAATATATCTATAGGCAATTAGTGTATAGCCCTGGAAACAAAAGGCACCCTACCCCAATGGGGAGTGCCTCCGTACATCACACGTATGTCATCGGTGTGTGAATTCAATAAAGATGGCAATCAAGACTGTCCAAGCCACAGACATTGGCGTAAATAGGAGCTGCTCTAAGTCTTGCAGGATCCATATAAACCACGGCCATGTGCTTGAGCCCATAGAAAAAAATGTGTCCATACGCTATTACTTACATCAATTGTTGGTAAGGTACCCATATTGTTGCTTAATTTTAGCAAGATGAGATGGATTTTTTTTTAATGCTACTTTCACA
Organism: Engystomops pustulosus; assembly: GCA_019512145.1. Classification (NCBI taxonomy): domain Eukaryota; kingdom Metazoa; phylum Chordata; class Amphibia; order Anura; family Leptodactylidae; genus Engystomops; species Engystomops pustulosus. The sequence continues at coordinate 102,907,757 of CM033641.1, read as the reverse complement.
TATAATTAAATTGTTGATTTATCTTTTTTATTATTATTTCACCCAAAAAGCGTTGAAAGGTGTTTTTAATAGTGTCAGGGTGACATTTTATATTCACTTTTGGAGTCTTTGTGTGTGTTTATTTTTGTTACTTTTTTAATTAAAAAAGAGTTTTACTCTTATTTTTAATTTTTTTCTCATTTGAATAAACTTTATTGTGAGTATAGACTGCCAGTTTTTGTTGACAGGCAATCTATTGGGCATGTTGAAATAAGCATTCGTTTATGGCAGCCCGGCCATGACAACCATCTGCAACTCATGGGCGCCTCCTCCTTCCTTTTACCGTTTGAATTGTTAAATTACATTGATCAGTGTTTATTGGAGAAAGAGCCTAACAGTCTGTCAGGTCAAGTTTCCTGCAATGATATTGTTGTTTACTTGATATAAGTTTGTGTGTATCGCTCAGCCATGGAAAAACATTGGAGTAAATTTATCACACTTAGTTCCTCCATTCTCCAGAAACCACAGGATCAGGAAGCAGGAGTGGCTAGATAGGTGGGCAGCTGCGCTGTGCTGTGCCCACAAGGCACTTCTACACCATGCCCAGCCAGGTGCAGGCACGGGATAGGAACACACATGCTGGGCCACTTAGGCACCAGCCACACTGCTTTCACACTCCTCTACACCCATTTGGTATGGAGTTGCAATTCCAGGCTTATCCCGGGAATAACACTTATATCAGGGGTTGTACCCCAGGAATCTGGAGTTCAAGCCCTGATAAATGTGCCCCTTGGTATGATTTTTGCAGTGATGATAAGGTCAGAAGGGTTTTTGAGGGGTACTATAGTTGTGTCAGAAAAGCAATGGCAATGGCCATGTATCAAACTTTCTGCTTGCCATTATCTTTAATTGTTGAGACATTTCATGGTGCATGTGCTCATTTGCAACTTTTTTTGTGCCTAAAACAGCCTTCCAAATTTCTCAGAGTCCTTCAAAGTTCTCCGTTGTCTAGTTTTCTGCAGTCTTCCCTGAGTTATCAAACCAAAACAGATTGACAAAGCCAGACATATGATACATGTGCTCCAGTGACCTTTCTCTGTAACTTTGTGGTGTTGCATTTTTTCTGGTTCCTAAACCTACCACTAAAAGGAGTTGGCCACTCTTTAACTCTTTAAATTGCCTATGTGCCTTTGCTGCCTTAATAATAATCCCTGAGGCTGCCTTTATTGCTGTATTCAGACTCTGCACTCTGTATAGACATTTAAACAAATATCCTACATTGGTAGACTCATCCTCCCCTCCTCCCCTTTCCCTGTGTATATCAGTGGGATGGACGGAGAGAAAAAAGACACACTGGATGCTGCCATTATGAATGGTGTCACGGGTGCTCCTGCAACCCACCTCCCAGGTTGCAGGCGCACCCGTGTCCCTCTCCGATGCCCCAGACCCCGCTGGTTCACTTACCTTGCCGCGACTCTGGCAGTATGGCCCACCTGCCCCCGCTTCCTAGGGCGCACGCACGCCAGCTTCCTGAGATTGGAGCTAGCCAGCTGTCAATTGTGATTAATTCCCAGCACCCTAAGTTGTGCACCGCCCCCTGCACATTTAGCTTATGCCGACTCGGCAAGGAACAGGCTAAGGTGGCTTTCATCATCTGCCTCCTCTCCGGGAAGGCCCTGGCATGGGATAATCCTCTCTGGGACAGAAAAGACCCGGTTACAGCTGACATCACCTCTTTCTTCGCTGACTTCCGGTCTGTCTTTGAGGAACCTGCACAGGCGTCTTCAGCTGAGACCGCTCTCCTGAACCTGTGTCAAGAGGACTCATCTGTTGGTGACTATGTGGTTCGGTTACTGTACTTTGGCCTCTAAAACTAGCCTGGAACAAAGCAGCCCTGATTGGACCTTTAAAAAAAGGACTTTGGGGACAAGTTAAAAAGGCGCTGTCTGCATGTGACTTGCCGTCTACTCTGAGTAAATTAATTCCTCTGGCCACTCACACTGATATCCAGTTTATGGAGTGCTCTGAGGAGCAACTTCTCAAGCAAGCGCAAGTTCGTGTCCAAAATTTGCCTCGTCTGGCTCCTGCATTCCAAAGACTGCTTCAGCCACCTGCCATGACAGCTGCAGAGGAACCGATGCAGGTGGACAGAGCAGATAGGTAATCCTTTTCCAGCCTCTGCATTCCTGGAATCCGGTCCAAAAGGACACTTCGTGGATGCTACCCTGGTCTCTGAGTACCGTCTCGAGAAGTTGCTGGTCATCTTGTCATCTTGCACAAGGAGAGACTTTCTTTTTACGTGCTAACACAGTGCAGGTCTTCAGTTCTTCTGGGCCTTCCGTGGTTGCAGTGGCATGTACTGGTGCTTGCCTGGCAGATGGGTGAAGTTCTCCGCTGGGGACCCAAATGCTAGACACATTGTCTGGAACTGCCTTATCTCGTCTACACCGCCTCGCTACCGAAGTCCTCCTTGCCTCTGGTGGGTCTCCCTGCTCTATATGTGGACTTTGCTGATGTCTTTTCAGAGAAGCAAGCAGACACTCTTCCATCACCCGGCCTGAAACCGCTCCTGCTAGAGGTTGATGCCTCATCCGTTGGTGCCGGAGCCTTTCTCACCCAGAAGGGGCCCTGAGGCCGAACTCTCACCTGTGGGTTGTTCTCCAAGACCTTTTCAACTGCAGAAAGGAACTACTCTATTGATGATCGGGAGCTTCTGGCTATTAAACTTGCTTTGGAAGAATGATGCTATCTTCTGGAGGGTGCTCGTCATTTAGTTAGTATCTATACTGATCACAAAAACCTCCTGTACCTCCAGACTGCCCAGCGTCTCAATCCACGGCAAGCTCGATGGGCTCTCTTCTTCTCCTGTTTCAACTTCCTGATACATTTCTCTCCTGCAGAGAAGAATGTTAAGGCCGATGCTTTCTCTCGTTCCTTAAATGTTGTTGGGGAAGATCCTGCTCCCAGACATATCGTTCCTCCTGAACGGCTGGTTCTTTCTGCCTCAGTGGACCTTTGGCAACTTCCTCTTGGCAAGACTTATGCCAGACCTGCCCTTCAGAAAAGGATACTGACTTGGGGACATTGCTCACATGTGGATGGGCACACTGGGGTGTAACGCTCTGTCGCCCTCATTTCCTGTTTCTACTGGTGGCCAGATCTGGTCATGGATGTATGGGATTTTGTGGGTACCTGCACTTCCTGTGCCCAAAGCAAGCAATCTCATCTTAAACCTGCTGGTCTTCTGCCATTACCGATACCCATGGACTCACGTGGCAATGGACTTCATTACTGATCTTGCATCTTCCTCGGGCAATACCATCATCTTGGTGGTAACCGACCAGGTCTCCAAGATGTCCCACTTTGTTTCTCAGCCATGTCTTGCATCAGCTCCACGCCTTGCCAACATGTTCTTCCTGCACATCTTCCGGCTTCATGGACTATGTCTGTTTGAAGATTCCTTGTTATAAACTTGGTCCTCGATTCCTGGGTCCATTTGAGGTACTGAAGCGCTTGGCCTTCCTCCCTCCATGTGCATCCTGAACTGCTTCCTTGTCTCTCTTGAAGCCAGTCATCCTGAACCGCTTCACTTGGCAAGTGACTTCTCCTGCTCCTGAGGCTGATTCCACCAATGTCTTCGAGGTAAAGGAGATCCTGGATATGAAGACAGTTAGAGGGAAGCAGTTCTTCCTTACCGACTGGAAGGGGTTCGGGCAAGAGGAAAGATCCTGGGATGGTGGCCTGCTGCAAAAATACCTCCAGTCCAAGAAGAGAGGGAGGGCGAAGGGGGGAGGGTGTACTGTCACAGGTGCTCCAGCGACCCAGCTCCCAAATCGCAGGAGCACCCCTGCCCCTCTCCGCTGCCCTGGTCGCCCGCTGGTTCACTTACCTCACCCCGATCCAGCACTGACTCTGGCGATACAGCGTGTGCAACCCCACCTCCAAGGGCGTGCGCGCACTGGCTTCCTGAGATTTAAAGGGCCATCACACTGATAATTGCTGCTGGCTGGCTTCCAATTATGATAAATTCCCAGCCCCTTCATGTGTTCCCTGCTGGATCTTTGTGCCTTGTGCCCTAGAGAAAGCTGTGTTCCATGCCCTGTGCTATTATTGTGAGTTCTCATTGTGACCCCAGTTCCATTCCTGACTATGCTCCTCCGCTGCCTGCCTTGACCTATTCCTACGTCAACGACTCTGATCCCGTGCTGCCCATTGTGACCTCTTGCCTGTCCCCAAGTACGATTCTGCTTAACGTCTTTGTACCTCGCCTTTTTTGCCACAGCGTTCATAGCACCTGTGGAATGACCTGGTGGTACCACGCCGCAGCAAGTCCAAGGCTCTGGTGGAAACCGGGTACCACTTAGATTCCGGATCCAGGTGTCGGCTTATGTCATCAGTCCCGGTGGTCCAGTGGGTTCGCTACCCCTGATGCCTGACATAAAGCATGTGGATAACAGGAAAAGGCTGAAGCTATCACAGGAGGCAAAAACACAGGTACATACACTCACCGGCCACTTTATTAGGTACACCATGCTAGTAACGGGTTGGGCCCCCTTTTGCCTTCAGAACTGCCTCAATTCTTCGTGGCATAGATTCAACAAGGTGCTGGAAGCATTTCTCAGAGATTTTGGTCCATATTGACATGATGGCATCATACAGTTGCCGCAGATTTGTCGGCTGCACATCCATGATGCGAATCTCCTGTTCCACCACATCCCAAAGATGCTCTATTGGATTGAGATCTGGTGACTGTGGAGGCCATTTGAGTACAGTGAACTCATTGTCATGTTCAAGAAACCAGTCTGAGATGATTCCAGCTTTATGACATGGCACATTATCCTGCTGAAAGTAGCCATCAGATGTTGGGTACATTGTGGTCATAAAGGGATGGACATGGTCAGCAACAATACTCAGGTGGGCTGTGGCGTTGCAACGATGCTCAATTGGTACCAAGGGGCCCAAAGAGTGCCAAGAAAATATTCCCCACACCATGACACAACCACCACCAGCCTGAACCGCTGATATAAGGGAGGATGGATCCATGCTTTCATGTTGTTGACGCCAAATTCTGACCCTACCATCCGAATGTCGCAGCAGAAATCGAGACTCGTCAGACCAGGCAACGTTTTTCCAATCTTCTACTGTCCTATTTCAATGAGTTTGTGCAAATTGTAGCCTCAGTTTCCTGTTCTTAGCTGAAAGGAGTGGCACCCGGTGTGATCTTCTGCTGCTGTAGCCCATCTGCCTCAAAGTTCGACGTACTGTGAATTCAGAGATGCTCTTCTGCCTACCTTGGTTATAATGGGTGGCGATTTGAGTCACTGTTGCCTTTCTATCAGCTCAAACCAGTCTCCCCATTCTCCTCTGACCTCTGGCATCAACAAGGCATTTACGCCCACAGAACTGCCGCTCACTGGATGTTTTTTCTTTTACTGACCATTCTCTGTAAACCCTAGAGATGGTTGTGCATGAAAATCCCAGTAGATCAGCAGTTTCTGAAATACTCAGACCAGCCCTTCTGGCACCAACAACCATGCCACGTTCAAAGGCACTCAAATCACCTTTCTTCCCCATACTGATGCTCGGTTTGAACTGCAGGAGATTTTCTTGACCATGTCTATATGCCTAAATGCACTGAGTTGCCACCATGTGATTAGAAATTAAGTGTTAACGAGCATTTGGACAGGTGTACCTAATAAAGTGGCCGGTGAGTGTATATATGCATAGACATGGTTAATGGATAAGATTTATTGAAAAGTGGCCAACCCCTTTAAGTTGATTATGAAACATTTAGAAGGCAAGAGATATTTTAGGTTTTTTCATGGCCCATAATCAGGATATCATGCACAAAATCAAATTTTAAGCGATATGCAAATTATTTGTATAAAGTCAGAGAGGCAGAGAGCTAAACACTAATGTCAAGCTCTCCTTGCCACAGAACCTCTTCTTCTCTTTGATTGACATCCCTGTGTATAGGGTGGCACAGACCCATTCTCCTGTGCTTCATGGGAGAGCTGTACTTCAGCTTTAAAGTTGTTTTTATGAATGATTCCATCACACTGGACTATAAGAAAAAACATGATCTGGAATATCTCAATCTTCTTAAAATCACTTATAACATAATTTACATTTAAGAGTATACGAAATGTATAAAGATAACAGAAGAAAAAGATTGTCAGCTTGTACTATTAATATAAATACATATTTATTCTTGAAAAATCAATAATATAAAAGCTCTAAAAATAATAATAATATGAGGTTTATTTCTGCTGACAGGTTTCCTTTAAGCTAACATAAAACTGCAAAGGATGTTTACTCTTCTCTGGGAACAAGAAGTTTCTTCCCATCTTTATCTAATATCACAAAACCTGTAGAATGCTAAATACAAATATCCTATTGTAAGTTGACATTTGACTAAGTCAGCAATGTTTTAGGATATCATTTGAAATTCCTGGAAATAAACTATTGTTGATTTCCTTTTTTCAGAAGATATTTTGCATAGCAACAATAGCCTAAGACTTTGAGCATGATCCTTTACTTTGGAATAATTGCACTTCTTAGTTTCAGCAGTGACTATAGATTGTAAGGTTTAATATACATTTATTTTATCAATTCAATGAGGCAGATTTATCAAAATTCTGTAAAACAGTGCTCAGTTAGACTAGACTGTCTTGTACTGTGCCAGATTTATCACTGTGTGATAATAAAAACAAACTGCACCGTGCTGACATCGGAGGGTGAGTATATAAGTTTATTTTTTTTAAGTGCTGTAGGGGCAGGCTGTATACTACTAGGGGCTGCCTGTATACTACATGGGGCTGGCAGGCTGTATACTACTGGGGGCTGGCAGACTGTATACTACTGGGGGCTGGCAGGCTGTATACTACATGGGGCTGGCAGTCTGATACTACATGGGGGCTGGCAGGCTGTATACTACGGGGGGGCGTGGTCTCACTGGGCTGTATACTCTGGCTGGCTGGCTGGTATACTACTGGGGCTGGGCTTGCTGTATATACTGGTGCTGGCTGTCTTGTATACTACTGGGGGCAGGCTGGCTGTATACTACAGGGGGCTGGCAGGCTGGCTGTAAACTACTGGGGGCTAGCAGGCTATATACTACTAGGGGCTGGCTGTATACTACTAGGGGCTGGCAGGCTGTATACTACTAGGGGTTGGCAGGCTGTACACTATTAAAGGCTGGCAGGCTGTATACTACTAAGGACTGGCAGGCTGTATACTACTGGGGGCTGGCAGGCTGTGTACTACATGGGGGCTGGCAGGCTGGCTGTATACTACATGGGGGCAGGCTGGCTGTATACTACTGGGGGCTGGCTGGCTGTATGCTGCTAGGGGATGGCTAGCTGTATACTACAGGGGGCTGGTGGCTGTATACCACTAGGGGCTGGCAGGCTGTATACTACTGGGAGCTGGCTGACTATATACTACTGGGGGATTGCTGGCTGACTATATACTGTTGGAGGATTGCTGGCTATATGCTGGGGGGGGGGTTGACCAATGGATTTCCCACCCTCGGCTTATACTCGAGTCAATAGTTTTTCCCAGTTTTTGGTGGTAAAATTAGGTGGTCTCAGCTTATACTTGGGTCGGCTTATACTCGAGTATATACGGTATAAGGCATTTTTTGGTGCCAACATGTACACATTATTTCAGATATTCTTCAGGATAATTATTTATCAGAAAAGCCCCTACCCAACCATTTTAACTTACAGCATAGATTGATAAAATAGATTGATATGGGACAATACTTTTGCTTCTTAAAGGGCACCTACCACCCCGATTCTACCTATAAAGGTAGAAGGGGTGGTAAGTGGATGGATGGGACGTGAGGATAGCCCTTTTTTGGCTAATCCTCACGTCCCGGGTGTCTTTTACAAAACTTTATTACATCTATATGCAAATTTTTTTATGCAGCTACTGGGGCGTGGAGTAGCCGGACATTAGGCTACTAGTCGCGACTACTCCACGCCCCAGTAGCCGCGTTACTCCGCCTACCAGGAAATCTTCGGCGCGCAGCTCCTTGTAGCTGCGCGCCCTCGTCCGCACCTCGTTTGCACATTCAGTGATTACTCACTCAGGTCTCACTGCTACAGAGAATGCTGATATGTGAAACATTGAGATAAAGCTCTGTTACATCACTTCATGTCATGTGACCAGCGTGATGTCATCTAAGGTCCTGTAAGATTTGCACAGTCTACCCCATGTACGTATCTGTTCACATGAAATTACAGCATGCCTCCCAGAACTTCTACTTCCCCCTATCCTTCTTAGAAGCATGCTGTTATTTCATTTGAACACATACATACATGGGGTAGACTGTGCAAATCTCACAGGACCTTAGATTAAATCACACTGGTCACATGACATGAAGTGATATAACAGAGCTTTATCTCAATGTTCCACATAACAGCATGTTCTGCTGTGATCATGCCCTGATACTGCCATGTGATAAGATACATTTACAATGTCTACCCCATGTCTGTAACTGGAAATGATCTTCAATTACATCACCCTGGTCACCTGGCATGCTGACAAGCGTGATGAGACATGGCGAGGAGTATATGGGACGGGCTGGGAAAGCAGGACATGCCTCCTCTGATTCAAGGTAAGATAAGATAAATTAAGATAAAGTTAAATGATGGGGATGTAATTTAGTCAATTTTTAGCTAAAAGAAGGAAGTAGGTTAGTTAATAGGGTTCTATGGGAATCTGTCACTAGCTGTATTTGTGAAAATGTGGTGACAGGTTCCCTTTAAAGAGAACCTTAGAGGGCATGGGCTTAGGGACACTAAATAAACTTACATACTCATCTTCTGGCACCCACAATGCTTGCCGCGGCTCCTCTCTTTTCTTCTCTCTGCTGTAAAAGCCGGCAGAGAAGCACGGCAGTACATTATGATGCGGTGGTATTGCCGCTGATGCCCTTATAGTGTGCGCTGACTGGAAGAGTGCAAGAACAGGTTTTTTTCCCGTCTGAGAGAAGAAAGAAGAGGAGTCATGGGGACGGGAGCATCAAGAGCATGTAAGTTTATTTTATTTATGTGCTGGGCAAACTGGGGGATGGCTGTATACTAAAGGGGGCTGACTGGTATACTAAAGGGTGGTGGATGGCATTATACTAAAGGGGGCTGGCTGGCATTATAGTAAAGAAGGCTAGATGGCTGTATACTAACGAGTGCTGGCTGTATACTAAAGGGGGCTGGCTGTATAATAAAGGGGACTGGTTGGCTGTATACTAAAGGGGGATAGCTGGCTGTATACTACTGGGGGTGGGGTGGCTATTTACTACCGGGGGTGGGCTGGCTATATACTACTGGGGGCTGGCTATATACTAAATGGGGATATCTGTATACTAAAGGGGGCTGGCTGGCTATATAATAAAGGGGGCTGGCTGACTGTATTCTACAGGGGTCTGGCTGGCTATATACTACTGGGGGTGGGCTGGCTATATACTACTGGGGGTGGTCTGGTTATATACTAAAGGGTGTTGGCTATATACTAAATGGGGATGGCTATATACTAAAGGGGGATGGCTGTATACTAAAGGGGGCTGGCTTTATACTAAAGGAGACTGGTTGGCTGTATACTAAAGGGGGCTGGCTGTATACAAAAGGGGGCTGGCTGGCTATATACTACTGGGGGCTGGCTACATAATACAAGGGGCTGGCTCACTATATACTTCTGGGAGTCGGCTATATATTACTAGGGCCTTGCTGGCTATATACTGGGAGGCTGTGACCAATGCATGCAGTTTTTGGTGGTAAAATTAGGGGCCTCGGCTTATGCTCTGGTCGGCTTATACTAGTGTATATACGGCAAATGCACTCTAAAGCAGTGAGATGTCTTTGTAAATTTGCCCTTTGAGCTACAAATAGAACCAATCACAATCTTTCTACTTATTTATTTGTAGAATAAGGTTGACCTAATTAAAATAAAATCAATAAAGGACCTTTGTATTTCACATTTTTTTCTCCAAGTACATTATGCCAGCAACAACAGGCGTGGCAAATGTATAATCTTAGACGACTCCCAAGCACAGTATTGTGAAGGCACATTTTCAGTAGTATGAACTTATGATATCCTCTGTATGAAAAATTCAAATCTCCCTGCTATTCTCTTTGCCAAGAAAAAGGAAGAAACACAAACAATACAAAGTACAGAAGCGCACAGGCACAAAAGTCGATTATATAAATTCTCAGAATGCAGTACTTTTTGAACATTGTATAAACATATTTTTCTATTAACTTAAAATGAACATTAATATTGACTAATTTTCTACTAGTGAATGATGATATCACCATACATAGACCTTGTGAAATAGAAAAAAATGGCAGCATTCTATATGTACTGCCAACATATTAAAGCAGGTACAGTGCTGCAAGTCAGAGATGTAACTAGCCTATATTAATTTATAATACTGGTATTGTCTTATGAGGCTGCATGCCCACTAGCTACACCCACTCGACAGAAAACTGGAAAAAAAGTTGCAATTTCCTGGTCACACAAAGCGACTTTTTTAGGCATAGTTCACCACAAAACTGCCATATATGTTATGATTCATACACCCCCTACCCATCATCTCAGAAGAACAAACAAGATAACTCAGATTTCTGCCATTGGAAAAGAGTCTGGAAGACCCAAAAATATTAAATAATAATAATAATAATCTTTTATATAGCGCCATCATATTCCCTAATGCTTTACAAATCGTAGGAAACATATACAACTAAAATACTACATTACAAACCATCATATGGAACAATGATTTTGTTGTGAATTGGGAAAACCAATTGACCTTTTGCACCTTGGCCTTTGAGTGTTTTACTACACCCCTGGGTGTGGTGATATTTTTCTGCCTCACAACCTGGGAGGTTTACGCTGTGACTACAGAAGACAGGCTTCATTGATAAAACCCATTGTGTTTTATTGTAATATGTTTGGAATTGTTATATTGTCTTTTTTAATACTTTACGATTGTATAAAGTACAAGGGGAGAGATACATACAAAGAGTTTACAAAACTTATACTGTTGGACTGCTGGACTATGAAAATAGTTCTGACAAGCATGTTATTGGCAAGTAGAGAGACTACAGTCAAATTACAGAACTTTATTTCCCTACTGTATGAGTCATGCCAAATGCTGTCCAATTCTAAATACACACAACACAATTCATTCTCTGTGTTACCTTGAGATGTAGACCTTGTAACATCAACTGTATCCAATCCATGTTTCTCCACGTTTATACTGCTATACCTTGCTATCGGGGCTCAGAATTGCAAATTGACACCTCATACAGATATCCGTTTATGCAATGCTATCCAATAATTCCGTAATTATAAACAGCTATTCACATTCTATTGTAAATGATTTGTATATATACTAATTACAGTGCCAATAGGTAGCTCCTGCCTCTTAGTCAACATCAACCATCTATTGAATTTGGGTCCTACTGAATTACTAACTGAATATAAATAGAGACATACAGGCAAGACTGGAATCTACATTTTATTAATACATTAGATTGTAAATAACAGAATGATCTGAAGTTGTAAAATCATTCTGGAAGCAGTTCAATGAATAAATGTCAATGTAAACATCCTGTTTCTGGTATGTGGAAACAACTGGCTTGTTTTTAAAGGAACTGTCTTGGGCTACATCCACATGTCGTTTATATGAAACACTCAGTGTATACACCATAAAACCTCCTGACATATATATACTGAGCATATCCATAGACATATACTGGCAGATGTCAGCCTTTGCCTGAAATTTGCAAAGTGCATGTTGTACGGTATATAGTGGAACAGAAAGGCTGGAGAGATGCAGCTTGTCCTGCTCCCTCCTGCTGTCAACACATACGCTCAGTAAAGGCCGTTGAAGGCAATGGGGGTGGATCCAAGGTATTACATCCCTCCCCTGCCTATGGGTATACAACGCCCGGCAGAAGGGAGGTCCCCAGCGATGTCATCGTCTGTACAAGGACAATCACTGGCTGCTGCTGATATTCTTGCTATCTATAGGGAGCACTGCAGAAAATATGTGTTGCCCTGATATGTGCTCAGGATACTACGGGTGCAGCACTGAACTGCCCATGTGAGTAGAAGGAGCTTACAGGGACATACTGGCAGTGCTGTTGGGACGCTGGGCATGATTCTATATGTATTGTAACCCCCTGCTGTTTCAGGCAAAAGCAGTAAAGTCAGAGCAGAGTGTAAGTGAGGAGCGCAGGCAACTGAGACAAGTAGAGTAACTTGGTGGCATACAAACCATCTCTGTAGCAGTCACTGGAAGTTGAAAATGCCCATCACTGTAGGCAAAGAGACAGATTGTAGAGACCTTCAGAGACTGTTTGCTTTCCAATTTTTCCAAAGATATGGTTAAATGAATTTCCTGCAATATGACTAAGGCTTTAACCTGCCATATATAGAACATAATGACTGAACTGAATACAGGCCGTCCACTACTTAAGGACACATGACTTACAGACGACCCCTAGTTACAGACAGACTGCTCTGCACTGTGACCACTGGTGAAGCTCTCTGAATGCTTTACTATAGTCCTATTATTTATTATTAATTTTTTTATTATATATTGGGAACCTAATATTAAACACTTAAGACAAAGCTCATTTTCACGACTAGGAAACAGCCTGATATCTGCCATGTGTCACTAAATGCGGTAATAACTTTAGAATGCTTTAAATTATTCAAGTGATTTTGAGATTGTTCTTCACATTAACAGGACATTTTGGTGGATACATTTTGCATTTACTATAAAAGAAAATTGGAAATTTTGTGAAATTTTGGAAAATTTGCCTTTTTCTGAATTATAAATATTATGCTTTTAATGATTGTTCCTACCATCCAAATTAATGACTACCAAAGATTAAACATATGTCTGCTTTATGTCAGTGGCATTTTTTTCAATGTTTTTTTATAAAGCTTACAAATTGTACAGCAACTTTCCAAATTTTCAAGGAAATTTCACAATAAATTATTTTAGTCAGAAATTTATTTTAATAGAGGTTTATACTGTATTATATTTATTAGATACCCATTCTTATATCTTAACCCCTAAAACTATTAAAAACAGCTTTTTATAAGAAAATTAACCTTTTAAAACATTAATTAAAAAAAGATGGATGTTATATGCAGAATTTTTTCGAGTATGGCGATACCCCACATCTGGATGTTTCCTGTTGTATTGGCACATGGTGAAGTGCAGAACGTAAGCAGTGCCATTAAACTTTTGGGGGGCACCTTTGTGGGCCGAGATCTTTATTGAAAAGACTGTTGTACAATATATATTTGACAAAAGATGCACAAAACAAAGGACAGAATACATTTGTACTCATATTGGATGGTTGGCTTACTTATGTAGACTAGTTTTGTTTGAGCAAGAGTACATACTGTATATCAGTAGAACAACATATTCTTCTTAGATAAGCGAAGCTGCTGAAGGTTGCTGTCACATTTGCGGACCCCTCCAACAATGGTTGCAATGTAAATATATAATAACTAAAAAACATGCGGGTAAAACAGATACACATACAAGTGACACACACAAGGGAAGTGGGCAAGGGAAAAGGAGCGAGAAGTAAGGGTTATCACTTTCACTCGCTGACAAGTTTCCAGGGGTCACCTCTAGATGCAATAGTTTTAAAACTTACTGAGATACCAGAAAAGTGGAAAACTCTAACAATTGACCCCATTTTGGAAAATGTACCTGTCAAAGAGTCCATCAAGGGGTAAAACGAGCATTTTAACACCACAAGTGTTGCATGGAACTTAATTAACTCTGACTTGAGTGTGTGTGAAAAATTTCCAAACAAATTTTCTATGACCCCAAAATATTTATTTTTACAAAGGATTAAAGACAAAAATTTACTCCGTAGTTGTGTCCTGAATATAGAAATACCCCACAAGTGGTCAGAAACTGTGGGGTACAGATAAGTAGGAGTGCCAATAAATTTCTGGAATGAATTTCGTTTTCTGCCATTGTCATTTGTATTCATGTGTATGTTGAGTGATATTATACACCTGGCATGTGTATAAATGTTTGGTTCTTATTATTGAATTGAGCAGTAAATTTCCTACATATGATATACTGTATGTCCTTTTTTGCTTTCAAAAAATACATAGTTAGCCAAATGGCTAATTTTTTTTAAAGGGGACCTGTCACCACATTTTTCACAAATACAGCTAGTGTTAGGTTCCGAAAGAGCCTAGTAACTAACTTAACTAAATATATTCAACTTTATCATTTTACCAAGCATGTCTATAGTAAGTCATGGTGGGCGTGGCCTCTTCAGGCTCAATACAGCAATCCCCATATAGCAGTAATGTCATTTTACCAGGCTGACAACACTGCAGGTCCTTTAGCCTTCTAACATCAGCAAACTGTACACCAAGCATATTTATCACAAAATCAAAGCATATCATATCACAGGAAATCACAGCAACCTGCATGAAGAGCAGTAGAAGTCCATGCAGGTTGCGATTATTTTATGTGGTCAGATGTGCATGGGGTACAGTTTGCTAATGTTAAGAGACTAGAGGACCTGCAATGATGTCAGCCTGGCCTCATGACATCTGATTTTGTGGGGATCTGAGGGAAACAGTTTTTAGCTAAAAGAATAGGGTCAGATAGCTACTAGGGCTCTGTGGGAAATTGGGCAGTGATCTGTTGGGAGCCGCCTTGTTTAAAGGGAATCTGTCAGCAGGAATGTGCCTGTGTCAGACTGCTCTCCATGACCCCTCCTTACTTGCTGTTATGTGCATTGAGCAGGCAGGGGAATGGTGTGGAGGGGATGGTGTGGAGGACAGGAATAATACATGAAGAGCTACAGGCCCACACAGGCTGCAGCTGTCTCTCCCATGGGACTCACCACATGCTGCTGGCAGGGAGCCAGGTAATATTAATCAGACTATTATTTGCTGCTGAAATTATTCTGAATGCTGACAAAGGCATATTAAAATCAGCATAGCATAGACTATTGGAACCTGTCACCAGCTAGAAATCACATTCCGGTGACAGGTATCAACAGAATAAAAGTTCCTGGAGAACTCTGATTGTAGATATTTATATTCTATTTTTTATCCATAGTCAAGTTCTATAGCAAATTATTCTAGGTAAACTAAGGGCAAAGTAGAGTCATAGGCAGAGTAGAGTCTAAGTTATTGGTTGTGCATGAATGTCTAGGTACGATTGTGTATTTAGTATGTGGATCTGCCAAAAGTCTAACTCAGTAAATATGTTCAGTAAATATAGAGCTGATGAACGTGTTCTTTGACGATCTGTATGTGCCTAGCTTAAGTCGTTCACATCTCTTCCTACTGCAAAAAACAGAGAGCATCACGGCAACATGACATAAAGCAACATTAAAACAAAGGTAATCAAGATAATAGGATTTCAGTATATAGAATCTATACATATTTTATATAAAAGTTGAGAAGGATTTTATTTATTTGTTAAATTCACCATCAGTGTGTGGTTAAGAGAATAACAGAATTGTAATTTTACCTCACAGTCCAGAGTCTTCAGAAGTCAGGAAAGTATAAACCGTCTGTTTCAGCTCACAGAATATGTGACTATGCAATAAGCCTGGCCTCACAGACACAAGTAACTTTGAACTGTTCCCTGCATTCAGTTACTCCACCCACTGGAAGAAACCAGCTTTGATAACTCAATATTGCCCCCTAGAGGATAGGACGAGTAACATTCACTGTATAATAGTTAAATAAAGAGGTTAATCTAGGTTATGCCACACACTCATGTGAAAGTCCTTTAGGTCAGATCCTAGTTTTGTATTTGCCAGGTTTAAGTACAAGTTGTTAAAGTTCACTTTACTAGACAAATTAATAAGTCCCTGCTACCCAGCTTTTAGAAGACACAATTTTGCCTCAAACTTTATTTGTCACGTGCATTAGATTTTTTTTTTATTTTCAAACATATAGCGATCCTGTCATATTGAACCTGGTGTACCGTCCATGGGTCTGCTTCAACATGGTGTAGAGAAAAGTGTGGATTTGTTTATGGAAAAAAATTCAGTATAACTTTTTATATATATGTATTTGTCCTTTTTTATTGATTTAAACCGTTTTTTAAGGTCAGGTTCTGATCTCTGGCGTCCAGTTGGTGACAGTGGGTCATTATAATCACAGCAATACTACATTTATATAGTTTTTGTTATTTGCTTGGGGCACCATATTTTAACACCCATAGCATTTTATTTTGATGTGGCTTTGCTGAGTGATAGTGTGGGGTACATAAAGCTGTGTGTCCCATGTTTTTCCAAGCACACATCACTCCTAAAAGGAGCTTGTGCTGAGTGTTCATTCTGAGGACAGACCATTGATATACAATACTTGATATGCTTTAATCTGATATCAGCATAGGTACCTTGGCATCGTTTTTGATCCTGGTAAGTAGTTTTTACTGTGTATGATTAACAGTCTAGGTCTAAATTTGTGTCTAGGTTAAATAATCTAAATCATTTTTGTAGCCTGTACAGCTGCTGATATGCCCTCCCCAAGATTATTTTGGCAGCAATCTAAAGGTTTCTTTGAGGTGTAGAATGATAGAGTTTATCACAAGGATGGTTCTCCATGTCGTAAACATGATTTCAATGTTAGTTTGAGCCACTTAGTTATAGCTATCATTTACACTGAGCCAATATAAGGAGAAATTTAGGTATGTTATTGTTTATTCTACATTACTGATAACACTCTATTTTATACTATGTGAAACATATTTATTAGGAGTTAGCACCTTAAAGAGAACCGCCATTCAAATTAAAATATAAATACAAAATAAAATCTATGATTAAAAAGCATTGTCCTTATCCCTAAATGGTTCATTTCTATGGCTGCAATCAGTTTGTAAACATGCAACTCATTTGAGCGGAGTTCAAAGATAATAATGCAAAGTATAATAATGCAAAATGTGCAAAGTTTTCCAGAATGGGATAAGGAAAACCATGCCTCTTTTAGCTACCTTGTGCCTTTAGTTATCACATCATGGAAAACTTATATGCATATTGCCCTGACTCCCCCTGGTGGAGTATCCATGGCTATAAGACTCCACACCCCTACATGGTGGCCTTAATTGACAGTCTCCATAAGGAGAACTCTTACTTCACGACCCTCGTCACAAGCCTCTCACCCAGCCAAACCAGTTCCCTACGCTGTACTGAGGAGACCCAATCAGATGGAAACAGTGCTGTCTACAGTTGGGAGTGTGTTCCTTCTGAAATAGATATACTGGGTTGGTTTTAATCCCGCATCATGTCATAAGGCAGTGATGGTGAACCTTTTAGAGTCCAAGTGCCTAAACTACACACAAAATCCTACTTATTTATGACAAAGTGACAACAAGGCAATTTAATCACCAACTTATTGCTCACTCCTCTGCCAGAGCTTTTAATTTTAATGACATCTTCAAGACAGCGATACGGTAGAAAGTAGGAGAAATTCAGATTATCATTGTAGCTCCCTTCAAGGGCCCCCATGAACAGGAAGAATCCTAGTAGCTGCTTTAAATAGCGCTAAATGTGGCACATCCTGGGCATTCTAGAGTCACTCTTGTGGCACATGTGGCACTCTAGAGTCACTCAACTTGTCTTTCAAGCTCTGTGTTGGGGGAAAAGGCCTGGGTGCCCACAGAGTTGGCTCTGAGTGCCACCTCTGGCACCCGTACCATAGGTTTGCCACCATTGTCATAAGGCCTCTTGCAGGTCATGTTTGATGTCAAGGGAGCTGACTTACAAGGTAGCTAAAAAGGTGTGGTTTTCCTTATGCCATCATGGAAAACTTTGCATATTTTCCCAGAACCCCCCAAGTGGAGCATCCTTTTGGAGGCAGATATAGTTGGAGTCAATGGTGAAAAAGAGAGCTCTTTGCTTCCCACATCACCATGTCATAATACCTACAGGCTTTAGAAATGCACATAGCAGGGGGAGAGAAGTATGGCTTCTTCAGGAGACCTGGAAAAGATTAATAGCTAAAGTTTTATTTTTATTATTAAACTAAAACAAGGAAAATGGGAGCAAGGACTGGAGGGAACAATGAAAGGGAGGGCACTATTTGAGGGAGTACAAATAGGGTGGTCATAGCATGTAGGGAAGGGAATGAGAGGGAAGCACAATGAGGCAGGGAGCAGAGAGAGGGGCCACAGTGATAGGGGGAACAAAGAGTGGGAGCAACATTGAGAGGGGGGTTCACAATACGAGTATTGTACACTCTGCACAAATTCTTCTGATCCTGCTTGAGATGGTTCTACTCCTTTATTGGAGTCTGATTGGATTGGTTAGGAAAGGCACACACCTGGATGTATAATACCTCACAGCTCAAATTGCATGTCAGACCACAAGAGAACTATGAGGACTAAGGAACTTCCCATGGAGTTTAGAAACAGAATTGTGGCAAGGCACAGATTTGGCTGAGGTTACAAAATAATTTATTCAGCACTTAAGGTTCCTAAGAGCACAGTGGCCTCTATAATTATTAAATGAAAGAAATTTAGGACAACCACAACTCTTCCTCAGCCCGGCCATCCAGCCAAACTAAGCAATTGTGGAAGATGAGCCTTGGTGAGAGAGGTAAAGAAGAACCCAAAGATCACTGTGGTTGAGCTCCAGAGATGCAGGAGGGAGAGAAAGTTCCACAAATTCAACTATCATTGCTGCCCTCCACTAGTCAGGACTTTATGGCAGAGTGAGAAAACCAGAGTGAGCATGGAGAAAACCAAACACTGCTTATCACTTGCCAAATACAATTCCAACAGTGAAACATGGTGGTGGCAGTGTCATACTATGGGGTGTTTTTCAGATTCAGGGACAGAAGAAGTGGTTGCAATTGAAGGAAAGATGAAGGGGGCAAAATATAGAGATATCCTGGATAAAAACCTCTTCCAGACTGGGCCAAAGGTTCACCTTCCAACAAGACAATTACCCTAAGTACACAGCTAAAATAACAAGGCAGTGGCTTCAGAAGAACTATGTGACCATTCTTGACTGGCCCAGCCAGAGCCCAGACCTTTTCCCAATTGAGCATCTCTGGAGAGAATTGAAAATGGCCTCCACCAACATTTACCATCCAACCTATGGGAACTGGAGAGGATCTGCAAGGAAGAATGGCAAAGGATCCCTAATTTTTTAATGTCTTAGGAATTTACCTATTTTACAAGGCTCACCTATTAGAATCTTCTATCTTATTTGAGTATGTACCTTTTAAGATCATTGTAGTTAACCACGAAGAAGCACAGATGATATTACTCAATAACTTGACTAACTGAAACACTATTGTGATATAAAAGCAGCTTGTAAATGTTTTTTTTGACCAAAAAACTATTTATGATGTCATAGAGGATTTACTAAAACCCACTTAAAATTATAAAACAGATTGCTTGTCAAAATCCTATGTCGTAGCAGCTAGCTTGTGATGTCATAGGAGCTTACTTAGCAAAGACTGGTTACCTCACAGCAACTTACCTGCTTGACACCTGCCTGCAATGGTAATGATTGATTGACATCCATAGGTACCTTTCAGTGACTGCCACCTGTCATGGCAGCTGATCAAGTGAAGTTTTCATTGATACTGTACAATTTTTTGTTCAAATCTTTATGTATAGCAAAAAATTGGCAATGGGCACTAGGGAAAGGAAAATGAGCATTCTAGGGAAAGGGAGGTTATTTGAATTTTTAAAATCTTTTTTTACATTTCTTTTTAGTTCCACTAGGGTGTTTCATCCCTCAGAGGTCTTATCGCTCACAAAACTAGATTGCAGAATTTATTGCTTTGCTATATCAGCCCACAGCAGGTTGCAATAGATATCACTGAGTCAAAGGCTCCCAGCTGTCATGGCAACCAAAAAGAATCTCCTTTTGATGTGTTATGAATTGTTGCTGTTTAGGGATTATGCCACCTAACAGGTTGTTTATGCATCTACTGTATAATACAACAGACAACTACCTTGTGTGGAGAGGCCTTGAGCTGTGGGTCTTCTTCATACATCCTTAACAACACCATGACATACAATTATGTTATGTGTCAGTAAGGGGTAAGATGAGCATGCTAGATAGCATGCTTAGATGAGCAGCAAGCAGGAAGCCAGGCAGTTTACTTTTTCATGGGAATCCATTAAACATTTTGTGTTGTTATAAAGCAGGACTGCAAAAATTGCATTATATTCTAGGATTGTAGCTGGACTTGTAGTGCTCATGTGCACTGGTGTATTGGATATCTTCACTGAACATAGCACACTCCCTATCCTTTGCTTACAGTCTTCAGAAGTGACTTAATGGGGTAGGGTTGTGCATGAGTTGAAGAGAACACCAGTAGACCAGATTGTTCCAAGTCCATCTACAATACAGGAATATAAATGCATTTCACAGTCATGCTGCTATTAACAATACACACAAAGGTATAACTCAACAGTTCATCAGGGCTGCTACCTGATAGGGTCCCCAATGTCACTTTCGGATCTCTCATACAACACTTTTGTGGTGTGCTTGGGTTTGCCAGGGCAGCAGATCTCTTTGACTGCCATGTGTTAGACCCAGTCCATGACTGGGTCTAAAAGGCAAACTGTCAGTGATTTATTGACAGTTACAATACAAATGCACAATATAAGTACTACAGTGTATTGTACCAAGGGTCATGGTATCCCATGTGGAAGTCCCCTAACTGGACAGTAAAAAAATGCTAAAATTAAAAAAAAAAATAATGCAAATTTAAAACCCAGCAAAATTGACCATTTTCTCAAAATAAACTATATAGTGTGAAAAAAATACAATAAATACACTCACACACAGACACAAACACACACACATACAAAATGGCTGTTTCTGGGTCTATAGCAACCTTGGCTAAGCACCTCCCCTAAAAATGTAATATAAAGCAATTTAAAAAGTTAAATGTATCCCAAAATAGTACCAATTAAATGATCTTATCCCAGAATAAGCAAATCCTAAATATTCTCTTACGGCTGTGGAATAAAAAAGTTATAGCTAGTAGAATATGGCAACACATAATCAAATTAATTTTCCTCTAAAAGTAATTTTTTTTCTAAAGTAATAAAACATAAGAAAACCTGAACATGCTTGGTGTTTCCTTAATAATACTAACCTACAGAATCGTTTTTTTTATACTGTACTTTGAACTGTGTAAAAGTTTTAATGGAAAACAAGTGGTAAAATAGCTGTTTTAGTCTTTTCCCCTACAGGAAAGGATTTAAAAATATTTTAAATTGTGAAATTTGGAAGTTGTGTCTTTTGGAAGTTGAGCATGGAAAAATGAAAAGAGTGCTGTGTTCTGTATACCATTTTACACTCTGTCCTTATAAGGAACCTGTCATCAGGATTTCACATGTTTGACCTAATGGCACTAAAATGCTTGAGTGCTCGTTACTCGAGTCAAACTTTTTCCGATGCTCTAGTGCTCGTTTCGAATAACGAACCCCATTGAATTCAATGGGAGACTCGAGCAAGTGGACCAAGGCTCTGCACAGGGAAGCTTGGCCAAAAACCTGGAAATCTCAGAAAATGATGGAAACATCACAGAAATGGACAGGAAACAGGAGGGGCAACATGCATGGATGCCTCTGAGGCTGCCCAATCACACCATTATGCCAAAATTATGGGCAACAGCATGGCGATGACAGAGTGACCGAGTGAGGCTGCTATGGAGACAATTAAATTTGGATAGTGCCTGCATGTGGCAGTCCAAAAAGTTTTCAAAACAGAGGACCGGTTAGGTGGCCTGCCAGAAAAATTAAATAGATAGAGTACCTGTATGTGGCAGTCCAAAAAAGTTTTCAAAACAGAGGACCGGGTAGGTGGCCCGCCAGAAAAATTAAATAGATAGAGTGCCTGTATGTGGCAATCCAAAAAAGTTTTCAAAACAGAGGACCGGGTAGGTGGCCCACCAAAAAAATTAAATAGATAGAGTACCTGTATGTGGCACTCCCAAAAAGTTTTCAAAACAGAGGACCAGGTAGGTGGCCCTCCAGAAAAATTAAATAGATAGAGTACCTGTATGTGGCACTCCCAACATTTTTTTAAAACAGAGGACTGGGTAAGTGGCCCTCCATAGATAGAGTACCTGTATGTGGCAGTCCAAAAAAGTTTTCAAAACAGAGGACCGGGTAGTTGGCCCTCCAGAAAAATTAAATAGATAGTGTACATGTCTGTCAGTCCAAAAAAGTTTTCAAAACCTAGGACCGGGTAGGTGGCCCGCCAGAAAAATTAAATAGATTGCCTGTATGTGGCAGTCCAAAAAGTTTTCAAAACAGAGGACCGGGTAGGTGGTCCTCCAGAAAAATTAAATACATAGAGTACTATAGCTAGAGCCCTGGCAAAAAAAGCCAGTTGCCTCTGCTTTAGTCTACAAAGAGGAGGAGAAGGAGGAGAATGAGGAGGAGGAGTGCATACATGAGAATTATTCAGGTTGAGCTGCTTTCACCTGGTGGAGAATGGAAATCATGAGAAATCCAGGCTTTATTCATTTTGTTAAGCGTCAGCTATGAGCAGCTGCGCGCCGAAGATTAAATGGTAGGCGGAGTAACGTGGCTACTGGGGCGTGGAGTAGCCACGACTAGTAGCCTCATGTCCGGCTACTCCACGTCCCAGTAGCCGCATAAAAAAATTTACATATGCCTCCAATAAAGTTTTGTAAAAGACTCCCGGGACATGAGGATTAGCCCAAAAAAGGGCTATCCCCACATCCCATTCATCCACCTACCACCCCTTCTACCTTTATAGGTAGAATCGGGGTGGTAGGTTCCCTTTAAAGCTGGAAAGGGTTGTTTTAATGTAAAGCACATGGAATACTACAAGCCCCATTCATATAAATAGGACAGTCACAGAGATTTCTGCAAGAAGTCTGCTCACAGTAAATATCCCCTTAGGGGGCCAAAATCATTAGATCACAGGAATATTACAGACAACATCTGAACACACCCTAGATTGATTTGATTCAACAACCTAATGTTGTTTTTTTTCAAAGTGTGTCCAAGTACCAGAAGGAATTTTTGGAGAGAGAGGTGAAATACATTTCCCCAATAATCTCTCTAAAGTGACAACAAAAAAATGTGAATTTAAAAACAACCCTAATGTTGCTGCGTTACTCTATACATTAGTTACATGAAGAATCTAAAACATTATGCCCTGAGCAATTCAGATAAAACTACCAAGTAACATGAGAACTTACACATGTGAAACATTACATTTTATGACATACATAGTTCATGTACTGAGTATACAGCATTGATATAATGTATTTACGTTTATATATAGCATATGACCTTTTCTGGTGTCTTCATGCTGAAAATATGCTTGACCTACAGCTGCAATGATGTCTATTAAATGAGACATAATCAATTATACCAAAAAGCAGCGGGTGAAAGCTAAAAATCAATGGAGGCTCATGGAATGTCAGATGAATGCTACATTACAAACTTCATAATTCCAACTAATCAGCTCATATTTACATTTCCACTCATCATATTAAACTTAGTGACTATTGTAGGAAACAAGTCTAGTAAGAGACATTTAACCCATACTGCCAGTTTTTGGCACAATCTTAGTTTTATAAATTTGAAAAGTGTTGATTTCAGTTTTTTCTGTTAAATTACATACAAATTATATTTTGGCAGAACTAGTTGCATTACTTAAAGGGGTATTCCCATATGGCCATTCACATTTAATTTAATTTGCCATATATAAACATTTCTTCTATTGGATGTCATTAAAAAAATGTTCCAGTGTGAAGATAATTTCTCAAAAATGTGGCCATGCTGTTCCTTAGAAACTAGATAGCTTCCTCAGATACGACCATCTCACATTTAGGCAGCGCCGGCCAGACATGTACTATTGAGCCCTGCCTGACCTCCTGGCTTCAGCATTCATTACTACAGGACGGCTGTGGGACATACAGTAACTCCCAGATATTTCATATACAAAAACCTTTTCTTTCTTTGTGCAATCTCTCCAGCAGAGGTGGCCGTAACCAAGGACACAGTCTTGTTTCTAAGGGACCATATCACTACATTTATGAGAAATTATCTTCACACAGGAACATTTTTTTTTAATATCATCTAATTGAAGAAATGTTTATGTATGGCAGGTTAATTAAACTGAATGTGAATGCCCAGACAAGAATACCTCTTTAAAAGTACCATTCCATATTTGGCTGTTCCACTAGGGAAAACGTGGTCCACTCCGGCAAATCCCTGATCTCGTCAAACCACAATATTCCACTTCTTCTGACATAATAAGTTTCATCCAGTGGTCTAAGGGTGCCACAGAATGGAGACCAAAAGTATCAGCCTATGTAATACATTTAAGCACAGAATTGCTTTTGTATTTCAGTCCTACTGAAAGACTCTACTGGCTTCTTATGCAAATGAAATATCACAAGTTTATTACATTCTAAAAAGTTATTCGGACCTCTCAGCAGCAGCTAAATGTGTTTAGATCTGCTCATTGGGGGGTATAACTGTTTCTCAGTGCTCACCATTTTTCAGCTCTTATCTCCTACATGAACTATAGGTCAATATTAGGCAAAAAGAAATATAGGGCAAAGAAAAATACGGCCAGAAAATGTTGCTACCTTTCCGTACTGGAAAAAACTTAAAAGGAGTGTCAACATCAATATCAATGGAATTGACTCTACTTCAAAGTTCTGTAGAACTGGTTTATTACATAAAATTATTTAAAACAAAATACAATTAATACAATAAAATGAAATAAACACCTTACAGGTTGGATCCCCTTGGTTGGTATATTCTACCTTTACCCAAGTGGAAAATAGGTGAGTAGCACCCCTGTGGGCCTTTGTGTTTACTACTCCATACTTACGTGAAGATATCACCGAGGCGCCATCCTCTGTTTATCTCTTGTTTGTTTTTCTACAAATATTAGGCAAAGGCAGGAAGAGATTGCGGTAACATGCTGAGTTCAGTTCGGCAATTCACCATTCAGAACAGTAAATCCAGCACAGAGAGCAAACTTTAAAATTCTTATTTGAAGTAATGCATCACCTACAATGACTTTTACTGCGTTCCTTATAAAACAACAATAATTATAATTTTAAAAGTTGACAATTTAGAAAAGTGTTTTACAAAGTTGACTTTTATGTATCACATCTTTGTAATGTTTTTCACAGTTGCGCTAGATGTTCTGGGACTTAGCTGTGATAAATGGTAGCTTGCTTGTTGACTGGCAATGGACAACAGCCTGAAGCCAAGGGACATGAAGGTGCAAAGAGTATCCGTGTTGGCAACTATTCCCTTTATACTTAATGACCGTCATTAAAAGTTTAAGGACATTTCTTTCAGGCAGCTGCTAAGGTCGCATCAGTCTACAAAAGAATGACCCTTATTGTTTTTAATATGGTTAAAGAGATGGGGACTACAGAATTATTGTAAATATTACATAAATTTAGAGTTTTGCTATATTTACTATATTTTGATTTTGGTTCAGATCCAGTTACCCTCTATTTAGTATGTATTGCATCTTTCTTTTGAACAAAATACTCCGTAACATTCTGTTGACAAAATCTCTCATGCAATAGACTTCATTTCAGAATTTCCTATAAACCTGATGAAGCATGAAAACAACAAATTGATTTCTTAACAAACTTTGACATCATCAGGAGACCAGTAGTGTTAAGAAGAGTGTCCAGTTCTGTTAGCTTCATTTCAGCAGCTATTTTCTCCATTAATTTTATTAAGCTAAGCACACAAGACACAACATAAACTTGCAATTATTTTGTCAACTGTATATTCTTTCAGAAATGTAATTAGCGAAAAAATAATTGTTGGTTAAACTATTATTAAAATTCTGTCCATGTGTAAGGGTATACAGTCAGAGGTGTGTTGAAGAGTCCCTTCTTTGTAAATATTAAAGCTGAAGTGTGATTGGATGCTAGGAGCCACAAAGCCCAGCACTTTATGAGGCTAAAAATTGTACATGAAATTATACAACCAGTCAAAAACAAAGTAACATTTTGTAAGAAATAAAAAAAGATTTCAGTATTACTGAAAATTAGTATTAAACTCTGAAGGTGAGATTGCAGTTTCCCTAAAAGAATTAAATGAATTAATTATATAAAGGTATTGTCTTGTTAAAAAGGATTTTCACAGTACTATCAAAGAGGCCAGGCCATTTATACCATACATGCATGATTGCAATTGGAATCCTAATCTGCACCAATTTGCATTGGTAGCATGCAGTGGTCATTGATTTAAAGGGCATCCACCACCAGGATGAGGGACTGTATGCAAATGAGCCTGAGTGGCTTCATGCCTCATAGGTGTAAATGGAGCTTTGAGCCCCTCAGGCTCATTTGCATACAATCTTTCATCCTGGTTGTAGATGTCCTTTAAGCAAATCCGATTAACTTGCTGATTAAAAATATGAAGCAAAAAGGGCTTGTGCTGCATATTATGAACCAGCATTGTGAATTATTCCTGGAGATTCTGGATCAGCTTTGAAAAGCCTGCTGTTTCAAAATCCAACCAGTGTTTCCCCAGTCTAGTAAGTTTTCATAAATTGACTCAATCCTTCTTGTTTGCAAAGAAAACATTGCTTTTCTCCTCAATTGTTAAAATCTGCTTACAGTGATTCAAAATGTATGGCACAAAAGCAGAAATGCATTTGCATGTTGCCGTCAGTATGAAATGTAGAATTGTACTACTGCAAAACCAATATTCTTTGTTAGCATTTATAGTATGATAAGGAGAGAATGTTGATAATCCTTTTATTGGCAACAACATAAACAACAAAGCTGTACTCAGGCTTTAACTTCAGAAGGCCCTGATAGAAGCTATTGCTTATCATAAGGCATAATGGAAGAATATTACAATTCTCCAATCTTGTTGATGGTATCAGGAAACCTGAATAGTTTGAAGCAACTTGTAAACTAATCCAAAGAAATTTCCCAAGGCAATAGAAATAAATACAACTGAATGTTGATATCCGGATCATGTATGATATTTGTGCAGCTTTGCATGGTAACTGCATGTATTTCTTTATCTACTTTATGTGCTATGGGCTTCAGACCAGATACAAGATGCTGAATAAGTCCAGCTGCACATGACAGTAAAAAAGAGACTGGTGAATGGTGAAAACGGATTATGTTCTAGTCATATCTGTTTTATCTGTATTGAGTGGATAGTTGGTCAGATACCTTCATGACCAATGACGTAGTTTGCTTAGGCTAGTGGAAAAGTGGTTTTCCCAGGCTCTTTAAATTGCATTACATGACCAACTAGCTTTTGGATTACTAATCGTGTCATGTCACATGGATGTTTAAAGGTTTATCACTCTAGTTTATGATCGCCATGCGCTTTGGCACTTTAGTAGGAACTCCTACCTTTACATATTTAAAAAGGAGTTTGAGGAGATAGAAAAAGATATACATCAAAGATGTAATGGGCAAAGGATGTCAAGTCCTGTTCTTTATTAAGTAAGTTATCCTAACTTGTCAACGGTATTCTTGCTCCTTTGTCACTGTATTTTCTTCATTTTTATTTGACCCTTTTTATTTAATTGTTACTTCAGTCAAAAGTTTGAAAATCAGTTGGACCAGCTATCAGGACAGATACAAGAAGCATTAAAATTCTTTATGAGGTAGTGGAGATGGCCCTTCTATTCTTGTTTATTTGACTTTCTTTGTTCTGTAATGGAGCCGTTAACCTTTTTATCCTGATTTGTTTCTAACTAATGTGTGATACCCCTTGTGAATTTTATTTCTCCTTGTTGCTTTTCGTTAGTAGAATAGGCTCTATTTTTTATATGTAATTTGTGTTTACTTCCTTATAGAGCCCACAATACTTTGACACAATGGCAGGGGAGCCATTTAAGGAGGATGAGTTATTTCCAGATGTCACACATATTGAAGGGTCACAGGATGTTCTAAGGATACCTCCGGCTACTCCAGAAGTGAATGAGCTGCCTGCACCATAGGTGTTATACACAGAGGGGGCTGATGATTGGCTTTGTAGAAAAATAATTGTTATGATGGCTAGAAAAATAATCCAGGTCAAGAGGTTTTTGTCACAAGGCTGTTGATTGAGGGAAAATGTTCTTGAGCATATGAACCATACAAGAGCTGAGTGAGGAAGAGGTTTGCCTTTGCTTGCTTACCTTATAAGAGATTGCTTGTAATCTGTGGATGGGTCTTCCTTTGGTCATTTACCATCATGTCATAATCTGCCTGGGCCCTCAAATGGATCTTCATATGGTCTTATGTCACACCACCATAACCTGCTGACCTATCTACAGGATCTTTATATGCTCCAAAGACACATGGTCCTGGCTTGGAGCTATGGGTCAATTAATTTCTACCAACACATTTTGGCAGAAAAAGAAGGTTTTAATTTATCTCTTTGCCACAAAGACGTAAAACTGTAATCAATATATATTTGGCAATAATATATAAACTTGCAACCTGCATGTGTCCTCATCAGGTGGCACATATGTATATGCTTTATCTGACATGGCACAACACCCCCTGGGGACAAAAGATACATATCTCATATTTCAAGGTCACTCAAACCAGGACTAGGCTGAGGCACATAGCATCGGTAGGGATAAGAATGATGAATCCACATCCTTCATATTGGTTTCATGGATCCTGATGAAATTATGTAGCATCAAACACAACCTGGATGACCTTGTCAATGGTCATTGGATTTAAAGGGCATCCACCACCAGGATGAAAGACAAGAGACAGTAGGATTGTTGAATGAAATACTCTCTATTCATTGGCAAGTATACCAAAAGTGCAATCTATGTAGCAGTGTCCTCTAATGGTTATTGAAGATGCGCTTTTGGGTATCCAGTCCCCTTCTGGGGAAAGACTGCATCAAGTTCTGAAGCTGAAGCTATGCACAACCAGCCTTCTGCAGAAGGAGGAGCTATCATCATCCCTTTGAAGGTAGTCTAGATGAGTCGGCCTTTAATAATGGAAATGGTGCTTGAGCCTGGTAAAAAAATATAATTAGAGGTAAGAGTTTCCAGTGGCCAGAAACCAGAAAAAAAGAGAGTAACAAAAAATTACAAAATAAAAAGCAAAGTATATAATGATCATTAAATCCTTGTCAAAAACCACCATAATAGTACATCCATGGGAAGCAAGGGAATTATGGAGAGGGCTCATGGGCTGAGCCCTCCCCAAACAGCATGGGTATTTACTGCATATTGCTGTATATTCCAAACATAAAAAGAGGTCAATAGATTGTACAGTC
Source organism: Engystomops pustulosus (assembly GCA_019512145.1). Lineage (NCBI taxonomy): Eukaryota > Metazoa > Chordata > Amphibia > Anura > Leptodactylidae > Engystomops > Engystomops pustulosus. Next base: position 102,878,509 of record CM033641.1, on the reverse strand, counting down.
CCCAAAATGGTAGCAATTAATGACACCTTACAAAGCGCCCTACACTGAAGTATGAAAAAGTTATTAGTGCCAGAATATGGTGAAATGAAGATTTTTTTGTACAAAAGGACTCATTTTTTTTAAAATCTATTCAAACTATGATACCTACCTTAATTTGGTATCCATGTGATTGTACCAACCCAAAAATGAGCTGTTCAAAGTGAAAGCCAGAGTGAAAGCCGTGACAATAAAATGTCAATCACACCGCAGTTGAAATTTTTTTCCGTTTCCCAGTATATTTAATGGAGTATTGGATTCCATTATTTGGAAGTACAATTTGTTACACAGAAACAAACCATATGCATATCTGTATGCAGAAAAGTAAAAAGTTTTTAAACAAAGGGAGAAAAATAAGGAAACGCAAAACAAAAAACAAACATGACATCGGGGAAGGTAATATCTAAATCCAAAAACGGAAGCCACATTAATGCATATTCCCTGTGAAAAAATAGATGTTAACATCTGTTGCCAAAAAACAATATATTGTACATACATAAATTGTAGGAAGGAAGCATAATATGTTTTTTGTATATTTTAATTTTCAAGTTTACATTTTTTTGTCCAAAATGGAAAAATGTGTCCTGCAGAAAAAAGGTTAAGATCAATCTCAGCTGAAAGGGGGATGTTGCTTAGAAGAGCAATGTAATCTCCGAAACAAGTGGTCGTTGAGTATTTCAGTGCTTGGGCCCAACCAGATCAAGAGTTCTAATTTCCTTCTCTTCAGAATTCAATGAACTTGTGGAAAACCATCACATTGTTGTGCACTGCATTAGGTGTATTGACAGAAAACATGCTGGGTTCAAGGCAATTTGTTAGTCATGCTTGACTGCAAGTATTGAAAGAAAAATAATAAAACATGTAAAGGACGAGCTGTACTACAGATATGTTGGCTTATACTGTTGTTCATTGAGCCTTATATAGCATGCTTGGAACTAGAGCTGCTGTCAGCAATAATATTGTGTATGAACATATAAGAACTCTACCATTATAAACAAATTATGAATAAATGTAAGCGATTATGCTAAATTCACATCTGTGTTGTGTTTCCATTTATTCTGTTCTATTAGAGGAAGAGAAAAACAGACAAAGGGTTCAGTTTTAATAATCATTGATTTCAATGGGTTTGTTAATACATCAGTTGTCATCAGTTTGTTATCTGTTGTTTTCAGTTTATACTTTCATGTAAAATAAAGTTTTTATCTCCCTCTGGTAGATCACAACAACTGAAAACACTATGCAGATGTGAACTCTTTTGAATTTAATTTCCGTGGTCCCCGAATTTTAATAGTGGGGATAAACTTATTGTTATCATTTGATTCAATTTAATGCAATGTATTATTTTACAGATATAGGCTAAAAACACATAACCCTGTTTGGTCTGTAAATCACGGACCATGTGCTGGCCAGATTTCATGGAGACAAACATTATGCCGAGGACGGGATTGCAAACAGCATAGTGATTAATGAAACAAGGAGCTTCTTTCCTGTGGAGCAGTTGCATCAAACTTTAATCAACAGTCAATTGCAAACTAGCAGTACACTTTAGTCTATAGTGAAGACCATATAGTAAGACTATCTTGGCTGGACATCGCCACCACATTGCTACTGCCTCACCACTGAATTGGATTAGTTGGAGTGCAGAAGACACGATGGGTGCAGCGCAGAATCCAACACATCCCATTCATAGATTTACCGGCTGAGCACAACTGGCTATGGCGTTCCTACTATCCATCAGTAATGTACAAATGTCACAGTTTCATTTAAATACCATAACAATTTCTGAACACTAAAGGCTCTTGGCACAGAAACTCTTGACACTAACAGGCGCTTCATAGATCTTGTCACAGCTAATATTAACTACGCTTCCATAGACTTTTGTCCAGATGTTCAGGGATGTCTCCTAAGCCATTTGCGTATTTGAGGCAAAACCATGTGAATACACCACTTCAACTATCCAATGTATACCAAAAGATTGCCCAAAAGGAGTAGAGGCTAAATACTCAGCAGTGCGTAACAGATGTATAAACAATAAATTGACTGAAATCTAATGAAGCATTACCATTGTGCCCATTTAGATGGTGACAACATGTATAAAAATGTATGAACCTATGGATATATTATGAAACAGAATTTACAACACAGGAAATTTCATATAAGTGAAACTGTTTATAATCAAACAGCAGGTCATAGAATTTTGTTTATACTAATGACTCAAAAAGTGATTTAAGGCCTAAAAATCATGGATACAATAAACCACCTGGTTCTAATGGAAACTGTAATGTTTTAGGTATTTTTTTAAGATTAGACTTTTGGGGGTATTTATGGTTAACATACCAGTATGTGTTTTACACATCTTACTGATGCTTAATCACTTCCTGCAAAGGCCCTTTTTGGTTTTTGCATTTCCATTTTTAACTCCATACCTTCAAAATCTCTACCTTTTTTATTTTTCCATATAAAGAGTAACAAATTGCATTACATAGTGACGGTATTTAATATCCCATGCCATGTACTGGGAAGAGGGAAAAAAATTCCAAATACAGGCAGTCCCCGGGTTACATACAAGATAGGGACTGTAGGTTTGTTCTTAAGTTGAATTTGTATGTAAGTCGAAACTGTATACTTTATAATTGTAGTTCCCGACAATTTTTTTTTTTTGCCCCAGTGACAATTGGAGTTTAAAATTTTTTTGCTGTAATTGACCAAGAATTATCAATAAAGCTTCATTGCAGACAATTTTAAGCTGATTATTGCAATCTGGGACTATTTTAAAGCATCCAGAGAGCTTCACCAGAGGTCACAGTGGGCAGAGGGGTCCGTCTGTAACTATGGGTTGTCTGTAAGTCGGGTGTCCTTAAGTAGGGGACCGCCTGTACGGTGAAAATGGTGAAAAACTGCCTTTGTGCCGAATTCTTGTCGGCTTGGATTTTACATCTTTCACTGTACACAAATGACAAGTTTCTTTCATTCTTTGGGTCAGTGCGATCATGGGGATACCATTCACAAAAATTAAAACCTCCTGCACAAAAATTCTTCATTTTGCCATCTTTTGGAGCTAATAACTTTTTCATACTTCAGTGCACAAGCTGTTGGGGATGTAATTTTTTGTGACCTTTGATGACATTTTCAATGCTACACTATTTAGTACTGTACGGCCTTTTGATCACTTTTAATAGAATTTTTTATTTTTCTTAAAATTTCAATAAAGAGTTAAACGTCGGGAATCACCTTTATTATATTTTGATAGGTCTGACATTTTGAGATGCGGCCACAGCTAAGATGTTTATGGTTTTTAATGTTTATTTATATTTTTATCAGTTTTAGGGAAAGGGGGTGATTTGAATTTTTAGTTTTATTTTTATAATTTTTTTTTTGCTATTTGCCGGGGACCATTTGCAGGGTTCACACCCACGGTTGGTGCTAGCAATATGCAGAAAACGCCCACCTTGAATGGAGAGGGCTTAGCCCGTGAGCCCTCTCCATACACCTGCATATGTTGATTTAAAAAATTCCTTTTTCATGCATCTGAATAATGCCACTACTTTTTAATTGTTTCTATAAAATTATCTAAATCCCTGCCAGCAGTGTGTGGTAAGTCAAATGGGAATGATTGGGGGTGCAGTCCAAATAAGATTTGCTTAGGCTGTGCGAGGGGAAAGGCAATGAGTAAGCATGAGGGGAGGAGAAATTGAGGAGAAAACGACTCTGTTACCCCTCAGTACTCACAAGACACTGCTGGTAGGGAGCCAGGTAATGTTAAAAAACAATTAAAAAGTTTTGGAATTACTTGAGGTGATTGTTCGGGCATTTACCTTTTCTCAAAAATATTTTTCTCAAAAATAATAATTTCTCAAATATAATTGACACCAAGGTATATATTTACCAGCCTCAATCAATTATTTAAAGAGTAGTGTAGTGTTGTACTGTGATGGCCATAAAGAGCAGAAGATGCGTGAAGAAATAAGGCAATACCTTTTTGAGGATAACTTAGTATATTTCAAGGTGAGCCTTCGAGAACACTAGTTCTCTTTTTCAGACATTATGTCAAGATGATAAAATCATGTCTGTCAATGAAAACTAGTTTTCTCAAAATTCACCAACAAATATACTGTCAAGTCTGCGCCTGCTGTCTCCTCTAACCGTGCTGGTAGGATTAGGAGACACTGAATTTATCTTCTTTCAGCAGTGTGAACTAGGTCCTATGCTGTTTGTCATGATGTCTGACACTCCCCTCACTGAGTCTGTCTTGCAAGAGTTAACACTGTGATCTGTAATTGATTGCTCATTCCACCTGTGGCAGGGCTGAGTTCCCTATAAGTGTCCAGTGTTGCTTTGACTCCTTGCTGGTCAAACTGCTATCTTGCTGTGTGTCTAGCTCTCTTGTATTTCTGATTTCTGACTTCTGGTTTCTGAATTCTTGCCTGTGTATTGACTAGTCTATTTGGATTGTGATTTGGTTGTTGTTATTCCCCGCTGTTGCCGACCCGGATTGTATACCTCGCCTTATTGTGTTTGTTTGTCTGTTTTGTTACGTGTTCACACCTTACCCAGGGAGGGAACGCCGCCCAGTTATTGGCCTCCGTTTAGGGGGGACCCAATAAGTGGGTAGGGACAAATTGGGGGTCTCAGTGTCAGGGCTCACTGTCCTTGTTTGTGTCCTGCCATTACATATACTCAGTCTTATCTTCTTAAAGAAAATAGGATGGTAACTCCTCTACAGTTTTTATTTCTAAAGTCTGCACAGTCTTTGATTTTCCTTAGATTAGAAAAAAAAAACATTCCTCATGTGGTGTGAAGGCTTCATGTATTTTTTTTAGAGGGTAACCTGGAAATAGAGGTTTAGATCAATAAAGTTGAAGGGAACCTGTAGGCAGAAAATCACCTAATAAACCACTACGAGCATGTTGCCAAACATCTTAACATTTTTCACAGATCAGCATGATGTCATCATCCAAAAACTCAACTTTGAAGAGAGATCTAAATTGGTTTTATAATATCATGGGGTTTGTGGGTTCAGCATTGAACTAAAACTCTTCCCGTCGCAGAATACCACCATGATGTAATTGATAAGCCTTTGTCCATGTATCCAAGTAACTGGCTCTCCATAAGTCTCATGCATGATGAGAATTAACACAGAGGAGGTGTTCTGAGGTGAGGAGAGCTAGACCTCAGTGATGATCTCTCCACCCCCATGATCTTCTACAAACAATTAACCTCAATACTATTAACAAATATGTATAAGCTAATAAAGCTAATAAACGTTAAAAATGCATTTTTATTAATTAATGCATAAACATTTAATACACTTTAAAAATTGTTAGTGAGCCATTAATAACCATAGTAGCCTGTAATCATAGCATAGTCAAAAGACTATATATAAGATAGTTAGATAAACAAAAACATTATTAATGCATATACAGCTCACCAGTATCATTGCCAGTCCAGTATGCCGGGCAGGGAAAGCAGAAGGTCTGGTATCCAGCTATGCAATTTTATATGTAAAATAAGTTGCTGTGTATCTAGCATGCTGAGGCCAAAAACTATATAGCTAATAAATATAATACAAGTGTGTTCCTCGTAATGTATATTATGTATAGTGGACAAAAAAACAGTACAAAAGCATGTGGCAACAAGGGTAACAACCAGCTTACCAAAATGCAGTTGCTTAGACACCAACTCCAGGATGACAGCACCAGTTTACATCTCACTTCAAAGTTGTTATGCAGAGTATATGCAAACACAAATATTATCAATTTTATGAGCTCAACGTAGTCTTAGGTCATGTCACTATGAAAAAATGTTCAGATCTCACCCATCCTGCGAGTTACGATGAAGAAGGTTGTTGTCGACAGACTCAAGGAACTTCCAGGTCAGGAGAAAGGTGGAAGCACTGCCCCTAGTATGCAGTCCAGTTCTGGTAGTGTTCAGAACTGGATCCATAGGGCAACCCGGGACAACCCGGGACCGTCCTTGTTAGGACGGGAGCTATGTGCGGGGTATGAGGGTGAGCTGAGTTCAGGGCAAACTAGGGGCAGTGCTTCCACCTTTCTCTTGAACTAGAAGCTCCTTGAGCCTGTCGACAACAACCGTCTTCATCATAACTCACACGATGGGTGAGATCTGAACATTTTTTCATAGTGACACGACCTAAGACTATGTTGATCTCATAAAATTCATGCTGTTTGTGATTGCATATACTCTGCATAAGGACTCGGACAATCACCATGTTTTATGGAGAGACTGACCATGGAGTGGTGGTCAGTGTGATGTGTTTATGTACATGGTCGTTCACATTACTTTGAGTTCGTACAATTGATGCTGTTTGTGTTTGCATACACTTTGCACAGGACTCGTGTCCTATTGAGGGACTGACCATGAGGTGGTGGTCAGTATGATGTGGTTATGTACATGATAGTCTTTTACTTTCCGTTTTATACTCTTAAATTATTGATTAAAAGTTATGTTTTAGATGCCCTCACCTTAGTATATGTATATTGAATTGGGTTGGTGATTCTAATCAGCTGTCTATAAGTGCCTTTGGCAATATATGATCTCAGGCTATTAATTTATTTCATCACTTCAAAGTTGGTTTTCTGGATGATGCCACCACCCTGGAGCATAAAAAGAAACATGATCTGGAAGCTGCTAATCTATGTGACAACATACTGGTAGTGGTTTATTACAAAGAAAAGGACTGGGTGACTGGATCTGGGAGCCCCATGTGGGAAAGGAGGTGCTGTAACACACTTTTTGGCTTTATTTCTGTTTGTTAATTGTTTCCCGTGATCCCCACCTAATTGTCTTCTTCAACTTCTATGTTTGTCCTGACATTGAAACTGTACTTAAATTCCTGACCAGCCTATTACTTGTCTATGACTTTACTCACACTGTCTCATCATTGGTTTGCTCAACTACCCTTTGTTTGACATCAGGTCAAACAGATCCTTGTCTTTTTATCCAACAGTGTCACCTATATTGGAACTATTCTGAGGAGCCAGAATTTTGTAAAGGCTGAAATCTGACACGGTCACTTGCCATGCACTAAGCCAAACCAGCCCACAACTTACAAAATGCCTTAACATTACAGTCATTTTGTAATACATACACTTCAATCGATTCATTATATATATTTTAAAAATGATATCTGTTTTATAATTTTTACAATTGACAATCATAAACTATTTATTTCTTTTGACAATTTGTGACAGCTTTCCCTGTCAAAATAAGGCTGGAATTTTACTTTTCAACTGAAGTATAATTGAAAGGCAGAATGCTCATTTTATTACAGATGTATGGATGACACTAAGGCTCAAGCATCTGAGAGGTGTCAGGGATGCAAGACAGTATTTCAAGAAAGTAGTGTTTCTATAATTTTAGTATCAAAGGTTGGGTATAATGATGGCACGGCACTATGCAAAGGTTAAAAGCTATATCTGTATAATGATAGGATTTTATATATTCCAATTTTAAGTAGTAGTAAGGATGTATTCGTATATCATTACCATAAGTCAGTGATGTCATTTGAAGGTTCAAAAAGAACATATCTAACAGCCTAAAAGAAATAAAGGATATTTTATGTAGTTAAGAAACAGCAATATAATTCCAGGAGTAAGGTCCCAATCTATTTTAATGGTAAATTCTTTCAGAATGGTAACAGTTTATCACTTTGTCCCCATCCCTTAATTCTTAAAGTGGTATTTTTATCATTGAAAGGTGAAGAATTATACAAGGTATTCCATTAATGACAAATAGAGTTACAATTGTCGTGAGTAATGTTTAGTAGCTTTCAGTATGAATTTTGTCTGTTATTTTTCCGTTTTTTTTTCTCTGCAACATCAAACTAATTTAATACGGTAATTATTCCCCATATATGAGAACAAAATAAGGCCAAAGATATGGGTCATTCAAGAATGTAACATCCACTGGGGCCCACGGTAAAACTTGAAGCTGCTGCTCAACCCTAATCAACGTCAGGAGCAAGTTCAGAACATGAAGAACCTATGATGACCTAGGTCACTCATGTAAACACATAGTTACATCTAATTACATGGCTTATTCACACAGTGATGTCACAGTAGTGGGAAATTGTGAACACTGGTAGTCTGTGCCTCCTGTCATATCTCCTGCCACAGCCATCATCCTAATGCAGTGATGGCGAACCTTTTAGAGACAGAGTGCCCAAACTACAACAAAGACCCGCTTATTTATCGCAAAGTGCCAACACAGAAATTTAATTTGTGATTTATACTCCCTTCTCTGTCACAGTTTTCATTGATACCAGCACCTGAGGCACCAATAAAGCAGAAAATAGTCCCAGGTTGAGCTGTCACTTTAAAATAGCTCTGTGCACAGCAAGTCCTGGGCTATCTGGGACTGCAGGAAGATACCTGGAGTCATCTCTGGTGATGGCCTGAGTGCCCACAGAAAGGGCTCTGAGTGCCACCTCTGGCACCAGTGCCATAGGTTAGCCATCACTGTCCTAATGCTTGCCTGCTCCAGTAAAAGGTGTGAAATTATAACATAAAGAAAATAAATCTGTTTTGTATATACATTGTGGTTTGCGCTATAGCCACCATCCTGTTGCTGTCTGCAATGCTCGCCTGCTCCTCATTGACCTATACACATCAATTTGCTGGTCCTGGACACAAGATTAGTGTCAGTTCTTGTCCCTTATCAACTAAGTTTGTGAAGATTTGTAAAACATTAGCATTTAACCCCTTAAATAATACAGACGTCAAAAAATTATAACATGGAACTATGTCATAGTTTTTATATTTAAAGTAAAATGTGTGAAATTATAAAATACAGAAAATACATCTGCTGGGCATATTTGCATAATGTGCAACACACAATACTTCTTGAAGCTGTAATAGCAGAATTTTAACATAATTTTCATGTAGTACGTAGGTTGGCTGTCACTTTGACTTAAATTTCATAACGTAAATTAGGATACATGACATCTTATCTTCTTGTAACTATGGTAACAAAAATAATGCTGTGTATTATTAGAAGGGAACAAAACAAATGCATACATTGATTTTAAAATAAGTTAGAAAACACTGCCTCAATTAAAAAATGTGCATATAGTTTTTGCAATGCCCTAGGAATGGAAAGAGACAATAAAAACAACTTCTACATAACTCTTAAAACTTTCTTTGCTTCTTCCCTAATTGGGGAAGCTGATCCATATTAATATTTGTTCAGTTTTGACTTTATTGCGCAAAACTTGGTATGAATACAGAATCTTCAAAAGTTAATTTAGCCCAAGACTGACTACTAAAAGTGTTACCATTACTATTATCGTTAGGGCAGAGCCTGCCATCTGTCGTGTGATCGATCTGTAAAAAAGTCTAATTTGAACCATTTTTTACAGATCACTCATAGGGGGTCATTTATCTTAGGATTTTCTAATTTATTCTTAACCTCTATGAGATGGTTATACTCCTTTACTGGTGTCCAGTTGTGTTTAATTAAGCTGATTGGACTTGATTAGAAAAAGTATTAACATGTCTACATAAGACCTCACAGTGCATCTCAGAGCACATGAGATTCGTGAGGTCTAAGGAACTGACCAAGGAGCTCAAGGATAGAATTGTCATAAGGCTTAGACCTGTCCAAGATTATAAAAACATTTCTGCAGCACTCAAAGTTCGTAAGAGCACAGTGGCCTTAAATGGAAGAAGTTTGGTACGACCACAAACCTTCCTCGACCTGGCCATCAAGCCAAACTAAGCAATTGGTGGAGAAAAGCCTTGGTAAGAGAGGTAAAGAAGAACCCCAAGATCACTGTGACTGAGCCAAGTGCAGTAGGGAGATGGAAAGGTCCATAATGTCAACTATCACTGCAGCCCTCCACCAGTCAGGCTTTATGGCAGAAAATATTCCGATGGAAGCCTCTCCTCCGTGAAAGACATATGAAAGCCTCAAAATAGTCTGCAAAAAAGCACAGGATGGACTCCCAAACTATGAGAAATAAGTTTCTTTTGAACTTTTTGGTGTTAATTCTAAGCAGTATGTCTGCAGTAAACCAGGCTTTTCTTATTATCTGCCAAATACAATCCCAATAGAGAAACATGGTGGTGGCAGTATCATGCTATGGGGGTGTTTGTCAGATGCAGGGACAGGGATGATTGAAGGAAAGATGAATGCGACCAAGTACAAAGATATCCTGTATGAAAACAACTTCCGGAGTGCTCTGGACCTCAGAATGGGTCAAAGGTTCACCTTCAACAAGACAATGACCCTAAACACACAGCTAAAATAACAAAGCAGTGGCTTCACAACAACGATGTGACCATTCTTGATTGGAACAGCCAGAATCCTGACCTACACCTAATTGAGCATCTCTGGAAAGACTTGAAAATGACTGTCCACCAACGTGCACCATCCAACTTGAGGGAACTGGAGAGGATCTGCAAAGAAGAATGGCAGAGGATCCCCAAATCCAGGTGTGAAAAACCTGTTAAATCATTTGCAAGAAGACTATTGGCTGTACTAAATCAAAAGGTGCTTCTACTCAAAACTGAGCAAATGGTCTGAATGCTTATGATCATGTGATATTTCAGTTATTATTGTTTAATAAAATAGCAAAAATGTCTACATTTCTGTTTTCTTCTGTCAAGATGTGGTGTAGAGTATACATTAATGAGCAAAAAAATTACTTTTTTGATCTTACTGATTAATGTGAATACTTTCGGTACTCACTGTCCAAAACTCTGGATAACCATAAAAAAAACATATGCGAGAGTAAAACAAATTAGACATTTTTCAGATGCTCATTGTTATCCTCTACTTTGAACCAGCTTCTAGGGTATAACACTTCTTTACACACCCGCCTCCTATTTTTTGAATCAAAGACAGTAATATTTAGGGAATAATATTTCTATACACTTGGATTACTATAAGACAGGACACTTTCTTTTTGTCTACATTCAGATCGTGGATGTCTCCAAAGACTTACAGAGGTACATTTGAGTCTCCTTTAACTTCTAAAGGAGCCCCATTATAGCTCCACAGAAAATAATAAATTCCTGTGCATGAGCTCTTATAATAATGTTCTAGAAATGAATCCAAAAGTAACTAAAAAGAAAGAATTAAATAAAAATCAAAGTATATCACTAGTTAGGTCAGACACCTCTGCTTTTCACACAAGTCAGATAAAATAGTGCATACTTTGCAGAAGAATTCCAAAATTCAATTTAGCAAGATGCTTATTCACTTTTCCTGACCTCTTTCTAATTTCATATTTTAAATCTAAATATTTAATAACAATGTGTTGCATATAAATCAGCTATCTCATTTGCATTCATGAGCATTAGCCAGAGGACACAAATAACAAACAGAGGAAATGTAAAATACATTTAAATAAAGTTAATGTAATGCATTAACAACTTCTAGTGGGTTACAAAGGAAACAGGTTTGCAATTCATTATTATAATACCTACCACAGTATGCTTACTTGATGTTAAAATACCCGTGTATGTATCCTTTGCCACCTTCCCTTGTTTGAATAGCTATGTCTAGATATGAGCATCACTAGATGACCAAATTTTTCAAACAAGATTTTTTTGCAACACTTTCAAAATGCCACTTAGGATTGTTTTGTGTAAATTTCCATCCCCTAGTGATATTTACACAATAAAGATCATTTTTAATTTTACTAAGTTTTATTCTTGTTTTATCCCTTATAACTCAGATTTCAGAGTGTCGGAGTGGGGACTCTATAACAAACACATTATAACCCCTCTAGTACTTTGAGCTGACAATGTGGTTAGATTATCAGGGTACAGGGTTTATATACACCTTCATTTAGCGTCTGAACATTCACTAATATCTGATACATAGAACGAGAGATGAGACAGATCAGAGATGAGACATATTGAGATTCATGAGGTACATATTACACATGACATTCTCAGCTCTGCTATGACATACACTATAAGCTATGCTGATGTCAGGTGACCAAGAGAATGTCATTTAAGGTCATAGCATCATAGTCATAGTATATAAGGCTGGAAGGAGACGCAAGTCCATCAAGTCCAACCTTTAAGAATTAAATAAATGTTTTATCCCCATAACCTGTGATATTTTTGCTCTCTAGAAAGGCATCCAGGCCTCTCTTGAACATGTACATAGAGTCCGCCATAGCAGAGTTCCACAGTCTCACTGCTCTTACAGTAAAGAACCTTTGTCTATGGTGATGGTAAAATCGCCTCTCCTCTAAGCGTAGAGGATGCCCCCTTGTCCTGGTCACAGGCCGGGGTATAAAAAGATCTTTGGAGAGATCCTTGTACTGTCCGTTCAGGTATTTGTACATTGTAATGAGGTCTCCCCTCAGTCGTCTTTTTTCTAAACTGAATAATCCCAAATTTTTTAATCTGTCAGTGTATTCTAATCCCCCCATTCCCCTAATAATCCTGGTTGCTCTCCTCTGCACCCGTTCCAGCTCTACTATATCCTTTTTATACACTGGTGCCCAAAACTGTACACAATATTCCATGTGTGGTCTGACCAGGGATTTGTATAAGGGCAAAACTATGTCTTTATCATGAGAATCTATTCCTCTCTTGATACATCCCATTATTTTATTTGCTTTAGCAGCAGCCGCCTGGCTCTGGTCACTAAAATTAAGTTTACCATCCACCAATACCCCCAAGTCCTTTTCAGCTTCAGTTTTACTAAGTAATTGACCGTTTAGAACATAATTATACTTTTTGTTACCATGGCCCAAGTGCATAACTTTACATTTATCTACATTAAACCTCATCAACCATTTCTCTGCCTATCCCTCAAGCTTCCACAAATCCCTCTGTAATGCTAAACTATCGACCTCAGTATTTATTACTTTACACAGCTTAGTATCATCTGCAAATATTGAAACTTGACTGTGTAAACCCACTACAAGGTCATTAATAAAAATATTAAAAAGAAGTGGCCCCAATACTGACCCCTGTGGCACTCCACTGGTAAGATCAACCCAATCTGAGAATGTGCCATTAATGACCACCCTCTGTTTTCTATCACTAAGCCAATTACTTACCCAAATACACAGATTTTCTCCTATTCCCAGCAGTCTCATTTTATATACCAACCTTTTATGTGGCACGGTGTCAAATGCCTTTGAAAAGTCCAGATATACAACATCCACAGCGTCCCCCAGATCCAGTCTTGAACTTACCTCCTCGTAGATTAGTCTGACAGGACCGATCTCTCATAAACCCATGCTGACGCTGGGTTATAAGGTTGTGCACAGTGAGATACTCCAGGATAGCATCTCTAATAAACCCCTCAAATATTTTCCCTACCACAGCAGTTAGACTCACGGGTCTGTAGTTTCCAGGATCGCTATTTGATCCTTTTTTGTATATCGGTACCACATTTGCTATGCGCCAGTCCTGTGGAACATAACCAGTCCTCAGTGAATCTTCACCGAGGATAATTCATGCAGAACCCGGGGGTGTATGCCATCTGGCCCAGGTGATTTATCTATCTTAGTGGTTGCGAGGCGGCGCCATACCTCTTCCTGGGTTAAACTGTTGACATTCCAGAGAGAATTTACATTATTCCTCATTGTGTCTTCCACCAGGGGATTTTCCTGGGTGAAGACAGTTGAGAAGGCGACATTCAGTAGATTGGCCCTTTCCTCATCTCCTTCCACCATGACCCCCCATGTTATTTCTAAGGGGACCCACACTCTCTGTTTTTAGTTTCTTATCATTTATATACTTGAAAAATAATTTGGGATTATTTTTGCTCTCCCTGGCAATATTTCTCTCAGTCTCTATTTTTGCGGCCTTTATCTGCTTTTTACAGGATTTATTTTTCTCTCTATAATCCTGTAATGCCTCATCGCTACCTTCACGTTTTAGCACCTTAAACGCTTTATCTTTCTCGCTTATTGCTTTCCTTACAAGACTAGTTAGCCACATAGGCGTCTGAACATTCACTAATATCTGATACATAGAACGAGAGATGAGACGGATCAGAAATGAGAGATATTGCGATTCATGAGGTACATATTACACATGACATTCTCAGCTCTGCTATGACATACACTATAAGCTATGCTGATGTCAGGTGACCAAGAGAATGTCATTTAAGGTCCTTTACCCAGTTACATTTCCAGCGTCTTCCTCATGTGCCTGATTACATGGCAGTAACATGGAATGATCCCAACATGCCTCCATTGACTTCTACTTCTCCCATCCTCTATGGAGGCATACTGTGATTTCATGTGATCAGATATATACATTGGATAGACTGTGCAAATATAACAGGGATTTAGATGACATCACCCTGCTCACATAACAATTAGTGGTCTATGATGTAACAAAGCTCTCTCTCAATGTTCCAAATAGCAAATACAAAAGAAAAACATGTTTTGTGAATTCAGCTCACCTGAGTGCAAATGGGAACATTGTCAGTGCATAGAATAAAGCTGAGCTTGATAAATCAGGCTATGACTGAGAACGGATTGTTCGAAATGCATCAGTCAGTCAATGGCGCCATTATGATATAACAGAGCTCTCTCTCAATGTTCCACATATACCTGGATGCAGGATCTCTTTCTATTAAAGTTGTTCCACATAGCAGCATGTTCTGTAGCAGGGAGACCTGTCAATCAGGAACAAGGAGGCAGGGCAATGCAAGTAAAATTTACTGTACAGGACTCACTTCGTGTCATTGGACTTACATCAAGTGAGTTGCAAATACGTTTACAAATTTTTTCCTGCTTTTATTGCATCAAAGATATATCACTAAGCAGTCTTCTTGCACTAGATTTTTAGACATTTAGCTTTTTGTATTTAACCCCTTAACGCTCTGCGCCGTAGCTCTACGGCGCAGAGGTACAGGGAATGTATGAAGAGGCATCACGGGCTGAGTCCTCTTCATACAAGGTTGGGGGTTGTTGCATATTGCAGCAAACCCCCACCGCTAATAACTGCGGTTGGTGCTTGCACCGATCGCGGCTATTAACCCGTCCATTTAAAAGACGGCAGCGCGTGGTCTTCGCTTGACCCGAGGCTAAATGGCTTCTGCAGATTTGTAATGAATGACCTGCAAAAAAGCCATATATTGCAATACAGAAGTATTGCAGTATATGGTAGGAACAATCTGACCATCTAGGGTTAATGTACCCTAGATGGTCTAAGAAATAGTGAAAAAAAAAAGAAAAAAAAAGTTTAAAAAATGAAAAAATTTATAAAATATTAAAAATTTCCCCCCTTTTCCTAGAACTGATATAAAACATAATAAACAGTAAAAAATCACAGGCACATTAGGTATCGCCGCGTCCTAAAATGCCTGATCAAAATATAAAAACGGTTACGGCCGGCGGTGACCTCCGAGACGGGAAATGGCGCCCAAATGTCCAAAATGCAACTTTTACACCTTTTTATATCACATAAAAAATTGAATAAAAAGTGATCAAAATGTCGCACAGACCTCAAAATGGTAGCAATGAAAACGTCGGCTCATTTTGCAAAAAATTACACCCAACACAGCTCCCCAAAGTACCCCAAAGTATGAAAAAGTTATTAGCGTCAGAAGATGGCAAAAAATGTTTTTTCTTTTTTGTACACATTCGTTTAATTTTTGAAAATGTATTAAAACACAATAAAACCTGTATAAATTTGGTATCAATGCGATCGCACCGAACTAAAGAATAAAGCTGAGGTGTTATTTGGAGCACACAGTCAAAGTCATAAAAACTGAGCCCACAAGAACGTGATTTTTTTTTCCACATTTGGAGTTTTTTTTCCAGCTTCGCAGTACATGGCATGTCAAAATACATAACATTACAGGAAAGTATAATTTGTTACGCAGAAAATAAGCCCTTACACAGGTCTGTACACGTAAAAATGAAAAAGTTATGGATTTCTGAAGGTGGAGAGCGAGAAATGAGCGGAAAAAAAACCCTGCGTCCTTAAGGGGTTAACATAGTGACTTGATGGCAGCTTAATAAATGTGTACATGAGGAGTTAATGTCTACATATACACATTTTTACACTTCATAAATCTGTCTACAACATTTGGATTCAATTGACAAATCTGGTGTATCTACTGTAGGTTAAGGGTAAGCTCACACCTTCTGTTTTTCAGATGCAGTTTTTGATGTCCAAGCCTGGAGTGGAGTGAAAAACGAGTAGAAGCACCTTCTCTAAATTATATATTCTCAACCATTTATATCCACATCTGTCTTCAAAAACTGCATCTGGTAGTAGGTTGTCACAAAAAAATGTCTAAAATTATAAATGTGCTACTATTTTGTAAATAATTTAAAGACTTTACCATTCTTGGATTCTGTGTCTTCAGTGCAAAAATCCACCAATGCGCCAGAAAAAGTATGGGCTTAATCCCACTATTGCAGTGGTGGCGAACCTATGGCGCGGGTGCCGGAGGTGGCACTCACAGCCCTTTTTGTGGGCACCCAGGCCTTCACCCCAGCACAGAATTTGCTAGATGTGACTCAAGGCTTCCTCCTGCGGTCCTGCTTCTCCTCGGCCGTCAGGACTACACGAGAACAGAGGTGTGGACAGAGATGGATTATCATTGGAGCTCCTGCTCTGGGTCCCCTGATTCTTCCTCTTCAGGGGATCCTGGAAGGAAGCTATAATCCAAATTTCTCCATCATCTTTCTATTGTATCGGTGTCCTCAGGAAGCCAATACGATTGATACAGCTGGGATCACTAGGTTACTGTATAAATTGTCATGTTGGCACATGGAGACATAAAAGTAGGTTTTGGTTGTAGATTGGTCACTCTGTCTCTAAAAGGTTCGCCATCACTGCCCTATTGTATGTAGAGGGCTAACTTTTGTATATTTACTAGTGGCTGCCCCAATGCAATGCGATTGCTTCCAGCCTCCTCCATCTGCTGAGAAAAAAAGACACCGCAGTTCTTTTATGATGCAGGTTTTCCAAGCCAGGTTAACCTTTGCAAAGCCGTGTCACTACAAACCCCTTATTAGCAGAATGGCTTTCATAATGGAAGTTCCGCAACAAGTTTATCCTGGAAGGACCCCTAAAGTGTCTGATTGAACCATATATAGATACTACACATATATGAATGCAGCATAGAAGCCTCCACAAGCCTGGCACTAACAAGCAATCGTAGATAAGAGGAAAAATAGATGATATATACTACTGTAGTTAAGAACAGCACGCATTGTCATAAACCACTCGAGAAATGTATTTTCCAAAGCATAATAGCTGCAGCAGGTCACAATAAGTATTGAACTTTCCTTTGCTGTACTGTTCGCTGTTGAGATCCATTACAAAATAGAAAACGTAAATTCAAACCTCCAGTGTTATAAATCTCTTTTTGCATGCACATTCCAAGAACAGCTTTCTGTCCACAATCAATCAAGCCATGGATCCGGGTCACTTACAGCGAGTACAGTAAACAGAATGGATATGTAACAAACCGTGACTATAGACCAGAGGATGAGCAGACATCCATTATTTGTGTTGAACTTTCAGTAGAACAACTTACTAATTAGCAGTGAAATATAGTTTACTACCAATTAGTCAATTACTTCTTGGACTGTAATTTTGCAAGGTTATATGCTGAGCTTCACATGCGGGTGGCAAATTGTCCTTTAAATTAACATCAGTTACAGCAATTCATTATATATGTGTTTCTCAAGGCATTGAAATGTCACCACTGTAAATTTCCTTCTTAGCCATTGCTAATATGGTCAAGCCATGTAATATCCAACAACTTTTGAAGATATTTTCACGGCTTATTGCTTTGTTATAATTATAAATAAATGACAAAATTCTAGTTGGTACATGAAAACCATTACTGAATAGCCATTACTTCTTCATTTTACTTAATATTTTGCTTATTATTAACATTACTTACTATTACTTAGTAGCACTCTTCCTATTAGCACAGTGCAGTGAATGTATTTTAGGTCTGGAGGGCTCCAGATAATAACCAATAGTTTTTGCATCCATAATGTTACAGTTCATCACCTAAGAGTTTTCAAGTCAGTTGTTGCTTGAATTGAAGTTAACTCTTATCTGAATTCCCTTTGTAAATTGATGGGCTAGGGAATGGGTTTCCGTGCCTGTAGCCTGTTTATTTATGTGATGCATTTAATGGAATTGTGTTCCACTGGTCACAGTAAGGCGGTCCCCTACTTAAGAACACAGACTTACATATGACCCCTAGTTACAAACAACCTCTGGATGTTGGTAAGTTAATACCAAAATGCTATACAAGGGTCTGAAATAGTCACGTTAAGTAACACAATTGAAGCGCAGCAGGGAGGAGCTTCTCCTGATCACAGAAGCGACCTAACCACAGTTAATCAAAAAACAATGTATTGCTTGTCAATCGACAGCACTTAGGTCTAAACTTATTGACGATCAGGAGATTGGAAGTCATGTCCTCTGCCCAGTGGTCTGTTCATGAAATCCAGACAGCATACCGTCTGTAATATATGTGATTCAAAAATGACAAAATCACTTTGAAAAACATTTAAAATATGTTGAAGACCAGATTACTTTATAATCCTCCAAAACCTATTTGCATATTCATCTGCCAGAATCCCCAGTTGAGCATCAACGGCTGTTGTAGCTCTTTCACATTGGCTTTGTTTTTCACATCCATGGTTCAGTGATTTCCACGGATGCCTCACAAAGCTATTGTTTTCTATGGGTGTTTTCACATTGGCTTGTATTTTCACTGATCCGTTGTTCATGGAAAAAAATTATGAAACATGTCAAATTTTTTTCACTGATGCAGATCATGGAAGGCAATAGAAGTCTATGGGTCCCCAAAAAACTGTGATGTTTTCAAAGCAATTTTGAACATTCAGTTTTTTTGCGGACACGGAAACAAAGCGGATGCATCATGGAGACAAAACAGAAGAAAAACAGAAACCTATGGAGATAAAATGCAACGGATGCACAACTGAAGCTGACCACCAATGCCAATATGAAAGAGCCCTAAACCTCGAAATCCATGCAGAGGTGGCTTTTAGTGGCAAATTCTCCTTAGAGCAGTATTCCCATCTGTGCAAGTTATGAAAAAAAAAAAAAAAAACTGTGTAAAGATAACTTTCCTTGGATAAGACCATTCTGGCAGTGTTGTACAGATCATGTGCTATTGAGTCCTGCCTGACTGCCAGGATTCAGCATTCATGACCACATTTCATATGCAAAAACTATTTGTTTGTTTTTGTCTAATCACTTTTCACTGGAATAGAGACCAACTATGAGCTAGATTTGGACTTAGTTTTATTTAACTTTCTATTGGCTATCTTAACTTGATTGCTCTGACAATCCCCCTAAATACGCTGCCTTAGATACCAGTGCCATGAACCACAAAGGAAACATTGTATTGTACACCGAGCATCCACCCCAGAGAAGTCTGTCCTCAGATTTAGCAGATATTAAACATTATTTCATTTTAAGAAAAGGCAATTGCTACAGGCAATCACACCAAAGTAGTTGTACAATTGCACAATTCTGAAATACTCTTTCTTTAAGGGCAACCACGGAGGAGCATACTGGAGGTATAATCAACACAAAAGACTGTGGCCAGTAAAACGTAGCCTTGAATGGGCCATAGAGGGTAAAGAGTGTATAACTACACTGCTGACTAAGCCACAAGTAGAGGAAGGAAAGCAAATCACTGGTAGGGGGATCACCCACCACAATCTAACCCCTCGTAAGCCAAAGTCTGCTTTTACTCTCTAGGGCACTTTCCCCGATATTCAATACACAACCATAACCAAGATAAATATCTATTAGTACCCCCTATTCAATACACAACCATAACCAAGATAAATATCTATTAGTACCCCCTGAGGAAGCGACGGCGAAATGCGTGTTGGGGTCTCTGTTGTATATCATCTTTGGTCGACATTGCCATGCAATCTGGTAGGTATATTTTATACTGTTATTGAATATGTTCATATACTTATGAAATGTGTAATGCACATATATGGGACTAATAACCGGATCTTCCACTAACTGCACTAAGCACTTTGTAAAAGTCTTCTTGTATTTATCAATTACACATACCCCGTACTACATTATAGTGGAGGTAAGAAATACGGTATTATGTATTTTTTGTACTAGCACTTTATATTATCATAATTGTGGTATATATTTGGCAATTATATTATTTGGACCTGTGATTACTACGTGTTCTATCATGGTTGATTTTATGGGTAATTTTGTTATGTCATAGTGATGTTTATACTTCTTTGTTGTGTCGAGTAAGTTATACTTTGAAAACGATGGTGGTCTCTGTTGAAGAGACTTACAGTTTTTTAAGAGTATTTAAACTGTTTTCGCTTTAATTCTGGTTGTGTACATTCGTTCCCATTTTGGTAAACTCTTGTGTGAATGGGTGTAATGACTTCTTATTCTCCTTCTCTCATTAGGAGGAGGGCGGAGGCCGGGCCACCTATGCGCTATTCTCTTCTGTACTAGTATTACCACCTGGCAGCTGACCTGCGCCATAACCAGTAGAGAGGCACACCGGAGAGCTAAGGCGACCTGGGTTCACAAGCAAGGTAACTTAGTGGCCTCCTTATATTCTGCTGGCCACGAGCGTGTGCCAGGCGCCTGTACCCAGTTGATGTTGGCTCTGATACTTGTATAGGCAGTGCCCTAGACCGGCAGATTTAATTTTTTGTGTTGCTTTATATTGTTGCAAAACCAAGGTCTGAATTTATGTTGTTTCCTGAGTGTGCATAAAACCTTTATTTGGGACTTTTAACCCTGCATGTGTCCCGCTCCTCACGACTACCAGGTATCTTAACCTGAGAAAATATCCCACAGTATTATAAAAATGTATTCAAGTGAGTCCTCATATACGACATCCATGTGCCGCTGTATATATGTCTATAGGGCTATTAAGATAATTTAATTGTGCCTGAGGCCACTTCTTTGGTAACTTGGCTTCAGACAATGCTAAGGACACCTCCACATCTCACATCGTGAGCTACTGGGAATCCGACACGCTGTTTTCCTCATTTGGTCCACACAAGGAAAAACAGCATTACACATCGCAAGCAGGGACATCTCGATGGAGGAAGCCACAGCACACCGGAAAAATCCAAGTATAAGGCTTTGATTTACTAGAAGGCATAGAATTCGCGACGTTTCGATTCACAATGAATTCTTTCTCAAGCTAAAACATGCCGATATATCCGCATTTATATACAACACCGGTTGTTTGACATCATTTCCTTCAGTGATCAATTGCAAACATACGAATGAAATATATACAAATGCGGATTTAGTGCAATAGTGTACCAGAAGATCTCTTAACAATCTATCACATAAAAATAAATTCCGTATTTCATGTGGGTTATATCTAGCATTTTAAAAACTAGCGGGTCAGTGGTCGACTTCCAGCGTGATATGTATCGCATCGCCGTGGATATTCTCTCACGTAGCTGACGACCCCCCTAACATACACGACCTCGTGACCACTCGGATCGTCATGACTACGAAATAGCCACGCATGCGCCATACACTATCAAGCATGGAATCGGCCGTACACGATATTTCACCTTTCGAGGGTCTTGAATATGCAATCACTGAAGAAATGATGTCATATACACACCTGGGTATATTTATGGCCTATATCGGCCATAGTTTTTTTATTGCTGTAGAGAAGATTCATTGTGATCGAAACGTCCGCGAATTCATAAGCCTTCTCAGTAACATAGACGCCTTGATATTTTGGATTCTTCCGGTGTGCGGTAGGTTCTCCTCGCATTGATGTCCCAGACTCAGGTTCAGGGTACCAGGAATCTTTGGCTGCGTAGCACCAACTATCTGAACTCATGTGCAGATTATTGATTGCTGTTTACTCCTCTTTTTTTGGACATCACTAAGCAGAGACTTCAGACTCCAGGCATTAGCCTGATCTTTAAGCAGTCTAGGATCAACATATTAAACAGAGTCCACGCACAGTTTCAGGGCCGCACTGCTGCGCCAGCTCTATACAGCTCCATATTGTTGTTATTTCGAGTGCAGCATGTTTATTACTTACACGGCGGGAGCATAGTGCGCCATTCAGGTTGGTTGTCAGACTGACAGCTTATCGAGGGGTACCACAATCGTAAAGCTCACTGACTTGTTCTTGCAAGCTGTCCCTTTACTTTTTTCTATCACGGTCCATGCAAATTGCCATGCAGAGTGCATCAAGAATAATAACATCTAAGAAAGCGTGTGGCGTAAAAATTATTGAAAGATGAATTCTGGTACTTGAAGATAACCACAACTCATGCATGCATACTTGGAAATATGAAAGTATACTATTCACACACCACAATAAGACATGAAAAACAACATGAGCCTACTTTCTCACTGTAAGAGGGCACTGTCACTACCATTTTCGGCACTAGAGACGCTGCTCTACTAAGTAAGCAGTTCCAGTGGTTTGAAACAAAGCGCGTGCTAGAGTGATAGCGTTACCGGAAACCCCCTCAAAACACTGCGGCGGGGTACAAGTGTAGCCCATCACGACTGCTTGCAAAGTGGGTCCTGATATTCATGAGGGGCGCGGTCTGAGGGGTCTCTTCCCCCGAACCGCCCCGCTTGCTCCATAGGACCGCAGTAACAGCCGCCGCTAGGGGCAGACACCCGCCCCTAGCCCTGCCGCCACCGCGCCCCCTCAGATATACGTCTACAGCTTTTGTGATGCTGTCCACAATTACTACACTGTACCCCGGCCACAGTGTTTCCTCAGGTTCCGGTGAACCGTACTCACTCTAAACTCGCGCGTTTGCATCAGCAATAGGAGTCTGCTTACTTTAGCTAACAGCGCTCTAGTGCCCGATTAAATTGGGTGGACAGTCGCTTTAACGGCCAACATATTTGTTTAAACATTTTGTTTCCTTGCTGCATCAGTTTAGGCCCACTACATACATCTTACATTGTTTCGTTTTTTTTTCTTTTTTTGGCATGATCTTGCTTTCTAATAATGCCCATATTAGTGGACATCAAGAATACTGAATACACTTTTATTAACCCCATTTATCTGAGAATAGACAAAAGTGAACCCTGTCACCAGATCGCTAATTTTTAGCTGGTGACAGGTTCCAATAGGCTTCTATTGCTGATTTTAGAAAATTCTTTGTCAGCTGATATCTGTCAGTACTTTATAATAGTTTGAATTTACATTAACTGGCTCCCTGCCTGTGTGAGCTGTATCTCCCTGTATTCTTCCTCTCCCAGCCCAACACCCCCTCCCCTCCCCTGCCTGCTCAATGCACTGACAGCGAGTGTGGTATATGAGAGTTTGGGGCCACACAGAAGAGCGCACAGTCCTGCGCTAACCCCTCTGGATTTTCATATGCAAAGCCTGCCGGTGGCATGTTCAACCTGTGTCAAATCGTAACATTTGTAGTGAAAATGAGTCAAGGAAAATGCCCATTATTGCCATACCTGTAGTAGGGCATATACTCGTGAAGAATCAATCCCCCAGAACACACCTACGGGTTAACGTACCCTAGGGGTCTGACAACTACTACAAAAATATCAAAAGTTTAAAATATATACAAAATACCTACCCATTGAAAACCACCCTCCTTTTCCCTAGAAGTCATATAATATGCTACACATAACTAACCATAACTGTTATTTCTCGCACGCATCCAAAAAATGTCCGATCTAGCAAATAACTAACTTTTTTCACCTGCGTCTAGCCACGTACGGGAAACCCACCCCCAGAACCCAAAATCTGAAATACCACTTTTTTGCCGTTTGGAAAAACTTTACAATTCATAAAAGGCCAGTACGTCCCTAAAATGGTACCTGAAACTGATTAGTCCAAAACAATTACCTTCACCTCACCCACAGCTTGGACACCGAAGTTGACAAAAAGTATCCAGCCACCAGAAGATGTTGCCAGAAGGCAATAATTCAGAATTTTTTTTTTTGTACCGAGGTTTTAATTAGGGTAACTTTTGTAAATGTTATGAAGCATTATAAAACATTGATTGGACCAGCACAAAGATGAGTACGAGTGTCTTTGTACGCAATGAAGCGGTAAAGCAACCCCAAACAAAGGGTGCAATTCGGTTTTTTAAATACCAATTCACTGCCGATTTGGATTTTTCCCCATCTTCCCATCATGGCATGGAATAAATAACTAATGATCAACTATGACTGCATTTGTTTATGCAGAGACATCCCTCTACGATCTTTACTGAAATAAGTTATGAGTTTTGAGGTTGGGAGTAAACAACATGAAACACACAAAAATCGAAAAAACAGGGCTCGGCATTAAAGGTGTTAAACTTTATAACTAAACATGATTCAAAATGCTGACACTTTTTTTAACCCCTTCATGCCTGGCTGACAGATTTATCCAACCGCAGACTTGAAGGTGTAGGAAACGGGCTCAGGTGCACTGCGGCCCACCATTTCCTGTGTCAGCTCCCCCACAATCATGGGGAGCGGGGGGGGGGTAGTCGATCGCCTTGCCATACGCCCTCCCGTGTCTTTGTCTGTGTTGGCTGACCAGCTGAATGGTTTTTTCTGAGGGCTCATTGTACCTTACCTGTCGCAGATGTCGCTATACTGTAACTACATTATATTCAGTATATGGTAGGAACGTCTGCCACTCGGGTGAAATGTACCCTAGATGTCCTAAGAAATGGTGGAAAAAAAGAAAAAAAAGTTTGAAAAGTGTAAAAAAAATTACTAAATTTAAAAATTCAAATCACCCCCCTTTCCTAGAACTCGATATAAATAACAACTAAAAAGTAAAATCACAAATGAATCACCCACCCAAAAGACCCATCTATCAAACATATAAACCGTTATAACTGGGCGGTGACCTCACCGATATGGAAAATGGCGTCCCATGTCCGAAATGCGACTTTTTCCCCTTTTTTTTTACACCTGTTACGCGACATAAAACAATGTTCGAACAGTGATCAAACGATTTCACCAGAACATCAAATTGTAGAATGAAACCATCGTCTCATTTCGCAAAAATGAACCCAATCACACAGCTCCCGTACACCAAGTATGAAAAAGTTCATTTGCCGTCATGAATAGGGCAATTTTTTTTTCTCCTTCTTTCTACCTTGGTTTAATTTTTGAAAATGTATTACAATGCAATAAAACCTTATAATTGTATAAATTGGTATCCCAATGCCCCCCCCCCACCCCCCCCCACCCGCGATCGTACTGAACCAAATAATAAATATATGGTTGTTATTTAAAAGGCAGACCGAAAGTCTTAAAAACTGATCCCACAGAACGTGACACCGTTTTTTTTTTTTTTTTTCTCCTTTTTCCACATTTGTATGTTTATTTCTTTCTTCCCCAAGTACATACATGATATAATAATCATCGGAAAGTAAAATTTGTTACACCAAAAGAAGACCTCCCACAGCTCTGTGAAAAATGAAAAGTTATTGATTTTGAAGGGCGAGGCAAGAAATGAGCAAAAAAACCCGCGTCCTTAGGGGTTAAATCACATCAACATGCTATTAAAACCAGTCACGTTCGACTCTGGTTAAGTCTCTTAGGCAATCTGGCTCTGGCTATTTCGCTATATGCTTTATACTTCAACTGTAGCAAGCGCGCAGGACTTTCTTTCTGTTAGTATTTTTGGTTATAATTATTGAATGCCTTTTGCTTCTTATGTGCTCATTTCTCATTGTACCCTAAGGTAAACTGAACACCATACGCTTTGTTTGCCTATGCCTGGGCAGAATGTTTTTTTTTTAAATTACAAAATGAAAATAAAGAGTTGAAGAATAAAACCCTGGCCCAGCTTAATATAACTTCCTGTGACACCTTCCCTCAAATGTTGTACTATTAGTCACTGGGCAGAATTGACTTAACCGGTCCTGTGTCCGCGATACCGTGGCGTGTCTCCGCGAGGATTCGGGTCTTCCGCATTCCTAAGGTGATGCGCCCGTGTCCACCAGGTGTCCTGCTGCGCTAAAGTCCCTGGAGTTCACTACGGTGCTGTGGGTGCAGGTAAGCAGCGTGTCAAGCGCACTTTTTAAAAAAAAAATCTGTTGTTTTTCCCGATCCGTCGGTTTTCCAACAGCCACGTCCCGATTTTCCGTCCGTGCATGCTATCGTGCGCCACAATCCGATAAGTGCGCCAAGAACCCGGGGCAATTCGGCCGCAAATCAGAAAAATTCGGGAACCAACGCAGAAAATATTCGAGAGAAACAATGACCCCCACTGTGTCCATGAAATAACTATTAACCCTTCATTTCACATATTATCAGATAAAGGTGGCCCAATTTTTCTTTTTTACTGTATAATGACATTTGGGGAATAACATTTATTTTTAAAGAAATAATTTGATTGTTTTTTATTGCGGTCTTGGTATAATCTTATGGCCCCGTGTCAGAGGGATCTTATTTAGATTTTTTTTCATTCTAATTTGGAATTTTGATTATCTTTTATATTTTTCACTGAGATGAAAGCAATTGTGATTTTTCGTTTTATTATTATATTACTGATATTTTTTTGAAAGATACTATAGAGATGAGCGAAGCACGAAAATTGCTCGGTACTCCGTTATTCGAGACGACTTTTCTTTCCCGATGCTCGAGTGCTCGTTTTCGAGAACGCCCCATTGGAGTCATGGGAGACGTGCGAGCATTTTTCCAAGGGACAGATGCCTCTGCACAGGAGCTTGGCCAACACCTGGAACCTCAGAAAAGGATGGAAACCCACGGAAATGGACAGGAAACATGCAGGGCAGCAATGCATGATTCATCTGACGCTGCTTAGATGCACCATTCTGCAAATTATGGCAACAGCATGGCCCATGACAAGTGACAATGACTGATAGCATGTAAAACATCCATATTGACCCTGACCTATCGGCAGTCATGCGAGGCAGCCGCAGCAGCGGAAGGCTAGAGAGTGGCATGCGACATACCCTAATGACTCAGGCTTCAACCATGGGTATCAAAGAGGAACCAAAGGAGGTTGAGCAGTCGCGCTTCAATATTTGTACATGAATAAAAATTTTCCATTAATTTTTGTGGCAAATAACCGATCTACTCACCAATAATTACAAGATAATCTCAAAGGAGAGTGAGTGTGTCACCTTAAAATATAACTTTTAATAATATTAATAGGTAACACCACAAGTGAATTGTCACTACCATTCATCTAATAGGACACCATGCGCAGAAGATAATCTCCAATGTTATAAATGGTGCACCGATCCAGTACAGACCTGAAAAACGTATCTCTTACCGTGATTCGGACGTAGTTGCATCAATCGGGTCCGGAGTGGGGGTAAGCTCCGAAAGGGGATGGGAAACTCACCCTGGTGGACCCACCCGACTCCCGCCCTGACAAGGGCAGTCCCCTTCCTATAGGTACCCGGGACGTGCCCCCTACGACGCAACAATGATCAAGCGTCCCTAACTCTTTCGTAATACTCCTCAAGGGACTTGAAAACATAGTGTCTGCTGATGTCCGTCCGACGTGGAGGCCTCTGCCCCCGGTAAAGGGTTTCGTGCCTAAAAAATACAAAACAAAAACAAAAGCAACAACTAATCCAAAAAAAATCAGACTAAAAAAACCACCAAAAAAACAGAAAAAAAATAGTTTTATTTAACTTTCTATTGGCTATCTTAACTTGATTGCTCTGACAATCCCCCTAAATACGATGCCTTAGATGCCAGTGCCATGAACCACAAAGGAAACATTGTATTGTACACCGAGCATCCACCCCAGAGAAGTCTGTCCTCAGATTTAGTAGATATTAAACATTAGTTCATTTTAGGAAAAGGCAATTGCTACAGGCAATCACACCAAAGTAGTTGTACAATTGCACAATTCTGAAATACTCTTTCTTTAAGGGCAACCACGGAGGAGCATACTGGAGGTATAATCAACACAAAAGACTGTGGCCAGTAAAACGTAGCCTTGAATGGGCCATAGAGGGTATAGAGTGTATAACTACACTGCTGACTAAGCCACAAGTAGAGGAAGGAAAGCAAATCACTGGTAGGGGGATCACCCACCACAATCTAACCCCTCGTAAGCCAAAGTCTGCTTTTACTCTCTGGGGCACTTTCCCCGATATTCAATACACAACCATAACCAAGATAAATATCTATTAGTACCCCCCTGAGAAAGCGACGGCAAAATGCGTGTTGGGGTCTGTTGGAAATATGACATGATGTGGCTTGAGACAGTTTAAGGGTCTTTGTGGACAGAGGAAGAACTAAGCCATAAATGCCTACATTGCCCCTAATAAAGATTGCAGAGACAGCTGCATGTGATTACAATGGACTGTGCTATTAAACCTGGAGGCCATCGCCCCCTGGAGATTCTACCAGATCCTATGGGAAGCTTTATATGTGCCAAAACCAAGGCTGAATTTATGTTGTTTCCTGAAGTGTGAATAAAACACTTTATTTGGACTTTAACCCTGCATGTGTCCCTGCTTCCTGCACTACTACCAGGTATCTACCTGAGAAAATCCCCACAGTATTATAAAAATGTATTCAGTGAGGCCTCACTATACGACAATCCAATGGTTGCTGCTGTATATATGTCCTATAGGGCTATTAAGGATAATTTAATTGTGCCTGAGGCCACTTCATTTGGTACTTGGCTTCAGACAATGCTAAGGACACTCCACAGCTCACATCGTGAGCTACTGGGAATACCACACGGGCTGTTCTACATTTGGCTCCACACAAAGCAGCAAGTGACACATCACTAAGCAGGAGACTTCAGACATCCAGCATTATCTGATTTTAGGGGGGAAGGTGTTAGGTGCGGGGCGTGTTCTGGAGGGGGGGGACTCTGAAGCCGTGTCCAGCTATAGTGTCAGGCGTCAATTATTGCGATGTTTACATGCTATCAGTCATTCGTCATCTTGTACATGGCATGACTGTTGCCACTAATTTGCGCAGAATGGCATCTTCAAAGCAGCGTCAGCAGAGGCATCCATGCATGCTGCCCCTGCTGTTCCTGTCCATTGTCCGTGGTGGTTTCCATCCTTTTCTGAGGTTCCCAGGTGTTTGGCCAAGTTCCTGCCTTGCAGAGCCTTGGTCCCCTTGAAAAATGCGCGAGTCTCCCATTGACTTCAATGGGGCTCGTTATCGAAACGAGCACTCGAGCATCGGTGAAAAGTTCGTCTCCGAATAACGAGTACCGAGCCATTTTAGTGCTCGCTCATCTCTAATGATCTTAAAAAATGCAAAAAAATTATCGTAAAATATCAA
Source organism: Engystomops pustulosus (assembly GCA_019512145.1). Classification (NCBI taxonomy): domain Eukaryota; kingdom Metazoa; phylum Chordata; class Amphibia; order Anura; family Leptodactylidae; genus Engystomops; species Engystomops pustulosus. The sequence goes on along the minus strand of CM033641.1, from coordinate 102,849,263 downwards.
TAAAGTAAAAAAGAAAAATACACAATTTGCTTTCATCCTCAGTAAAATAGTATTAAAAGATAATCAATAATTCCAAAATATGTAATTGAAAAAAAATATAAATTAAGACTCCTTCTGATCACGAGCCATAAGATGTATACAAGACCGCAATAAAAAAACATCAAAGTTGATCTTAAAAATAAATGGTATTCCCCAAAATCAATACAGTAAAAAAGACATAATTGGTGCCACCTTTATTGTGATAATATGTGAAATGAAGGTAATATGTTATTTCATGGACACAGTGGGGGTCATTTGTTTTCTCTCGAATAGTTTTTTTTCGTTGGGTTTCCCGAATTTTTCTGATTTGCGCCGAATTGCCCCGGGTTTTTGGCGCACGCGATCGGATTGTGGCGCATCAGCATGCACGCGACGGAAATCGGGGGTGGCTGTTGGAAACCCGACGGTTCGGAAAAACAACAGAATACTTTTTTTTTTAAAACAGTGTCGCTCGACACGCAGCTTACCTGCACACAGCCCGAGGAGTGAACTCCAGTGGGACTTTAGAGGCAGAGCGACCACCTGGTGGACATCGGGCGGCATCACCTAGTGAATGTGACGGAAAGACCCGAATCCTCGACGGAGAAACACGCCACTGGATCGCGAAAGGACAGCCGGTAAGTAAATCTGCCCCAGTGAATAGTACAACATTTGAGGGAAGTTGTCACCAGGAATGTTATATTAAGCTGGTGCCAGGGTTTTTATTTCTTCAATCTTTATTTTCATTTTTAATTTAAAAAAAACTACTGCCCAGGCATAGGCAACAAGAGGATGCGTGTTCAGTTTACCTTAGGGGTACAATGAGAAATGAGGCATATAAGCAAAATGCCATTAATTATAACCAAAAATACTAACAGAAGAATACTGCTACGCTTGCTACAGTGGAAGTATAAAGCATATAGAAAAGAAAGAGCCAGATTGCCATTAGAGACAGTAACTACAGAGTCGAACGGTGATGGTTTTAATAGCCTATGTGATGATGATTTAACCCCTTAAGGACGCAGTTTGTTTTTTGCTCATTTCTTGCTCTCGCCCTTCAAAATCCATAACTTTTCATTTTTCACAGAGCTGGGGAGGTCTTCTTTTGTGTTAACAAATTTTACTTTCCCGATGATTTATTATATCATGCATGTACTGGGAAGCAGAGAAAAACATTCAAATGTGGAAAAATGAGAAAAAAAAGTGTGTCACGTTCTGTGGGTCAATTTTTACGACTTTCGCTCTGCGTTTAAATAACACCTACTACTTATTCTTTGGTTCAGCTACGATCGCAGTAGGAGTACCAATTTATACAATTATACAGGTTTTATTGCATTGATTACATTTTCAAAAATTAAACCAATTTGTAAGAAAAGGAAAAAAAAATTTGACCATATTCTGACGCTAAGAACTTTTCATACTTGGTGTACGGGAGCTGTGTGATGTGTCATTTTTTGCACGAAATGAGACGATGGTTTCATTTCTACAATTGTTGAGTTCTGGTGCAATCGTTTGATCACTGTTCATACAGTTTTTATGTATGTAAAAATGTGTAAAAAAAGGGATGTAAAGTCGCATTTCGGACATTGGGCGCCATTTCACCTATCTCGGGAGGTCACCGCCAGTTATAACGCGTTTTATGATTTTGTAGATTGGGGTTTTTGGATGTGGTGATTCTATTTTTTTGTGATTTTTACTTTTTATTATTATTTTAATCAGTTCTAGGGAAGGGGGGTGTGATTTGATATTTTTAATATTTATAATTTTTTTTTACACTTTCAAACTTTTTTTTTCCTTTTTTTACCACCATTTCTAGGACATCTAGGGTACATTACCCGAGTGGTCAGATGTTCCTACCATTATACTGCAATATAATATTTACAGTATAGACATTCTGACAGTATACGTTACAATGAGCCACTGCAGAAACCAGCGTAGCCTTGGAGACACCAAGACACGAGGCTGTCTGGCAAAGGCCGATCGACACCCCCCCCTCCCCATGAGTATTGTGAGTGACAACAGGAATATGGTGGGCCCATGCACCTGAGCCCGTTTCATACACCTTCATAGCTCTGCGGTGGATAATCTGTCACAGAGCATGAAGGGGTTAAAAAAAGTGTCAGCATTTTGAATCATTTAGTTATAAAGTTTAACCCCTTAATGCGAAGCCCTTTTTTCATTTTGTGTTTCATGTTTTACTCCCCCACCTTCAAAGCATCCATAACTTTATTTTCCATGTAAAGATCGTAGAGGGATTGTTTGCATAAACAAAATCAGTCATAGTGATCATTATTATTACTTCCATGCCTTGTACTGGGAAGTGGGAAAAACCTCAGTGCAGTGAATTGGGTAAAAAACCGGCATTTGCCACCATTTTTTGGGGTTTCGATTTACCGCTTTATGTGCGTCCAAAAGACATATCACTTCATGTCTTTGTGTGGTCCAATCCAATGTTTTAATGCTTTCATACATTTACAAAAATTTACCAAAAATAAACCTCTGTGTACAAAAAAAAAAATCTGTTCATTTGCCTTCTGGCAAAATCTTCTGGCCGTGATACTTTTCTATACTTCGGTGTACAAGACTGGGTGGGAAGTAATTTTTTGGGACTAATGGACAGTTTCAGTGGCTACCATTTTGTAGGAGTACTGGCCTTATTGATAAGGAAATTTTTCAAATGGCAAAAAAGTGGTATGTTTTCGGATTGGGTGGCTGATTTCCCGTACGTGGCTAAACGCAGTGAAAAAATGTTATATTATATTTGATAGATCGGACATTTTTGGATGCTGCGATACATAACAGTTATGTTACTATTACGTTATTATATTTATATGACTTCTAGGAAAAGGAGTGGTGTTGTTTTCGTTTAAATTGTAGGTATTTTTACTATAATTTTTTAAACTTTTGTATTTTTTTACTATTTTTCAGACCCCATAGGGTACTTTAACCCTATGGTGTCTGATTGATTATACGATAGTACTGCCATATGAACAGTATGGCAATAAATGGGCATTTTCCTACTCCATTCATCAATGTTACGATTTGACACGGGTTTAAATGCCACCGGCAGCTTTGCATATTGAAAATCCAGAGGGGTTAAGCAGCAGACTGTGCGCCTTGCTCTGTGCCTCCAAACTCAATCATCTCCACACTTCCTGTCATGTGCATTGGGAAGGCAGGGGAGGGGAGGGTGTGTGGGCGAGAGGAAGAATACATGGAGATACAGGCCTACACAGGCAGGGAGCCAGTTAATGTAAATCAAGCTATTATAAAGTACTGAAATAACTCAGCTGACAAAGACAATATTTAAAATCAGCGCATAGCTAGCCTATTGGAACCTGTCACCAGCTAAAAATTACCATTCCTGGTGACAGGTTCACTTTTTGTCTATTCTCAGATAGAAGGGTTAATAAAAGTTATTCAGTATTCTTTATGTCCCATAATATGGCATTATTAAAATGCAACTGATCATGCCAAAAGAAAAAAAAACTGAGAACAATGTAAGATATTATGGGGCCTAAAATGATGCGCAAGGAAAAAATGTTAAAAAATATTGGCCGTTAAGAGGACCTGCCACCCAATTTATCGGCACTAGGAGCTGCTTACTAAAGTAAGCAGCTCCTAGTGCTTGTCAAACGCGCCGCAGTGTTAGAGTGAGTAGCGTTACCCCCAAACCTGGAAAACTGTGGCGGGGTACAGTGTAATGTGTGGACAGCATCACAAAGCTGTCAGACGTATTCATGAGGGGGTGGCACGGGGCGGCTGGGAGTGGTCGCTAGGGCGGCTGTCGTACGCCTTAGCGCGGCGGTTACCCATGGCGAGCCTATGTGAGCAATGCGGGGCGGTTCGAAGAAGAGGCAGCCCCTCAGACCGCGCTCCCCCTCATGAATACAACGGACCACTTTGCATAGCAGTCCGATGCTTACACTGTACCCGCCGCAATGTTGAGGTTTGGGGGCCGGTAACGTATACACTCTAACACTGCGGCGTTTGTTCGAAGCCAATGGAGCTGCTTACTTTAGTAAGCAGGTTCCTAGTGCCGAAAAGTAGGTGAAGCGTCCTCTTTAAAGTGAGAAAAGGCTCAGGGTTGTTTTTCAATGCTATTGTGGGTGTAAATAGATATTTCTCGCATTCAGAGTCTGCCGTAGCGTGTGTAGCCTGTACCTTCAAGTACAAAGAATTCATCTTCAAATAATTTTTACCCCATCAGCTGCTTTCTTAGATAGTTATTATTCTTATATGCTCAGTCATGCAATTTGCATGACCTGTTGAGATAAAAAAAATAAAGTGACAGCTGCTAAGAACATGTCAGTGAATTTAAAGATGTGTTACCCTCGATAAGCTGTCAGTCTGACAATCCAACCTGAATGGCACTACTGCTCCAGCACTGTAAGTAATAAAATGCTAACCTATAAATACAACAATATGGAGCTGTATAGAGCTGGCTGCCAGGTGCGCCCTGAAACATGTGGCGTGGACTCTGTTATATGTTGGACCTAACTGCTTAAAATCAGATAATGCTGGATGTCTGAAGTCTCCTGCTTAGTGATGTCAAAAAAGAAGGAGAGTAAGACAGCAATCAAAAATCTGCACATGAGTTCAAATAGTTGGATGCTCGCAGCCAAAGATTCTGGTACCTGAACCTGTAGTCTGGGACATCGATGGAGGAAGCCACAGCACGCCAGAAAATCCAAAGTATAAAGGCTTTATTTACATAGAAGGCATAGAATTCGCGACGTTTCGATTCACAATGAATCTTTCTCAAGCATAAAAAACATGGCCGATATAGGCCCATATATATATGGGGTAAAAATTATTTGAAGATGAATTCTTTGTACTTGAAGGTACACACTCATACATGCATACTCTGAATATGAGAAATATCTATTTACACACACAAATAAGCATTGAAAAACAACCCTGAGCCTATTTCTCACTTTAAAGAGGACCTGTCACCTACATTTTCGGCACTAGGAACTGCTTACTAAAGTAAGCAGCTCCTAGTGCTTGAACAAACGCCGCAGTGTTAGAGTGATAGCGTTACCGGAAACCTCAAACACTGCGGCGGGGTACAGTGTAATCATCGGACTGCTTGCAAAGTGGTCCGATGTATTCATGAGGGGGCGGTCTGAGGGGCTGCCTCTTCCCCCGAACCGCCCCGCTTGCTCCATAGGCCGGCAGTAACCGCCGCGCTAGGCGGCAGACACCGCCCCTAGCCCTGCCCCAGCCCCGCCCCCTCATGAATACGTCTGACAGCTTTGTGAGCTGTCCAACAATTACACTGTACCCCGCCACAGTTAAGCATTGAAAAACAACCCTGAGCCTATTTCTCACTTTAAAGAGGACCTGTCACCTACATTTTCGGCACTAGGAACTGCTTACTAAAGTAAGCAGCTCCTAGTGCTTGAACAAACGCCGCAGTGTTAGAGTGATAGCGTTACCGGAAACCTCAAACACTGCGGCGGGGTACAGTGTAATCATCGGACTGCTTGCAAAGTGGTCTGATGTATTCATGAGGGGGCGGTCTGAGGGGTTGCCTTTTCCCCCGAACCGCCCCGCTCGCTCCATAGGCCGGCAGTGACCGCCGCGCTAGGCGGCAGACACCGCCCCTAGCCCTGCCCCAGCCCCGCCCCCTCATGAATATGTCGGACAGCTTTGTGAGCTGTCCAACAATTACACTGTACCCCGCCACAGGCTTCCTGTAACGCTATCACTCTAACACTGCGGCGTTTGATCAAGCACTAGGAGCTGCTTACTTTAGTAAGCAGCTCCTAGTGCCGATAAATTGGGTGACAGGTCCTCTTTAATGGCCAAATATTTTTTACATTTTTTCCTTGTCATCATTTTAGGCCCATAATATTTACATTGTTTCAGTTTTTTTTTTCTTTTGGCATGATCAGTTGCATTTTAATAATGCCATATTAGTGGACATAAAGAATACTGAATAACTTTTATTAACCCTTTCTATCTGAGAATAGACAAAAAAGTGAACCTGTCACCAGGAATGTAATTTTTAGCTGGAGACAGGTTCCAATAGGCTATGCTATGCTGATTTTAAAAATGTCTTTGTCAGCTGAGTTATTTCAGTACTTTATAATAGTTTGATTTACATTAACTGGCTCCCTGCCTGTGTGAGCCTGTATCTCCCCATGTATTCTTCCTCTCGCCCACACCACCCTCCCCTCCCCTGCCTGCTCAATGCACATGACAGGAAGTGTGGATATAGATGAGTTTGGAGGCAAAGAGACAGAGGCGCACAGTCTGCTGCTAACCCCTCCTGGGATTTTCAATATGCAAACCTGCCGGTGGCATTTTAAACCTGTGCAAATCGTACATTGTAATGAATGAGTAGGAAAATGCCCATATATTGCCATACTGTAGTATGGCAGTATATGGTAGGATCAATCAGACAACCTAGGGTTAAAGTACCCTAGGGGGTCTGAAAAATAGTAAAAAAATAATAAAAAGTTTAAAAAATTATAGTAAAAATACCTAACAATTTAAATCAACCTCCTTTTCCTAGAAGTCATATAAATATAAATAAACAGTAACAGTAACATAAACATGTTATGTATCGGAGCATCCAAAAAAATGTCCGATCTATCAAAATATAATAACATTTTTTCACTGCGTTTAGCCACGTAAGGGAAAATAGAACCCAAAATCGAAAATACCACTTTTTTGCCATTTTGAAAAATATTAAAAATTCAATAAAAGGGCCGTACAGTCCTAAAAATGGTAGCACTAAAACTGTCATTAAGTCACAAAAAATTACTTCACCCACAGCTTGTACACCGAAGTATGAAAAAGTTATTCACGCCAGAAGATTTTGCCAGAAGGCAAAATGAAGAATTTTTTTTTTTGTACAAGAGGTTTTAATTTTTGTAAAATTTTTGTAAATGTATGAAAGCATTATAAAACCATTGGATTGGACCAACACAAAGAATGAAGTAGATATGTCATTTGGGACGCACAGTGAAAGCGGTAAAATCCAAACCCACAAAAAATGGTGCAAATGCGGTTTTTTACCAATTTCACTGCATTTGGAATTTTTTCCCACTTCCCAGTACATGGCATGGAATAATAAATATGATCACTATGAACTGCAATTTGTTATGCAGAAAACAAGCCCTCATACAGATCTTTACATGGAAAAATAAAAGTTATGGATCTTTGAAGGTGGGGAGTAAAAAATGGAAACACAAAAATGAAAAAGGGCTTCGGCATTAAGGGGTTAAACTTATATAAGCTAAATGATTCAAAATGCTGACACTTTTTTTTAACCCCTTCATGCTCTGCGACGGATTTATCCACCGCAGAGCTATGAAGGGTGTATGAAAAGGGCTCAGGTGCATGGGCGCCACCATATTTCCTCAGATCATCACTCCCCCAAACATCATAGGGAGGGGGGGGGTGTCGATCGGTTGCCATGACAGCCTCGGGTCTTTGTCTGACCCAAGGCTGAATGGTTTCTGCAGTGGCTCATTGTAACGTATACTGTGCAGAAATGGCATATACTGTAATACAATTATATTGCAGTATATGGTAGGAACGATCTGACCAACTCGGGTTAATGTACCCTAGATTGTCTAAGAAATGGTGGGAAAAAAAGAAAAAAAAGTTTGAAAAGTGTAAAAAAAAATTATAAAATATTAAAAATTCAAATCACCCCCCCTTTCCCTAGAACTGATATAAAATATAATAAAAAGTAAAAATCACAAAAAAATAGAAATCACCACATCCAAAAACGCCCAATCTATCAAAATATAAAAACGGTTATAACTGGCGGTGACCTCCGAGATGGGAAATGGCGCCCAAATGTCCGAAATGCGACTTTTACACCTTTTTTTACACCTTTTTACACGACATAAAAAATGTAATGAAAAGTGATCAAAATATTGCACAGAACTCAAAATTGTAGCAATGAAACCATCGTCTCATTTCGCAAAAAATGACACATCACACAGCTCCGTACACCAAAGTATGAAAAAGTTATTAGCGTCAGAATATGGCAAATTTTTTTTTCCTTTTTCGTACACATTGGTTTAATTTTTGAAAATGTATTAAAATGCAATAAAACCTGTATAATTGTATAAATTGGTATCACTGCGATCGTACTGAACCAAAGAATAAAGTAGAGGTGTTATTTAGAACGCAGAGCGAAAGTCGTAAAAACTGAGCCCACAAGAACGTGACACACGTTTTTTTCCATTTTTCCACATTTGGAATGTTTTTCCTGCTTCCCAGTACATAGCATGATATAATAAATCACGGGAAAGTAAAATTTGTTACACACAAAATAAGACCTTCCCCAGCTCTGTGAAAAATGAAAAAGTTATGGATTTTTGAAGGGCGAGAGCAAGAAATGAGCAAAAAAAAACCTGCGTCCTTAAGGGGTTAAAATCATCATCACATAGGCTATTAAAACCAGTCACGTTCGACTCATGGTTAAGTCTCTTAGGCAATCTGGCTCTGGATTTCTCTATATGCTTTATACTTCCACTGTAGCAAGCGTAGCAGGATTTTCTGTTAGTATTTTTGGTTATATTTAGAATGCATTTTGCTTTATGTGCTCATTTCTCATTGTACCCCTAAGGTAAACTGAACACCATACCTGCTTGTTGCCTATGCCTGGGCAGATGTTTTTTTTTTAAATTAAAAAATGAAAATAAAGAGTTGAAGAAAATAAAAACCCTGTCACCAGCTTAATATAACATTCCTGGTGACAACTTCCCTCAAATGTTGTACTATTCACTGGGGCAGATTTACTTACCCGGTCCTGTCGCGATCCAGTGGCGTGTTCTCCGTCGAGGATTCGGGTCTTCCGGCAATTCACTAAGGTGATGCGCCCGATGTCCACCAGGTGTCGCTGCTGCGCTAAAGTCCACTGGAGTTCACCATCCGTTGCTGGGTGCAGGTAAGCCTCCATAATTGCTTCCCAACCCATTGATTTGATAGGTCGATGCACTGCAGCCAAGGACAAAAAAATACAAGCCACCAGCAGCAGATTTAATCAAATACCAAGAAATCCAAATAATCTAACGCTTGAACTGTTGCTGTAGGCGTGGAATTAAGAAAATTGTGTAGTCTCACCTACATTTGTATTCTCATTATGGCTATCTTTCTAGCCAGTAAGTTCAGAAAGTATCACAGCACACACATTGCAAGATGTGGGAGACGACTGATGACGGATTGAGAGTGTATCTGAGCCGGAGTCGGCTGTGATGGGAGTTGTGATGGTGAGTTTATGAAAAAAAATAAAGTTATTTTTTAAATAAAAACGAAAGAATGGAGCAACGCAAAGACTGTGCCTCGTTGGGAAAAAATAGTTGAAATACAACCCCGGGGCCTAATAATTTCCCCTTCGGTCCTTTGGAGGATATGGCGTCAATAAAACCACAGTGGGGTCGCAAGTCGACTCACAAATTGCTCCCAATTTGATAGTTAGGATGCACTGCAGCAAGTACAGCCACCGCACTCAACCAGAAATCCCATATATATACGTCTGTAGGCGTATTAAGACGTTTGTATTATCCTATGGCTATTTTCTAGCCCAGGATAGCACCAATACTATGCCAGGGAACAGATGAGCTGCCGCTGTGAGTTCTGAAAAAAATTAAACGTTTAAAATAACGCAAATGGCAGATCTGCCTAAGTGCCATACAACACGGGCCATAAGAATTTTCCCACTTCGGTTTGCGATGGATAGGTGCGATCACTAAAACACAGTGGTCGCAAGTCTGACTCCAAATTGCTACCAATGTGATAGTAGAGCACTGCACAAGTAACCGCCACAGCAGATCAACCAGAAATCAAATATATATAAGCGTACGTTGTAGGGTAATTAAGAACGTTTGTTTCTCTATGGCTATTTTTAGCCAAGGATTACAGCACACTACTATGCCAGATGAGATGACACTGAGTTAGTGCCTAATTGAAATCCAACCCCTACTAAATTTTCCCACTTCGGTCTTTGCTATGGATATGTGTGCCACTAAGAGCTAAACACAACGGTAGCAAGTCCCCCTGCTAATTCCTCACAAAATGGTACTAGATGCAAATTAAAATAAAAAAAGTAGAACGTTATTGTAGCCCTAAGAAGGGCTGTTGGGTTCTTTGAGAATCACTCCTGCCTAACAGTAAGCTAATAGAACACCCTAACGCTTTCCCTGACCAGCAGCAGCTCTCTCCCTAGCGGCATCCAGAGACAGAATGATCCGAGCAGCGCGGCCAGCGGCTAGTCTATCCCAGGGTCACCTGATCAGGCCAGCCAACCACTGCTATCGACGTGTAAGGGTACCACGTCATGCTGGGTGGAGTGCAGAGTCTCCTGGCTTGTGATTGGCTCTGTTTCTGGCCGCCAAAAAGCAAAACGGCGGGAGCTGCCATTTTCTCCAGCGGGCGAAATACTCGTCCGAGCAACGAGCAGTTACGAGTACGCTAATGCTCGATCGAGCATCAAGCTCGGACGAGTATGTTCGCTCATCTCTAATACTTATCTTGGTTTTTATTTAGACCAATCAAAGGGATTGTTTTGTGGTACAAACAATACATACAAAAATCTAGTGCAGCTGTTAAAGCAATATAAAAGTTATTTGTTAAATGTTATCCTCTTATTCACCTGTCAATGAGAATCGGTCAATTTGGTCTATATTTATAACACATTTCCCCTACATTACAGTCAGGTATGTGACATCCAGTAAGTAAGATGCTTGCTAAGGGTCTACCTGCATGTGGATGAAGTCACTCACTCATAAACAAACCTCCACACAACTTAGGCTTAAAAGTCTCTCTGAAGCCGCTGAATACATCTGCTTTAAGAAACATGCTAAATTTTAAAAATGATTCATTTACACCAACCTGATGAAAGCAGATTTTACAGAAGATGATTGGGTAACATGTATGGGCTAAATATGGAGTTTTTGTGTTTCCTTTTGCGTCTTGTGTAAACTTCTGGAGGTGCTACAACAATAAATCCTAGGATTCAAAAAGGTGAAAAGTGTAACTAAATAGTAAAGTTACTTCAGCAGCACTCCAAGAGAATGACAGATAACAATGCTTAATGATTGAAATGTACCTGATAAAACGATTAAAGGATAAAAACAACATGTCATGATTCATAGTCAAGTGTAAATTCAAGTGTACAAACAATACAGTAAGTAAACATTGAATCAGTTCTTATGTATCGGAAATCAAAATGACTTTATAAACAAACTACACAAGTAGATAAATTAATAGATGGTTACCACAATTTTTTCAGCTGATAAACCACAATGCAAACAATCTATCATATCGTAACTAAGCAACTACATTAGCTGGGCTAAATCCTTTTAAAATGTTTGCAATTGACCATAACAGAATATTTCACTGTCCTCTTTCTACAAAACATCAGCTGCTGGTTAGTGAATATAATCAGTTGTATTGATGACAAAAATGACAATAAAGATACCATCAGTTTCCAGAAATATAAAATCTGTTTACTATGGTCCAATGTATCTTCCTCATTTACTTCTTTTAGCAAACTACTATGATAGTGTCATAGTCTATTGGGAATAAGTACATGAACCAGGCTTATTACATATGCACATACTACATACCTACAGTTCCAGAACCAAGTCTAGGACATGTTTAAATAATCAAAACCAAGCTTACTGTATCTATACAATATTAGAAATATGCATATACACAGTTCCAATGCTAGGACCAAGCTTAATTTATGGTATCAGTAGCATACCCGAGCTTTCGACGTAGATACATTACCAGACCCTAACTTGCTACACACAGTATTAGCAACACCAGGAAGATTTCTAGTATTTTATTTGTATATGTACACTAGCTGTAGCTCCCGGCAGTGCAAGCATAGTAAATAACTACTCTTAGCTATAACAAAATAGAATGGGTTAGCAAAAAATATTTTATAAAATCTATCTATAGTCTGTCTCTGGCAGTCTCAGTGACTGTCTGTCTCTGGCAGTCTCAGTGACTGTCTGTCTCTGGCAGTCTCTTTCAGTGACTGACTGTCTCTGGCAGTTTCTTTCAGTGACTGTCTGTCTCGGGCAGTCTCTTTCAGTGACTGTCTGTCTCTGGCAGTCTCTTTCAGTGACTGTCTCTGATACACTCATTACAGTGACTGACAGTTGGAGACAGACACTTTGTCTATGGGGAGATTAAGCAAAAGTGTCTGAGAGCAGAACTGCTTCTAGTTTCACAGCTGTTTATAAAATTACAGCTGATCTCTGATTGGTTTCCATGGACAACTGGAACAGTTTTACCTCAAAAATTTTTGATAAATCTCCCCTATCTCTGTATCTCTATCCATCTTACCTCACACATAAGTTGTCTTCTACTCACTGCCTGTAGTATCAAAGCTCAGAGCTCATATGAATGACCTGTGGCAGGACAGCAGCCAAGTCTATGAAGTTCCCTGAGTCAGTGAGCAGCTGTGGAAAGTTTGATGATTGTAAACACGACGGTACTGATTATTTTAGCGGACATACATACATACATACACATACACACACTCAGCTTTATATATTAGATAAGAAACTTTATTGTTTATTTCTTGTGGATAAAAACTAATCCATGGTTATGTGATGACACACAGGTGTATCACTTAGCTCACTACATAGAAAACAGTAACCAAACTGAGCTCAGTGTGTAAATATGATACCAATAAAAGAGCCAAAATATATACTATATATGTATACAAAGTTCACAAACCCAGCTTACTACATTGCTACATAGTTTCAGTAACATATCAAGCTTACTTGATAGATGCCGTACCAGAACCAAGCTTAATACACTAATGCAGTACCAAAATCAATCTTAAGACAAATGGCACTATCAGTTAATCAGTTATAGGTAGGATTAGAGGTGGTTCTGTGAAATACCAATATGTACTGATTAAAAAACTGTACCGTGCAGTACCCACATATACAAGGTACAAACTAGTACAGATAACTGTGCAGGTCCCATACAGTATCTACAGAATAGAAACATACTAGGCAGTGCGTAAGTATATAGGGTTAGAGAAGCAGTGCTGTGTAGGTTACACAAAAATAGAAGTAGTGGTTATTTACAGTGTTCATGGTAGTACACAGGATTAGGAAGTTGGTCTTCAAAATGCTCATATATACCAAATTATAGATTCATATATACCACATTACTTGTCAGTGTTCGGGTTTATCGTTTTAGAGATCCCCCTCGTTATTAATTGCATAAGATGGTTGAGGAAGTCTTTTGTAGAGCAAACACAGTTTATAGTTACAACATTTTTATAAACATATACTGAAATGGTGGTCACCCGGACAGAAGTTGTATTGCTGCTAGGCAACCATAACTGTGCTTCAGTGACCACTAACTGATTGCTGCAGCCATTACATTCTGTAAGTTTTCAATGTAATTAACACTAAACAACATGTTAAGAAGGACTACTCTTTCATCATTGACTTGCCACATGATCATTTTTTTCTGTACAGTTGTCACACTTGATTCATGTTGTTCTGACATTTTCTTTATATTGCCAATAGCTGTGCTACAATTTCTACAAGGAATGACTCATCCCCCTATGCAGCATCTTAATGTATGGCAAATGTACAGTACCTGCTGCTATTTGCTTTCTCTTACTTATGTTTGCTGATCTGATAAATTATTTTTGAGGACTTAACTATATTTAAAGGGGTATTCCAGGAATATGAACATCTGACACAAAAAAAAACATAATGCTATGAATAAATGACAACAAAAAAACTCAGTGTCATTAATCAAAATTGGGGCTTTCTAAAATGGGCAAAGCTGTCTCCAAGATAGCCAACACGGGATACTACCACTCCCGTGAGGCCTCAGTTTTCAGGAGCAGCTCTGTTTATGGAGGGAAACAGACATGTTTTTCAAATCCGAGACAACCCTTTTAAAGTTAAATTTAAAAAAAAAAATTACCTGCCCAACATACAGTGCTACACAAAAGGCCCTCCATAAAAATCTTTCCAACATAGTCCCATGTAAATATTGTCCTTGTTTCCCCCAGCCTCCTAACATGCAGTCCCATGTAAATAAATCCCTCATATCCCTCTAGCTTTGACTGCAGTTCCATGTAACCTCATCCCTCCAGCCCCGAACATGCAGTCCCATGTAAATGCAACTCTATTTTCTCTCCAGCCCAAATAAATGACATCACTATTGTCCATTCTCCTGCTCATCTAGTCCTATTCTGCCTCACACACCTTCACTTTTGAGTCTTCAACACATTGCTCCAATCCAGCTCTTCACTTCTCCCCCCCATGACCTGACCCTCCAGCACAGATATCTGAGGCTTCTGCTCCTTGATTGTGGCTCCGTCCCCTAATTGTGATAGGCCCTGCCCCCTCTGTGACATCTAACCCACTGCAACCAACCAACTACAGCAAAACTTGGTGCTGATCACATGACCTTCCCAGGCACTTGCAGGACGTGTGATGTTACCAGCAGCCATTTTACACTGGGACAAAGTCACAGGAATAAGGAAAGGGCCAGTAGCAATTTAATTCTTCACTATAGTGCTTGTCCACAACATTTTTCTGCTAAGGGGAGAAAAATTTAAATTAACATCTAATTACAAATTAACTTACATTTTAATGACCCATTTAAATATTAATTATGCTTATTCCTGGTATACCCCTTTAAGAACTAATTTATTAAAAAATATATTCTAAGGTATTTCACTGTGTTACTGCATTGATCAGTATCTAGAATTGTGTCGCTAAGACTGACTTATAAGCTAAAAAAGCATTTCTGAAGCAGGGGGCTTTACATTACATTTAGACCCTAATTACCTAATATCCTTCCCCCACACATTGCAAAGTGACCATACCCTTTAATTGAAGTTATCCCTGAATGGTATTTGTCTATTTATTTTTTTATTTTTTTATAATTTTGTCATATGCACATTCTTCATCCTAGTCCCTGGCCCTGAAACTGATCCTTTTCCTTAAATGAGTTTTTTCCCTAGAGATCAACTTTCATGAGGAAACAAAACACATAAAGAATATACTTAATAAGGAAGAAATAAGGGATGGCACTAACTGATAAAAACAGTCCATTTTATTTCATATAGCGATTAAAATTTCGTCTGGTAGAACAGGGGTACAGCAGGGGGTTTCCAGCGACAGCTGTTTTGTGCTGTTTTGCGCCATCCAGACTAAGTTTTACTGGTTGTCTTGTGCTGCCTGGTGCGAGGCACCACCGAATGCTTCCCTATTTGGTCACAATTTTCTGCAGTAATAACACTGCTCTGGTGTGACTAAAGTCCACCACTCTTCCAATCTCTACCACAGTTCTGTTACTGTTAGGGGTTTATTGGACATTATTTTGTCAAGAGGTTTTCTAAAGGGTTTAGATCTGGAATCTGAGCTGGTCACTTCATTGTTTTAATGCTTTATGTTTCATGGAACTGCTTTACTCATTTTTGTCATGCATAAAAAATTGCTGGCTGATTGAGTGATGGAGGCAAGGAAGGAACCAAGTATTGTTGAAGAAGGTTCTGATACGCACTTGCTTTCACTTAGGTAGCTGTATTAGAGGTCCAACTCCTGCTGCAGAAAACATTTCCCAAAACATGACACTTCCTCCACCAACTTTCACTGACTTCTCTACACACTTTGTAAATTAAACTTGCTTTCATCATTAAAATGAACTGTGGACCACTCCTCCTCAACATTCTCCTCAGCAAAGGTAAGTCTAGCCTTTTGATTATTTCTGCAATTGAAAGGTTTGTTAACTGCAGACTGGGCTTTCAGTCCAAATGCTCCTAAATGTTGTGGAGCATTGAGATGATACAGATCCTTACCCTATTTAGTGCTGAACTGGCAAGCAATTCTAGCTGCAATATCGAAACGATTACCCATGTAGATGCTCCACATAATGGGTGAAGCCTTCATGGGGGACTTGAATGAGTTTGTAGTGTTGTAAAGATGCAATATTCTAAAAATCACAGACTTGGAACATCCAAGTTCTCTTGCTATGCCTGATAGGGTGACCACTTTCACCTTCATCTGGACAACGTGCTGCCACAGGGTTTCAGTTACTTTGGAAAGGCACCGGATTTTAGGCAGCCACTTAAATAGGGTTAAGGAAATTAGCACTAAGTGCCAGATTAACACCAATAACTTGCAGGTATCCGAAAGTGTGCTCTAATTTTGATCACTGTTTTTTTTACAATTGTCTCATTTTTATTCTGCGCTACAATATATGTACAATTTATGAAATAAGCTTAAAATACTTTTATTTTACTCATGTCAGGATATTTTCACCTAGTACTACAGAATGATCTTGACATTTAAGATTACCAATCATGTTGTTTTACATTATATAGTATTATATTAGCTAAATATATAGATTTTGTAGATATTGCCCATTTCATTATTTTTGTCATTGTATCTTCTGTAAGTACTGAGGTAGTTTTTTGATAAAAATAACAATTTCTTTAGCAATAATTAGTTTTTACCTTCAATAAGAACCTTTCTATCACCAATTTTCTGCTTGGGATTCACTATCTTTTCTATTTGTGCTCAGTGAGGCTTTCATCCAACCTTCTACTTGTAATTCCTTAGGTAAGCACAGGAAGGCAGCAGAAAGACAAGACATTTTGTACAAAATACAGTAATTTGTAGTAAAATAAGATTGTAGTAATTACATGAAACAATCATCTTTGTTCTAAACATAGCTACTATGTCATTTACATTACTGTATCACAGTGGATTATTTCAGAATAATGTATTTTCTGTTGTGAGGAACAGACCACTAGATATCTCTTAATCAGGAGTTACACTAATACATATGCTAAGCAATAAAGCTCAGATTATTTCTATTGTTGCAATCCTCGGAATTAATCAATCTTCAAATCAGTTTCTAGTAATTAGCAGGGCTGTTTTACAATGAAATATTTCAATCTTTTTATTAAAAGTATAAATTAGCAGCAAAACACCTTAGATATTTTAAGTTTTTATCAATAAAACATGCCATTTCTATCAAATACAAATGCATAGATGAGATATTCTACAATTGATTTAGGAGCCATATTCAGTTTTTTCTTCCTAGATTGAAAGAGAGACAATTTCAATAAATGGAGAGAGATCAGAGGCTAGAGGTCTTAAGGAATAAGGATTACTTCTATTTAGTGCTGGGGCCTTCATCTAGAGATTCTACTCCATGTAAATAGCATACAAATACATTCTCATTGCTTAAGGATTATCTAATTCTCTGTAATGAAATTGCAAGTAATATGGCTTAGTATGTCCAATTGGTTTCTTGTCATATAAAAACAATAACAATAAAATTGATAAAGCAGGCATTTTTGTTTTCTCTTTGTAGAATATGTTGTGGAAGCAGTGCATCATGTCACTTATGATCTTGTCTCTGGTGTCCTTCAAGCAGTACAGTCTCTTTTGGGTTTTGTTTATGGTGCATTTAATCATGTAAAATAGAGGTGTCCAATCCATCAAGTGCGGACATTTATATAATGCTTACAGTTCTGTAGTTTATCAGCAGCATAAGCATTACTGTCCTACATGATATATATTATGCTTAAACTAAATATAAATGAAAAATATATACAGATAAAATTTCATTTAATTCAACATCCATCAAGATTTAAAGGGGTATTCCCAACTGGACATTCACATTTTATTTAATCAATCTGTCATATACATACATTTCTTCAACTGGATGAAAAAAAATAGATTGAAACTACAGCTGTCCTTGGATACAGATTGACAGTTCTCATAGTAAAATAGCCCTGTTGCCTCTGGTGATTAAATCTTATTTTTGGGGATTCCCAACGTTTTCGGGGATTGCATAGGTGGGACAGGGATTTAGAAGCATACTGTGTTGTAAGCGAACGGATTTTGGCGCCATCGTGCCAGCTTTCATGCGACAGAAATCGGGGTGGCCGATCCCACGCATTCGGACTGAGCGCAGGAAGCAACAGATGTAGGATATTGGGTGCACGATCTTAGTGAATCGCGCCAGAGTGCATTATCGTTGGGTCCCCATGCCCCCTTTTCTTTTGATTTGATTTAATCTGGAACAACTTTCCACCATATTTTTGTATGGGCCATTCATATATTTATATAAATTAATCATGTCCACTCTTTGTTGTCTCTTTTCCAGACTTAATAAGTCTTTCAATCTTTCCTCATAACTGAGACTATTCATTTTTGTGGCTCTTCATCTTACCCTCTCCAGCTTCAGGCCATCCTTTTTTATGGATGGTGCCCAGAACTACACAGCATATTCCAGGTGGGGCCAAACCAATGCCTTGTACAGTGGTAATATTATATCCCTATCACAAGAGTCCATACCACTTTTAATTTATGATCTAAGTACACCCAGGTCCTTCTCAACAAGGGGCTCTCTCTCGATTTACTGCCCCAAGGACATATATTGAATGTGGATTGTTAGCCCCCAGGTGGATAAGCTTACATTTATCCACAATGAACCCCATTTGCCAAGTGGATGACAACACCCAGTTTGTCCAATTCACCCTGCAACTTTTAAATATCCTCCATAGACTGTATTACAGTACACAGCTTGGTGTTATCTGAAAAAATAGACACGTGCAGTTTAAGAAATTAATATATATGGCAGATAATAATAATATAATTCTTTAGGCCGTTTTCACACACATAGGCTTTCACATATGCTTGGGCCGGAACCCTTGCATAGCATATGGCCAGCTGAAGAAGCGGAAAGGTGAGCGCTCCTCAACCCTCCCCTCACCATAAGAAGCCATGTGGCATGCTCATTTCCTGATGACGAAACGGTACGGTGACAAAGTGGGGCACATTTACTAAGATCAGTGCAAACAGCAATTTATGCAGTTTACCTGTGTATAGTATAGAGGGAGCCAGATTCATGATTTCTAGCGCTTGTTCTTCATGGCGCCCTCTGCACTTCTCCGACTGAGTGCACCTTTAACATGGGGCGTGCAACACAATTCTGTTGGCATATTAAATGTGGTGCACGGTCCAACTAAGCGCCTGAAAGCACCCTTCGGTGCAGAAATTTGTGTTGTATAAAGAATAGTGCGGCACAAAAGGGTTGTGCGACACATATGTGGAGCGGATACTTCTTAAATACCTGTGCGAGCAGTTTTCACTTAAAAAAACATGCAAGGTCCAAGAGAAAACTTGATCACAACCCTTAGAAAATGTGCCCCAATGTGCACAATGTAGTATGTACAGTAGTCATATGCTAGCTCCCGTTTGTATGTTTAGCATACTGCCACCATATACGGCCATCTAAATGGGGCCCTAGTTGTACATGAACTCTTGTTCTCTACACATTGAATGATAATACAGCGCCATAGTAGGATGTGATTGGTATGATTATTTATTTTTATGATATGATAATGAAAGGCAGAAATTCATAACACTGTTGTGGGAGTTGTGCATATTAATTTCTTAAAGTTTCATAGTTGCCAAAAAAAATACAGTTTAGGTTCCATTTTACCACAATTAAAAACAGCAAAAATAGGGTCCACAGCCATCGGGCCTTGGCCATTCCCTGCAGAGAAATAGGGTAGCTGGGAGGCATTATACGAAGGGGGTGCAGGAAAGAGGGCATTATAAGGGGATAGGCTGCCAGAAAAGGGGGAAACTGGGGGACAGAATGCATTATGAGCATGTTTAGAGTTTGATGCCAATGTTTGATTCAAGTTGTTTACATGTTATGCTAAGAATACATCTAAGATTTTCTTTTCTATAACCTTTTATGGTACTAATAAAAGCTTTGCCTGTTTATTTTTAGTATTTTAATTACAGTCCCTTTGTTTAATTTTAAACATTAAACATTTGTTAATGATAAATAGCAGCTAATATTTCTAATTAGAAACGCGTTTCACAAGGAGAGCTCCAAGGTTTGTTTATTGGGTTTGCATTCTATCGATGTGCACTGCTCAAAAATGTGCACTTGTTTTCATTTCTTATAAACCAAATTGTATAGTAGTTAATAATTCAGAATAGTTTTAGATCATAGTGTGATAATACACGTCACTCCTTAATCTTTTCTGCAATCCTTGGTGCCTGATTAGGGTATCATCCCCCTCCATATAAATTACAAAAGAAATCTGCACTCATTCCAGGGTATTGTGAATTAAAGTGATTTATTGATAGTAGTATAGCAATCCAAAATACGATAATGTGCAACATTTCGAAACCCAACGGATCCTGTGTAATGCACAGATTGTGAGGGTGGGCTGTAGGAGAATTAGGTAGTGGTCATGCCGCTGAGAAGGGCAGCAGGAGAGAAGTACGGTATATAGCTGTGATAGTTAGAGGCTCGCACCTTGCATTGCACATTACTATATTTTGGAATGCTATAAAGGCAGTCTTTAGGTTCCTTCTTAAGTTGAATTTGTATGTAAGTTGGAACTGTATATTTTATCATTGTAACTCCAAGCTAAATTTTCTTTTTGTCCCAGTGACAATTGGATTTTCAAAATTTTTGCTATAATGGATATATGTGCATTGGATATAATGCTATAAGGTTTATAAATAAAATTTCATTACACAAAACTTACAGGCAGTTCCCTGGTTACTTTCAAGATGGCTTCTAAGAGTTTGTTCTTAAGTTGAATTTGTATGTAAGTCAAAACTGTATATTTTATAATTGTAGATCCACACAAAAAAATGTTGCCCCAGTGACAATTGTAGTTTCAATTTTTTTTGCTGTAATTTGACCAAGGATTATCAATAAAGCTTCATTACAGACATACAACTGATCATTGCAGTCTGAGACTAAAGTATAGCATCCAGAGAGCTTCAGAGGTCAAAGTGATTAGAGGGGTCCGTTTTTAACTAGTGGTCATCTATAAGTCAGGTGTTCTTAAGTAGGGGACTGCCTTTTATAGAAAGCTTGATTAGAGGTCACATTGGGAAGGGAGGTCCATCTGTAACTAGTGGTCGTCTGTAAGTCGGGTGTCCTGTACTACTATCAATAAATCACTTGTATTCACAATACCCTGGAATGAGTGACGTTTTCGTTAGCTTTATATCATGACATATAAGCATATGAAGAGATGTCAGTTCCATCATGTTTCCATACATCATTAAGCACATCTATAAATAGTGTTGTCAACTCAAGAATAAACTTGAAACTATTGATGCCTGTTGATTCAATTCTGTACCATGGTCCCATTATTGGGTTTTCACATTCTTTATACAATTAAATACTTTATATTTCTCTGTGGTACATGATACACACTGCACATTTTCAGAAATTATATCTTTTATATTTATACAAGAATCAAACACGTTTTATTAACTTATAACTAATGATTCTCAATACAGAAATAACACAGCCAATGAGCATATGAAAGTAAACCTTCCACAAAAATTATTATTTGCTGTTCTGTAAGAAAGGTTTATAATTGTGAGTGAAAACTGCATTTGAGAGTCTTTCTATTCCCTATTAGTCTTCATCTGTGTAATAAGACCAGCAACAGGGCTCCTCAATGTAAGTCTCAAAATAATAGAGAATAGAAACATAATTGATTTCGCTGGCAATGTCCCTGACTAGTTCAAGAGACATAAAAAAAACTGAAAACTGTTTGCCTCTATGTTCTAAAAAACAATAAACATTGGAAAGCAGCAACTCTGCAGTATGTCCATAGGACACAATTCACACTCCTAGGACAGTACCTATACAGTAAGTTCCAAATTAGATTTCTATAAAAATTTAATCTGCCCGGTGCTCGAGCTCCTGTTGGATGAATTTTTGATGAGAATTTCCATTTGAAACTTTCTATAGAGATACTGTGCTTAGAGTGTAAATTGTGTCCTAAGGACATACTCTGGAGAGACTGCATGTTGTGAGAACTGAAGTATTGTTTCAGGTCACTATAATGAACAGGTAATAAAGATTTCAAAGTAGTTGCTTTCCATTACCATATATATGAGTATAAGCCGATTTTTTTTTTTTGCTGAAAATTCCTTACTTGGCTTATGCTCAAGTATATAAAAAAATAAACTGAGTACTCACCAATCCGCCCCCCTGGGTGGCTCTTCTTCTTTCTTAATCATAGTTTTGCGCCGGCAGTGTTGTGGGCATGGATCTGTCGCTGACCTGTCGTTGCACAAACTCTGATGTCAGCCACTGCACATGAAGAAAGAAGAGGAGCTGTCCGGGGCGGCTGAATGGAAAGTACTCGGTATTTTTTTATGTGCTGGCCATATTGGGGGCTGGCAGGCTATATTCTCCAGGTGGCTGGCTGCAAAAACTTACCAAGCAATAAGCATAAGTGGCAGAAATCTTATTGTACTCATCTTTAGTTCATAAGTCCATTGATCAAATGTAGTTCCATGGAAAATGTTTGTAAACGACACCAAACACACTAACGGGTAGAACTCATTCGTCATATTGTGACGTTTCAGAGGCAATGCCTCCTTCCTCAGACATGCGTGATCGAAGCACAGGTAAGCTTATATTGAAACTTTTCATGACATCATTTCACCAACGTATCAATTTATAGAATCTTTACTTCCCTACCTAAGTATTCTCACCTAGTTGCTTCACATACATGCTTTACTAAATGAGCAGAAATATACCATTTAACAATACAAACAAGAGACAGTTGTGAACAGGGTCCAAAAAAAGAAGAGAAAAATAAACCCGATAGACATGAAACAGGAGTTGCAAAGCACTTTAAAGTAAAGGGTCACAAAGTGTATGATCTTAGATAGTTGGAGTTAGAACAGGTGTCCGTTACAGATGCGAATTGGGTCAAACAGAAGTTTCTACAACATGAGGTATTCTGGATTGACAAGATGGAAGCGCTGCAGCCGCACAGTCTTAATGAGCTATGTATTTTAATGTATTTTTGTAATGTCGGTATTTGATAGTATGGTGAAACAACTAGGTGAGAATATTTAGGTAGGGAAGTAAAGATTTTATAAATTGATGAGTTGGTGAAAGGATGTCATGAAAAGTTTCAATATAAGCTCACCTGTGCTTTGATCACGCATGTCTGACGAAGAAGGCGTGCTCTCTGAAATGCCACAGTATGCGAAACCCTTGTTCACTACCCGTTAGTGTGTTTGGTGTGGTTTGCGAAATTTTCCATGGAACTACATTGGATGAATGGACTTATGGATTAAAGATGAGTACAATAAGATGTATGCCACTTATGCTTATTGCATGGCAAAACTTTTGCATAAAAGTTTTGTATAATTGATTTTTTTCAACTGTGATTTGAGAGGTTTAGAGGTTACTTGCTTTTGTACCCTGATGAACAGTTTGCCATGCCTGATGAAACATGTATACATGCACTGTATATCAATGTAAACATTATCATGTCCTACAAAAAGCTCCATACGCTAAAGTAATGAAGATTTATTTTCTACAAAAGGTTTGAATTTTTTAAAATATATTAAAACAACCTATATAAATTTGGTATCCCCATGCTCGTACCAACACAAGGAATAAAGTGGAGGTGTCATTTGGAATGCAAAGTGAAAGGTGTAAATACACAAGAAAGTCCACAAGAAAATGGCATGGCATATAAAATTATGTCACTGGAAAGTTCAATTTGTTAAACAGAAAACAAGCCCTCAAACAACTCTGCATGCTGAAACATAAAAAGCTTATAGAATTTTGAAGGTAGGGAGCAAAAAACAGAAACAAAAAGCCATCAACGTCCAAATTGTTATGGGGTTAAAATAAATCTACCATCAATCTTCTCGGAGGATCAGTTAATGATATTTTCTGGAATGGCCTGAATTTGCTAAAAAATAGCCTGTTTCCAAAATTAGTCTGTCCCTACTTAAGATCCTTTTTAGGTTTATTAGCCAGGTTTCGTTCGCTGCTGTTGCTTAATGAAGGTGCCTGAAGGGACACGTCTTTCTCTATCTGGTGCTTGTATATGCTTCCGACAGTTCATTTTTAATACTAACAGTACAACATTACTGAACTTAATAAAATGAAATACATAAGATTTATTTTAAAAAGAATGTATTAAAGGGGTTGGCCACTTTACCTCATGTAATATTATCATATCAGGATATTAGGTAATTTACCAATACACATCTATTAAAAGTTCTACCTAACTTTATTAATATATAAAGTGAAGCCTCCTGTCTTTTTCATCATCAGAGAGCCATTCCTGTCCATAAAATGGCTGCAGAGGGGTGGTTATGTGATTTCTATCTGTCCATGAACAATCACCCTGCCAGGACCTTGATCTTATATTCATAAACACTATAATAAGGTCCTGGTAGGGCAATTTTTCATCATGGACAGTTCACATGACCCTCCATATGAAGCCATTTTATGGACAGGAATGTCTGGCTGATGAGGAAAAAGAAAGGAAGTTTCAATTTACATATCAATAAAGTGAAGTATAACTTTTCATAGGTGTATATTGGTAAATTACTCAATAAGATGAAGTAAAGTGGCCGGCCCCTTTAACCACTTTAACCCCTTTAATTTCTTATTACAGATATGACTCTATTATCTGTAGATAATTACAGGTGCTGTCTGTCTGCTTGAGTTGCGGCATCCATTACAGCAGCCACATGGAACTATATTCTCGAGATGTTCATTTAATTCCATGGGGGAAGGTTTCTAAGCTTTTTCTAAACCATTACTCTGCAGGAAGGGGAGTTTATGCACTATAATCTATTGTGAAAGGGGGTATCATATATTAGAGGTGATATTTTTAATTGTAATATTGACTGTGCTAACAATGCGTTAACTGCTTATAATTAAACGAAAAACAGAAATTTTAGCTATTATTCTCTTGCCACAAATACCCATTTCCAATTTTGAGTTTCCACTTTACTCCCCCTCCTTCCAGAAGCTATAACTTTTTTTCATTTTACAGAGACATGTGTTAATTTGTTTTCCCGATAACAAATTGTACATTTAATATTACATGTAATTTACTGTGAAACTGGAAAAGCAATCCAAATTTCAGTGAAAATGAAAAAGTGTTGTTTTCCCTGTTTGGACTGAATTTCACATCCTCTTTTTCGCAAGATGAACTGAAATTTTCATTGATGCCATTTTGGGGACTGTATGACTTTTTGATTGAGTTTTGATGGTTAAATATGGCCTGGGGGCCTTGGTGTCTGTCATGGAAACCAATGTTTAAATGCCGCAATGCAATGATCTTGGGAATTACCTTGTAAGGAGTGTTGTGTCTAAAGAGGTTGGTGTAAAAACTTAAGAGTTTTAAATATAGTTATGGTTTGGGCTCATTTACACAAACGTAATTGGACTGGAACACCATGTGCGTTCACATATTGGTCCCCATTGACGTCTATGGTGCCGGGTCACTGTGCGGTGAGCATACATTGGCTAATGTCATATGTTTTGCCATGTTACGGCGACAGTCGCTCTTCTTTACGGAGAGGGGAGAGCAGTGCTTACTTCTCCATCCTCCTGCGTGTGGTTGTATGTTCACCTGGGCTGCATACGCCATGTGAATGTGTAGAAAACCTTGATGTGAACAATAGGTAATTGTCTTTTAACACACTGGGGGAGATCAAAATTGGGTATCCCGCCAATTGCTTATAGTCTCTGGTGACATCAATCAGTCACTCAGGTGCTGGATTTCATCTGTATAGTAGATGCACTGTCATCTCTATTATTATAACTCTGCAACTTATAATCAGCAGTACTTGTAATAGGGTTTTGTGCTCCCCTTTCGAAGACCTGGTCCCATCAGAAAGTGATAGAGACCACTGGTCAAATACAAAAAGACATGTAATTCTGAGTGAGTCATATTGAGATTATATGACCCAACTTACAATAGCTGGAATATAGTCACTTAATTAATAAAGTAATAGTCACTGATCTCTATGTGTTGGGGATCACTGTGGTGCCTCTTGACAATTTCATAAGCAAGAGAACAGCATAGATATGATATTCAGAACTTCCATGTATGAGCCAGGAAACATAAATTCCATAGGCAATTTTTTTTTGTGTCAATGTTATCATACGGTAGGCAATTTCCAGTGTCACCAAGGTAGTGCTTTTACTGTCAGTAATGGATGGGATCAAAATAATGATGGCAGTTATTTCAGTAATAACAATGCCTCCTAGTGCAACACATGTATGTCATCCTGATGTCATTGCCATCATTCTAAACATGGGTGTTCATTTATATTGCAATATAACAGTACTATTTTTAACATGATTGATGTCAAATGTGCATTTACTTTTTTGGGGATTTTCTTCATCTAGTAACTATTTGCTAATATCTTAACTTTATTATGATAATTTAATAATTTAACAGATAATACATCATAATATTGTACACAGGTGGTCCCATACTTAAGAACACAGACAACCACTGGTTACAGAGGGACCTCTCTGTACTGTGACGTTTGGTGAAGCTCTCTGCATGCGTTACTTTAATCCCATGCTGCAATGATCAGCTGTAAGGAGTCTGTAACAAAGTTTTATTGTTCCATTGACAGCACAAAATTTATAAAATCCAATTATTACAGGGACAAAAAAAATTTGGGGATAGAGTTGCAACTAGAGATGAGCGAACACACTTGTCCGAGCTTGATGCTCGTTCGAGCATTAGCGTACTCGTAACTGCTCGTTGCTCGGACGAATACTTTGCCAGCTCGAGAAAATGGCGTCTCCTGCCGTTTTGATTTTTGGCGGCCAGAAACAGAGCCAATCACAAGCCAGGAGACTCTGCACTCCACCCAACATGACGTGGTACCCTTACACTTTGATAGCAGTGGTTGGCTGGCCTGATCAGGTGACCCTGGAATAGACTAGCCCCTGCCCGCGCTCCTCGCATCATTCTCTGTCTGGATGCCATTAGGGAGAGAGCTGCTGCTGCTGCAGGGATAGCGTTAGGGTGTTATATTAGCTTACTGTTAGGCAGGAGTGAGGCTACAAGAACCCAACAGCCCTTGATAGGGCTAGAATAGCGTTATATTTTTTTTTTTTTTGTTTGCTTGTGGCTGGGCTTGCTGGCATTAGTAGTACAGCTAGTACCATATTGTGAGGAATTTGCAGGGAGACTTGCGAACGTTATATTTAGCTCTTAGTAACACACATATCCATCTCAAATACCTAAGTGGGACAATTTATTAGAGGTTTGATTGAATTAGGCACAGTCTGACGATTTTTTTTTTCAAAACTTAAAGTGACTTAAAATCCAGTTGTTGTGTGCTGTCAGTGTAGGTTAGAAACTAGGCATAAAATAACCCAACCGGCTTTCTTAGGCCTACAATAGGGTTATATATATATTTTGTTGATTTGCTTGTGGCTGGCCTTGCTGGCACTAGTAGTGCAGCTAGTACCATATTGTGACGAATTTGCAGGGAGTCTTGCGAACGTTCTGTAGAGCTCTTAGTGACACACATATCCATCTCAAACACCTAAGTGGGACAATTTATTAGGGGTTTAATCGAATTAGGCACAGTCTGCTTTGTCTAACAGTCATCAGGCACAGCACAAAATCCTGTTGTGTGCTGTCAGTGTAGGTTAGAAACTAGCCATAGCAATAGGATAGCATCGTTTTCTTAAAAAAACAAAAACACAAAAAAACACAAAAAATTTACAGTTTACACTTTAATTTTGAAAATGTTGAACCCGAGGGCTAGGGGTAGAGGACGAGGGCGTGGGCGTCCCACTACTGCAGGGGTCGGAGGCCATTGTCCTAGGTGGGGTGAGACACCACCTGCTGATGAGGGAGCAGGGGAACGCCGCAGAGCTACACTCCCTAGGTTCGTGTCTCAAGTTACTGGGACCCGTGGTAGAGCACTGTTGAGGCCAGAACAGTGCGAACAGGTGATGTTGTGGATCGCGAACAATGCTTCTAGCCATTTGTCCACCAGTCAGTCTTCCACGCAGTCCACCCATGTCACCGAAATCAGCACTCCTCCACCTCAGCCTCCTTCACCCCAGTCTGCCCCTTCTCAGGAAAATTTGGCATTTGAACCGGCATACTCTGAGGGACTGTTTTCTGGACCCTTCCCAGAGTCACAAACCACTTGTCCGGTTGCTGCTGAGCTATTTTCCGATGCCCAGGTTTTCCACCGGTCCCAGTCTGTGGGTGATGATGACATTGTTGACGTAGTGGAAGAAGTGTGTAAAGAGGTGTCGGACGATGAGGAGACATGGTTGTCAGACAGTGGTGAAGTTGTTGTCAGGGCAGGAAGTCCGAGGGGGGAGCAGCCTGAGGGATCGGAGGATGATGAGGTGACAGACCCAAGCTGGGTTGATAGGCCGGGTGAACAAAGTGCTTCTGAGACGGAGGCGAGTCCTCGACGAGAACAGGTTGGAAGAGGCAGTGGTGGGGCCGGACGGAGAGGCAGGGCCAGAGCTGGTGCATCAGCGCCAAATGTTTCACGTAGTGAAGCTCCCGTGGTGAGGGCTAGATTATCGGAAGTCTGGAGGTTCTTTAAAAAAACACTGGATGACCGACGGACTGTGGTGTGCAACCTGTGCCACACCAGGATCAGCAGGGGTTCCACCACTACCAACTTAACCACCACCAGTATGAGCAGGCATATGAATGCTAAAACCCCACTCAATGGAACCAAGGCCGTTCACCTCCGGCCGTGCACACCACTGCTCCTTCCCCTGTGTCACCTGCTGCCTCTGCTAGTCAGCCCCCTGCCCAGGACCCCAGCCCAAACACCTCCCATGCGAAAACCACACCTTCGCCTCCACGAACCTCCACAGCATCCACCAATGTCTCCATGCGCAGCGTTCAGCTCTCCATACCCCAGACGCTGGAGCGCAAGAGGAAGTACAGTGCGACCCACCCACACACCCAAGCCCTCAATGTCCACATCTCCAAACTGCTTAGCCTGGAGATGCTGCCCCATAGGCTGGTAGAGACCGAGGCCTTCCGCAACCTCATGGCGGCAGCTGCCCCTCGGTATTCGGTCCCCAGCCGCCACTACTTTTCTCGATGTGCCGTCCCAGCCCTGCACTAGCACGTGTCAGACAACATCAGCCGTGCCCTGACCAACGCCGTTTCTGACAAGGTCCACCTGACCACGGACACGTGGACGAGTGCTGCCAAGCAGGGCCACTATATATCGCTGACGGCACATTGGGTTAACTTGGTGGAGGCTGGGACCGAGGCTGACCCTGGGGCTGGTCATATACTGCCGTCGCCGAGGATTGCGGGGCCTACCTCGGTCCAGGTCTCTCAGGCCTACTATGTCTCCTCCTCTTCCCACCCCTCCTCCACCTCCTCGTCCGAATTACCATCCGTGGGCATGGTGCCATCAGTCGGTTGCTCTAGGCACAGCAGCAGTGCCGTCGCTAAGCGACAGCAGGCGGTGCTCAAGCTGCTGAGCTAGGCATAAAACTGGGGGGCCCCACACCGCCCAAGAGCTATTACAGGGCATCACGGCGCAGACTGATCTGTGGCGTGCACCGCTGAACCTGAAGTCAGGCATGGTTGTGTTGACAACGGCCGTAACCTGGTGGCGGCTCTGCAACTTGGCAAACTGACACATGTGCCATGCCTGGCCCATGTGTTAAATCTCTAGTTCAACGTTCCTCCTCAAGACATACCCCAATCTGTCTGATTGCTCACGAAGGTGCGCCACATCTGTGCGCATTTTCAGAGTCCAGAACAGATGCTGCCACTCTCAGGGCAGCGCGCGTCGCCTCCAACTGCCCGCCTCACCAACTGTTGTGCGACGGGCCCACGAGGTGGAATTCACATTAACCATGTTATCCAGAGTTTTCCAGCAGCGCAGAGTGTTGGTAGACTGCCAGATGTCAACTTCCACCAACGGGTATCAGGTCAGTCCGCTTCCCAAGTCTACAATGAGAGTGGACGTGGATGTCTGAATCTGTCAGGTGCTGAGTAACTTTGAAGAGTCAACACAGATGGTCGGGTGATGCCCGTCATCATCACAGTCTCACCATCCCGCTGCTTGGCCTGTTAAAAACTCTCTGGTCAGCATGAATTCAGAAGCTTTGCGCTTGTCACAAGAGATGGGGGAAGAAGATTCCCTTGTTGATAGGCAAAGCACCCTCCCGGTCTGTTTCTCAGCGCATATCGGAGGAGGTGGAGGAGGATGAGGAGGAGAAATGGACAGTCAGGCCAGTGAAGGGAGTGAATTCTTGTGCGTTGGGCGCATATGGCAGATTTCATGCTAGGCTGCCTATCCCGTGACCCTCGCTATCAAGAATTTATTCCAGCACCGATTACTGGGTTTCACTCTCCTAGACCCACGGTACAAGCAAAATCTTTCCACTCTCATCCCTGGAGAGGAAAGGAGTGTGAGAATGCATGAATACCAGCAGGCCCTGGTGCACACAGCTGAAACAGTATTTTCCCTTCTGACAGCACTAGCGGCAGAGGTGTACGAGGGGGAGTAGGCGAGCAAGCAGCTTGTCCAACACTGGCAGGGGTACGCTTTACAAGGCCTTTGCCAGTTTTATGTCACCCCACGCAAGACACTGTCACCTGTCCCCGTCTCGGCAGAGTAGGGCTGATCTTTACAGAAAATGGTGAGGGAGTACTTACTGACCATACAGCGGCCTAAATGTCACACAGCCTCCCTACCTACTGGGTTTCAAAGCTGGACATGTTGGCACGAACTGGCGCTGTAGGCCTTGGAGGTTCTGCCTGCCCTCCCGCTAGCGTGTTGTCTGAGTGGTTTTCATGCAGCTGGTGGCATCATCACCGATAAGCGTACATCCTGTCGACTGACAGCGCGACAGGATGACGCTTATCAAGAGATAAAGCCCGGATTTCTCAGGTTTCCATCTCCACCGTGAAAGGAAGCTCAACCTCTAATAATTATGCACTCCTCCTCATCATTTTCCTCCTTCTCCTCCTCTTTGTACACTAAGCAAAGGAAACTGGCTATTTTTACCAGGGCCAACTGGCTCTGCTATAGTACTC
This sequence comes from Engystomops pustulosus, assembly GCA_019512145.1. Taxonomy (NCBI): domain Eukaryota; kingdom Metazoa; phylum Chordata; class Amphibia; order Anura; family Leptodactylidae; genus Engystomops; species Engystomops pustulosus. Next base: position 102,818,368 of record CM033641.1, on the reverse strand, counting down.
CTATGAATTTTTAATTTGTTCTGGAGGGCCACCTACCCGGTCCTCTGTTTTAAACAATTTTTGGAAGTGTCACATACAGGCACTCAATCTATTTAATTTTTCTGGAGGACCACCTACCTGCTCCTCTGGTTTGAAAACTTTTTTGGACTGCCACATACAGGCACTATCCAAATTTAATTGTCTCCATAGCAGCCTCCACACGTCGTCTTTATAGCTGGCTCCACACCTTGTCTCCATTGCTACCTCCACACATCATCTCCATAGCTGCCTCCCAAAGTCGTCCATATAGCTGCCTCCATACATCGTCCCCTTAGCAAACGAGCTGTGTCAGGCAGAATTTTGGGTTGTTTTCATGGCTTCCACATCAAACTTGTTAACTTTGTCGCCACCCTGCTGTGTTATTCACAAAATATACTGGCAAACTTTTATCATTTATCGATATTATTTCAGCGCTTCTTGCGCATCTGTTTACATTCCCCTCACCCGCCATAACCCAAACTTATAAAAACACTACTACACTTGATCTTATACAAAAGGTTCTTAGAAGTGCTGTTTGGGGAGGAGCCGAGAGACAGGGGCTTGGACAGGCGAATGCTCGCCTGGCAGTGGACCTCCAGCTCCATCCCAAGATCCATCTAACATAGTTTTAACTGCAGCACCTTTAATCTACTACTACTTTACTGCATCCATATATCGTCCCCTTATGAAACGAGCTGTGTCAGGCAGAATTTTATGGTGTTTCACCAGATACATAATGGACACTCTCTAGCCTGCCGCTGCTGCCGCTGCCTCTGCATGCTGTCTTCTATAGTGTCAGGGTCAATTATTGGATGTTTTAGATGCTATCTAGCCTCATTCTGTCACTCTGTCATCGCCATGCTGTTGCCCATAATTTTGGCATAATGGTGCGATTAAGCAGCCTCCGAGGCATCCATGCATGCTGCCCCTGCTGTTTCCTGTCCATTTCCATGTTTTTTTCATCATTTTCTGAGGTTTCCAGGTGTTTGGCCAAGCTTCCCTGTGCAGACCCTTCCTCCCCTTGAAAAATGCTGGAGTCTCCCATTGACTTCAATGGGGTTCGTTAATCGAGACGAGCACTCGAGCATCGGGAAAAGTTCATCTCGAATAACGAGCACCCGAGCATTTTAGTGCTCGCTCATCTCTAGTTGCAACTTTAAAATATATCAGTTCCAACTTACATATAAATTCAACCTAATTACAAACCTAAAGAACCTATCTTGTACATAAACCGGGGACTGGCTGTATTGTAGGACATATTACCCAAAAAGCCTTTATTGTTTAAGACTAGAGTACCCAGAAAGCAATTTGTTACTAATGGCAAACTATAGTAAGGCACAAATTAAGCATCATGCACATACATAAATAAAATAACAATATCACAGTCCATAACACACTGAAGGACAGTCAGGTGTGTGCTGGACAGTACAGCTGATATATTCTCATAGAATGACTGAATTAAATAGGTTAAACCTTTAGCCTTGAGTTATAACAAGATCTTATAATACATTCTGTAACTGCAGTGAAAATATATTCCTTGCGATAAGTGCTGGTTTCGCATATGTCTTTTTCTTAGAATGCTACACCTGAAGAATACTTAAAAGGCTAAAGTTTCTGATTGATTTGATGAAAGGGCAAAGGGGGATTATTGTAAATGAGAATCATTCACAAACATCCCTTTGCATTTGGACCACTCCAACCTTTAATCTTGTTATAGGGCAGAAGTGATTAGAAGGCAACAGAACAGACCTCTCAGGATACATGGATACATATAGATATGGTTCACTAAAAAAAAGTAAGAGTAATGCAGGAGGGGAATACGAAATGACAATGTTCAGTGTGCGCATTCACCTGATGTATACATCAAGAAGCCTATGCCTCTCGATGTATCAGCTGCGCTTGGGGGAGGGAGGAGGGGGACAAGGCCTTAATCCTACGCCAGCATCAGTGTATGATAAATTTCACCTATTATTTTTTATTGTTTCTGTTAACATAACCATATGTTTTAGGGGTTGTTTATCCTGAGATTAGCTTTTGTTAATGTTGTTTTGTTAATTTTGGATGATATTGGGATAAAAAATGTTTCCAAAGGGGGGGTGGGGTGGAAATTAAATTGATTTAAATCTTTAGGTTTTTACAATCCAATGGTTCTCTATTTGTATACTTTTTAATACTTTTAAAAATATTGGTTTCGATTGAAGCTCTGCCATAATGGAATAAGCTGCAACCTGGCCTTGTGATGACAACCATGGCCTGTCAAGCAAAAGTAGTGCTCATAGGAGTGCAACTTCCAACTGCTGATGCGGTATCTGATATTGATCACCTATTCTGCAGAGCAGTTCATTGGTTTTTGAAACCTGAATTAGTCATTTGCGCATTTTGTAAACCTCTCAATGGTACTTATGCTGTGAAATAATTAGTATTCCAAAGTATTATAGTCTGGTCTATGTATTTCTGACAGGCAGTTGATGTGAATAATCCGCTAGTACCAAACAATCATATTGCTGGGCTGTAAATGAACAGATAAAGGGCCCTGTCCTTCTGTCAAAGAAACAGGCAACATCAGAGAAGAAGATGCAAACTATTACAGCATGAGCCCATCAGTTGTTCACTACTCGCACAAGCAATTCATGACACACTGTTAAAAGACAAGTGCTATAATAGTATGTCCCCAGCAGTCTTTGTTGGGATATGGAGGGTCACTGGTAATTCTCATGTATAGTACACGATAGTGAATGTTGGGGGAGCATGGCTGCTTTTATAATGTTCTATCATGAAGGTATGGCACCTTTTTTATCTTTAAATATAAATTTGTAATTGCTTAAATAAATAGATAAATTCAGATGAGCTTTTATAAAGAGATACTAAGATATTTATTACTATAGGCTTTTGAACATATGTGCAGATCACTTTAAAGATATTTCACATGGACGATTCACCACATCTAAAAATAAGCAGTGTTTATGAGTTATAGGGAACCTGTCAGCAATTTTTGTCTGCAGACTGCATTAGATAGTCACCATGGAGATCTGTGAAACCATCTCTTTGTGTGTGTTGTTAGCAAGTTACACTGTAAAACATGGTTTCATATTAAAGGATTGTAGCTGGGCTTGGTACACTGAGGTGCACACTTACTGTGCTTCTCACCATTATTGCCACCCCTTCACCCCATGCACCAAAGTTATATCATTGGGAGTTTTTAATTAGTGACCCAAAGTTCTCTAATACAACAATGAAACTTTGTTTTTCAACTTATATGAAGCAATAATAAACTGAATAAACAGCATGTGCAGCAATGAAGGTCCCTAAGGAATACCTGATTGCACACCCTGGCATTGATGAAGCCTCCAACCATTTCTTGAAGCTATCTAGAAGCTTCTGGCACTTCTCAGCTAGGATTTTCTCACACTCTTCCTTTACAGTTTGTTCAAGCTCTTGAATGTCTCAAGGTTTTTTTTTATCCCAATGGCAGAATCCAACTCACAAAAAGATTTTCAATGGGATTGAAGTAATGACTCTTTGTGGTGTATTTATTCCTTTTTAACTATTCATTTTGGATGATACTCTTTGGCAAATATCAGTCATTCAGACAAACTTCTAAATAACATTGAACACTGTTAAAATTGGGATACCAAGGTTTATGGGGAAGGCGTTATACTATTTGAAAGTCTTGTGTTTGATAAAAAAACACAGCTTCTTTGTGTTTACTATTGTGAAAGAGGAACAGGGCCTACCGTGTAGCTTTAAAACACTGAAGTCATCATGCATTGGCTAATCACAAGTGCATCGACAAATGATCACAGTCTATTAACATTTGCAAGTTTCCACAGGTAAATGTTTTTCCATACTAATTTAATGTAAAGGACACCAATACCATTGTCACAGCAAGCTTTATGTTTTTCTATAATAATGATAATAATAATAAAAATAATAAGAATTCTCTATTTATATAGCGCACACAGATTACACAGCACTGCACAGAGATTGCCAGATCAGTTCTTGTCCCTAAGGCCCCTTTCACACTTGCGTTGCAGATCACGTCAGAGTTTGATCAGGGTGCGATCAGTGTTTGGTCAGTGAAAAATGCACATTTTGCATCAGAGTGCAATCAGTTTTCAGTCAGAGTTTGTTCAGTGCCTCAGTTTTTCACGCGAGTTTTTGATGCAATTTCAATGCGATTTCAATGCGTTTTTCACGCGCAGAAAACGCGCGTGAAATGGACTCAGGACTGAGCTCTATCTTTTCTATGGCAATTGATGCGTAAAAAAACGCATTGCACTTGCAAGTGTCTCAGAGTGCAATGCGTTTTTGATGCATCTCCATAGACTTGTATGGTGCGTTTTTCACGTGACTTGCTAATGTAGAGCATGTTGAGATTTAAACGCGCGTTAAAAAAAAACGCGCGTGTGTGCGTGAAAAAAAATGCAAGTCTGAAAAGATCCATTGGTTACAATGGGTCAGAGTGCAATGCAAGTTCTGTGCGTCAAAAGCATGCGCAGAAAACCCGTGTGAAAACGCAAGTGCGAAAGGGGCCTTAGAAGCTTTTTATTGGATCTCTGCTTTCTGTTATCCTAAAAACCAAAAGGAATCGAAACAGAAAGTATATTGAAAAATTGTATAATTTTCCATAATGCAATCAATAACATTAATTTGCTGAAATGGGAATACCTCTTTAAACTTCATGGGTGTCAATAACAATGACTAGTACTGTATGTGAGTGGTAATAGAGGACCCTTCAAAAGACCTAGGCTCTAACCTAATACTGGACCCCATAGAAACAGAATCTGGAGGTTTGTTTTATCATTTTTCTGGGTGGACTTGCAGAATAATGTGGGCTCAAGGAACCCCAGTCTGACATGAAGATGTGACATCTCTTCACAGCACAAATCCTTCCCTCAGGTATACATAACTGCTGTAGTAGCTCCTGATACTTAGGAGGGGATAGGTTGTGCTATATTCAGTAAAGAGATGTCACACAGGAGTGCAACTTAGTGCAGCAGAGTGCACTCTGGGTTAAAACAAATGCATTTTTCACAGTCCTGCTGCTGCTAACAACACATACAAGTTGTGGTATTACAGACCTCCAGGGCCAATATCTACAACACTTTCTGAAGTACAAAACTACTGACAGAATGACTTTAAGGCTACATGCACACACACCGTAGCACAGCAGGCACACGTCGGTGCCAGGGAGAGGAGCGTGCTCGCCCCTGCCCCTCTCCATAGAGGAACATGGCGCACGGCGCCGTATGCCGAGAGAAGATAAGACATGTCCTATCTTGTCAAGGGGTACGGAACAGTACAGTGCCGCACTTGTGATGCACTGTACTGCTCACGTTGGGCACCCATTGCCGTCTATGGGGGACGTATATAGGCCGTATTAACGCCGATCGTATATATTTCTCCCATGTGGCAGTGTGAATGCAGCCTAAGTTGTTTGTTGATTTGTCTACTGATGATAAAATCCAATCAAATTTATGGTTTTGGCCAAATCCCACCCTCAATCAAATACAAAATGTTTCAGAAGAAGAACAGAGCAGCTTAATCTTCTATTGCACACTTGCAACACTTGTTTCATTTTATGTTTTAATTCCTCTTGTTTTGTTAATTACTGGAAAATCGTCCAAAAAGGGAGGCTTTTTCATTCAATTTCCATGCCTTTTCTATTCAATGCTTTGTCTATTTTTTTTTATATTTCATGCCTTTTCTGTAATACAACACTCTACATTGTAGACTTAACAAGCGTATATGCCTGAATACAGAACATGTGGCAATGAGAATTCTGAGCACAAAAGCAAGATAACCATAATAAGATTTAGTCCAAATGCGTGAAGAAAAACAAATCAAGGAAATTATGAGGTGATAGAGATGGTACACACCCAACTTCATAACCAAATGCCAAAGGCTTTAATTCTGTATATTGTAGGATTTTTGTGAATATTGATTTATGAAACTGTATAGTTGTGTTGTGACTGTGCATCACCTCTTGCATAATTTCTATGAACTCTTTTTGACTTTTGAAGTGTTTCATGTATGTGGTAACATGAAGTAGACAAATACCTATAAATGTGGTGGGAGAAGGAGTAAAGAACTTCAGGGGGCTTTTCCAATTGGCAAACAATGAGAACTCAGCAGTCCAGACATTTTAGAGCTGGTTCTCTCTGAAGTGGTTAGAAGGGAAGATTATACTCTTTCGTTTTCTGCTTATAGGGCACTTAATTGGACATTTGGAAGCCATGGCTCATTATTATGCACTCTTCTACCTATCTGAGGTGTTCAGACTAAGGTAGCATTGATAGATAAAGAAAAGCTGTTTCCTTTTATTATTGACAGAAGGTGATAACAATGTTGGGGACTCTAGAGATGCCTCATACATCTCTTCAGACAAGGAGGGGATTAGTGTCTTCCACTTATGCAAAGCCGGGACATCCTGGTGTACCACCTTTTCAGTTATCAAATGTGAGGAAATTAGACCCTAAGGACCCTGCAATCTGAGAATCTGAGATCAGAGGGTAGCTGGTAAATAGCAAGGAAGGATATGGAAATTGTGAGGATTGTAAAATTTAGAGTGAAGAATGTCATATAAAGATAGGAGTTGTTGAAAGGAGTGGAGGGTGGAATTATCAGACAGGTCAGACAGAGTAAGGACCCTGTGCTTATACCATGACACATGTCCGGTAAGCTAAATAGTCATGGCAAACCTGGATTGCGCCACAACAGAGTCTCAAGTATTGTATCCTTAAATGCCACTACAGTCTTGACCTGTCCCCACACCAACTTTGTCAACTTATGAGCAGAAAGTAGCTGTTTGGTGTAGCAGCAGGATCTGCTACACCAACCCCAGATAGTGTGCCAGGTGGTATTCTGAGTTAGGCCTCATTCATGTGGCCATGTGCCGTACACAGGGAAAAGATAGACCATGCTCTATCCTTCCCCTTGTCTGCAGCCATGCTGCGCTTTTTTCTAGGAGGGGGGGAGGGGTCACCTCCTCCTCCTCTCCAGTGCACAGCTGTACTCTTGCCCCAGCTGTGGCCGGGCAGGCATGCGACTGTATGAATGTACCCTTAGAGGAGCAGGTAACAACCAATTCTTAATATATTTTATTTGACCAACTATATAGTACAGACGCAGGTCCCATTAGCCATCCCTTTCATTGCCTCTGTTATCTCTTCTAGCATAAATGGTCAATCTAAGGCAGTTTGCTGACCCTCCATGAGCTTTAGGTATGTAATTCTCCCCCAGATACTCCAATTGTACCCATGGAATCGGTCCCTAATATGAGCGCTGTTGGACAGGACCTCATATGATTGTGATCTAATTCTGAGTATGGCTGGTGAAGTCATATTCTGATGTATCTGGTGTGCAAATGGCAACTGGACTGAACTGGCCAAGTTTACAAAATAATTTGTATTAAGAGAACAAGGTATTTAAGAGAACAATGACCTCCACAATCCTTAAATAGAAGAAGTTTGGGAGGACCACAACTCTACCTTGACCTGGCGGCAAGCCAACATAAGTAATCATGGAAGAAGAGTCTTGGTGAGAGAGGAAAAACAGAACCCCAAAATCACTGTGGCTGAGCTCCAGAGATGCAGTAGAATGATGGTTGAAAGTCCCACAAAGTCAAATATCACTGCATTACTCCACCAGTTGGGACTTTAAGACAAAAGCCTCTCCTCAGTGCAAGGCACATGAAAGCCCTCATACAGTTTGCAAAAAAACACATGAATGACTCCCAGACTATGAGAAATAAGATTCTCTGGTCTGATGAGACAAAGATTGAACTTTTTGGTGTTAATGCTAAGAAATATGTGTGGAGAAAACCAGGCATTGCTAATCACCTGCCAAATACAATGGCAACAGTGAAACATGGTGGTGGCAGCATCATGCTTTGGGGGAATTTTTCAGCAGCAGGGACAGGACGACTGGTTGCATTTGAAGAAAATAGGGATGCAACCAAGTACAGAGATAACTTGGATGAAAACCTCCTCCAAAGTGCTGTGAATCTCAGATTGTGGCTGAAGGTTGACCTTCCAACAAGACAATGACCCTAAGCACACAGCTAAAATAACAAAGCATAGGCTTCAGAGCAACTCTGCAGCCATTTTTGACCATCCAGAGCCCTGACCTAAATGAGCACCTCTGGATAGACTTGAAAATGGCTGTCCACCAACATTCACCATCCAACCTGTGGGAACTGGAAAGGATCTTCAAGGAAGAATGGTAGAGGACCCCCATGTCTAGGTGTGAAAAAGTTCATCATCAGAGCAAGGGTCTGAATACTTATGAAGATGTTATATTTCAGTTTTTCTTGTTTAATAAATTAGCAAAAATATCTACATTTCTGTTTTTTTCTGTCAAGATAGCTACAGTGAAACAAAGAAAATGAAAATTTTAAATGGGTCTGAATACTTTATGTACCCACTGTAGAAAAAAGGAGATGAGGCAGCACTCCTGGAAAAGGCTAGGTGTTTATTCACCCAATGTGGAAAGTGTGACGTTTCAGCCCCTCAATGGAGCTATTTTCAATAGCTCCATTGAGGGGCTGAAACGTCGCTGAAAATAGCTCCATTGAGGGGCTGAAACGTCGCACCGCACTTTCCACATTGGGTGAATAAACACCTAGCCTTTTCCAGGAGTGCCTGCCTTATCTCCTTTTTTTCTTCATTGTTTGCTTACCTTGAGTCCAGTCAGCCGAGGCTTGCACCCAAACTGGGACTCTAGTCCCCTCCTTCACAGTGCTGCTCTACCTTCACAGTTATGTACCCACTGTAGGTGTTTAGCAAAGGGGGTGTCCCCTGCTTTGGGGACACTCAATGGGAGACTAGGAAGCCAGGGGTCCTCTACTTGTCTTAGGTGTTCAGCAAAGGGAGGTGTGCAGTCAGGGTTCTCTGCTCATGGTACATTTACTGTAAACTTTTTATGTTGTGGAAAGAGCTAGGATTTGTTGCTGACAGACAGATTAGTCCGGCAGAAAAGTGTGAGCTAACAGAATAGATTGATGACCGCTTGGTCCAGGAGCTTAGCTGAGCACCAAGAATACCATTGTGAGCTCCACTTGGATAGTATGATTGATGTATGTACCTTAAGGGTGTCCTCAAGTCTTTAAGTTCTCCCTTAACCACAGTAGTTACAAGAATAAATATGATATGTCAATTCTAGTGGTACAATCAGCTCATTGCAGCAATACACCAGATTTCTACAGAAAGTCTAGTGCAGTGGTTATCAACCTTCCTCATGCTGCAACTCTTTAATACAGCTCCCCATGTTGTGGTGACGCCCAACCATAAAATGATATCATAATATCTTAAAAAAAAATCATAAGATCTTTGTTGCTACTTAAACTGTAATTTTGCTAGTGTTAGGAATCTATGATAATAATCATAGTCACAGAGACCCCCTCAGTAGCTAGAAGACACAGTAATAGCCCCAGTAGACAGTAGCCATAATGTCTGTTCCCAGTAGCCAGTAGTCACAGGAATTTTTCCAATAGTCACAGTGATACCCCTACTTGACAGCACCTGCCCCCAGTTGTCACAGAGATGACCCCAGTAGCCAGTGGTTAGAGCTATGCCCCATGGTAGCCAGTAGTCACAGTAATGCTCCCAGAAGCCAGCAGTCACAGTGGTAACCACAGCAGCATATGGAAAAAAATTAAATGAAGCATATGTACATTATTTTTTTCTGCACCTTCTCTCTGCACTTGCCGCCCTTCACTACTCCAATGCTGGAGCTGCTTCACAGGTGACATGTGATGACATCAGGCATCAGCCTACACTAGGTAATCTCTGACTACAGGTCTCTGAAGCCATTGACCCGGTACAAGTGGTAATGTAATAAGACGTCACCTGCAGTGCATCTAATATAACACAGACCACATGTACGTAGGGTGGCAAAGAGGCGCAGGACAGTGAGCCCTAAGCTGAGCCCCTGAAGCTGTCACCTGCTTACTTTCTTGCCCTACCCTAAGCAGTGGGCAGTAACTGTGTGTAGTTCCCTCCCTAAGTCACAAAACAAGACTAACAAACAAACAACACAGAAAGTGAGATCAGGGTCCAGGTCATAACGAAATAGCAAGAATAGCACAAAAGAGGGATAGTTGTAAGTACAGAGCTGACAGCAGATAAACAGAGTAAAGCCCCTTCCACACTGGCGTTTTTCACGCGCGAGTTCTGCGCGTGCATTTGACGCGCAGAACTTGCATTGTACTCTGTCCCGTTGTATTCAATGGGTCTTTCTTCATTAGCGTTGTTTTTCACGCGCGTGCTTGCGTTCGTTTTCACACGCGTCAAAATCGCAGCATGCTCTACTTTTGCGAGTCACGCGCGTTTTTCACGCCCCATTCAAGTCTATGGAGATGCATCAAGAACGCATTGCACTCGCAATTATTGCAAGTGCAATGCGAGTGCAATGCGTTTTAAACGTAAGGGTTGCTAGGTGACCAGAATAACAGTATTTCCCCTGCTCGCGAACGATCATTTAATTAAAAAAACACAATGAAGAACAGTGAAGAATAGAATAAAAACAGTGAACACAGTGAACACAGTGAACACAGGATCATTTAAGATAAAAACACAGTGCAGAACACAGTGCAGAATAGATTACAGATGTTCGGCACATCTGCTTACTTGTCGGGAGATACGCGCGGAACGGTGCGAACAAAATAGCATGTGAAGAACAATATATATGTGTGAAGAACACATTGCAGATGTATTTAAACATCTGCAATTTGTTCTTCACACACATATATATTGTTCTCTTGCAAGAGTAATTTACATTGTCGGAACGATGGGTATTTTACAGTCTGTTACACTTGGGAGTATAACTGGTGTGTTACTAGTAATTCAGGGGACTCGCTGTGTAGCATTATCACAGTATTTCGGGGCGTCAGCATTCTGAAAACCACCTCACCTGCAGTCACTGAATGTAATAGGCATGGATTTTTCCTGTGCTACATATTGTTAGTACTATTTGGCTGCAAGCACATGTGAGGAGAATATATAGGAGTGTGGTCACTACTGAGAATGTGATACATCTCGAGCAACTTCCCTGGTATTCACCCTTTTATGAACCTTTTCAATAAGTGTAATCATTACGATTATGTAACAAGTAACCGCCAAGATGTCTGTGCGTTATTTCGAGAGGGAAAGCAATTTATTGTATAAACAAAGGTTTGTAACATTTCTATAGAGCGTGATCCCTGACATACAGCTTTAGTCATCTCTGGAAATACAGGATCTGTTAGAGCAGAAATACTGTATTTTTCGGACAGCAATTAGAAATGACCACACAAATCACTGTGCTGCATTCACACAGGGGCAGCTGTGCTACATGCTCAAAGAGGGAAATATAAAAGGCCCATGCCTCTCTAAGGTAGACTGGTGAGTTTCAATGCACATTCTAACCCCGTTTAGGTGGATGTTTACCTGGGTTCTCTTGACATTAGGTCTTGTTCTATTGGGCTTTACACATCCAGCCTCACAAAAAACAGATATAAAATTATCAAAAAGTCACATTTACGCCAGCATGATACCAATAAATACTCTTCCAAAAAAAAACACAGCCTAAAACACTCCATCAACAAAAAAGGCATAGGTATTACGTTCCTAAAATCTGTAAACACAACATAAGAACTAGAGAGTTGAATTTCCACAGTAAACTAAGCACAACATGTTGGGTATTTAAATTGCATTTATGTAGAAAACTATCAATTTTTTCTTTATACCAGCCATTTCACATTGACATTTTGAAAGCAGCTGTGGCATCAAAATGCTAACTAAAGGCAGTCCCTGGGTTATGTACAAGATAGGTTCTGTAGGTTTGTTCTTAAGTTGAATTTGTATGCAAGTCAGAACTGTATATTTTATAATTGTAACTTAAGACACATTTTTTTTTGGTCTCTGTGACAATTGGATTTTAAAAATGTTGGGTTGTCATAAGAACCAGGATTAACAATAAAGCTTTATTGCAGACACCTTTTATAAGTATTATAGCTCTTTATTGTAAAAATCAAGCCAAATAAATAAGTACAAAAGTGGTTCACCCTTGACATTAAACTCTAGAACAAAGAAGCATGATAGGGGTAGGGTGAAGAGATGTGCTAAAAAATAAAAGCTCTTTATTGTAGTCTAAGGCTAAAGTACAGTAAATTACCAACATCCAGAGGGCCATTTGTAACTAGGGGTGGTCTGTAAGTCGGGTGTTCTTAAGTAGGGGACCACCTGTATATCTCTTGGTAAATTCCTAAAGTTTTTAAATGGGTCTATTGCTGGGTTCTCTTTATTGTTTCTACTTTATTTCTGAGTCTCTGCAGTTGTCAGCCATTGCTGTCATTGAATTAGGCATTTTTAGAGATGAACAGACGCAAAGCGTAGGTTCAGGTCGGGAGGAACGCACTTGAACTCCGAACCTGAACTTTATGTCTGCTCATCTCTATCCATTTTGTTTTAATGCATGTGAGATGCTTAAAAGCCTACCTAAAGCAGTTTTGAAAAGTCTGAGGTGTGTATAAAATGGAGTGATTTGTAGAAAGTTCTAATAAATAAAGAGACCTTGTGTCCTTGCGGGGTTAAATGACCACACAGATACAGATTTATAGTGCTTTAAGGGCGAGAACCTCTGATATTCACACAATGTCAATGGAGAATTGATGGGTAAGGCTCAAGTGTTAACCTGTCAAAAGGATTTTAATTTCAGTCCTCTTATGTACCCACTTGATATGTTGCAAATGGATGTAAAGTAAAAAAATATCCACCTCAAACACTTTTTTTGATGGGTACATTAGAGAGTGGATATAATATTAACAGACTCTATTCCTGTGGATTTATTTAAAAAATCTAGTCTTTAATAATGTACATTGCAGTCTGCAAATGCACACCTCTATAGACCATGAGGCAGGAAGAAAACCAAACATACCTCTCCTAGAAAGAAACACACATTTTAAAGCATCTGCTCACTATATAATTGCACAATCCATAGTTAAAATACTGGCTGTAATTTTTTTAATGGTTCTTCTGTTTGTATGAATGAGATATATAACCTGTACATCAATTGTTGCAAGCCTTTGTAATCGAAGATAAAAAAAACATAATACAAGGGATAAACCTAAATAGGAATACAATTAACTAATCAGTTACATTGTTGATTAGGTTAAAGGAAAACATAAGTACAATGTCGGCACAACCTATAAATCCACAATTCTGACCCAAAAGAAAACAAACTACAAACATCCTATTGTCAGTACCTGTGCAGCAACCACACAGCCACAACCAGGCTTGGCGCTAGCTGTCAGACTAGGTAAGTGGTGGTGAACTCACCCTGAGACATCCCTGGGGGCTAAGGCCCTGCCTAAAGCAGATAAACCGCCCTGACAAGGGCGACTCCACTATCAGGAACCTAACTGACGATCCCTTAGTGACCCTACAAGATGACAGGGAAGACTTACTTTGTCTGGCAACTGCTGGATGGTGGAGCAGACAGGTAACCAGAATACAGGTATAGACCAGTGTTAACACTGGTAACAGAAACCAGACTAAGACAGGAAAGTGGCGTCAAACTAGGAGATAAACGGTACTGAGGGACAAACAACAGATACAGACAGACAAGCGGAGTCAAACAAACCGGGTCAAAACAAAGATTGCGGCGAAGGTACAGATTCGTATAGCAAGTAGAATGGTCAGTAGGCAAAGCAGAAGTCAATACACAGAATAGCCAGAAACACAATGGCAAGAGCACTAGAGATCACAGGAGACTGTGAAGGGGCTGGGCAGAATATAAAGCAGTAATGGACACTACCTCCAGCACTGACTGGCTCAGCCGTCCATCACTCACACGGCAACTGCAGACAAAATGAGTACAAAGCCACACTCAGCTTTCCCAGGGTCAGAAATGGAGCTGTCAATCACAGGCAGCACTGGGTGAGGTTTTCCAGCAAGAAGCCTGAAACCTGATCCCATCAGAACAATTTGTGAGTCTGACACCAATATTAGGGGAAAACTTCCTTCTTGGCCGAAAAAAAAAATCGGAAAAATGATTCTGCTTTACCTCTCATCCTTTAACAACTCATCTCCAGGTATCTAATTTACACAACTTTTAGAAAAGTCCAAAGCCCAAAAATGTTCAACTGTCTCTGCTGTAAAGCTAGAATGACGTGGAAAGCCATATTTACTGCATGGAGTCAAGAAATGCAGCAGAGAAATGAACTGAAGTCAGAAAATGCTCCAGGGAGACTGGCAAATTGTGAATTGAAATGTACACAAACAGGCATAGATTTCCCATAAATAAATAAAACCTGCTCTAGCTTTTTGGCACAGGTTATAGTAAATCTGACTGGAGTGTGCTTCGTTGTCACTTTGTTCTGTGCCCCACCCACTTTTTTTTAAATGGCTCGACTGGTGCAAAAGGCTCAAACTGGTGAACAACTGGTGAACTAAATTTTTACCCTTGAGTCACAGGAAACTTCTGTAATACAGAGCAAACCCCAGAGCTGTTCGTTTGTATTGCATCTAGTAAGTACAAATATTTGCACTTACACATGTACTTTTTTTAACTTTATTTTCAATACATGATAGTTATGGAGATATTATCCTATGTGATATAACAAGGACTGGACACCAGTGGTTCTCCAACTACTGTAAATGTGTTTCTATGATTTAGAACCAAAAAATATTTGTACGCCCCCAGAATGAGTCTGGGAGAGAGACGAATGGGAATCTATCATGTGCTTTTTAGCTGTTAAATTTACAACCGAGTCTCTCCGCTTTCCCTGATCCCTGAAAGTTTAATTCGTAGTACCCAAATCACCCAACCATCCCAAATTCCACCAGAACGTCCTTGGTATTCTGTGTCGCTGTTTTGGGTGGCGAGGGATATGTCCCTGTGGCATGAGCATTATATTGAGAGAGCACTTCAAATAATTATTTTTCTTTTCAATTTTATTTTATTATGAATATAATTTACAGGCAACAAGTGACACATGGAAACATATAGCAAAACACATTGTAAATCTGCCCGACCAATCCTAATTATTATTCCTTTCCCTTTCATTTTACAGCTATGAGATTATTCTACTTCTTAATGCTCAATGTCTGGGTCTTTTGAGTTCTATGCCCGTAGGTCTTCTATACCTCTCAAATTTTTATAAAGCTTTTTCAAGTGTTTTCAAACAATTATTAAAACTAAAAAAACAATGGCATTTTGTTCACCCTGACTGCTTGTTTTTTTTTTTACTTTTAATATATATATTTTTAAATATGTGCTATTTTTTTCTTGTTGTGGAGTACCACATTTTCTGCTTTCATATTATATGAATAGACGTATTTGTTACAGGGATGGATAAAAGATGGATGACTCTATATGTTGTGACAATATATGTTGTCAAAATGTATAGCATTTATTTTTTTTTTTTTAATGGACACAGGAGGATGAATCAATGCCTTTAATAATAGCCATAGAAATGATTCATAACAAATCTGTTATATATGGTACTATGTATTTATGTATGTATCCACGTGGACATTGATACTGATATATTATATGTATTTTTGTTTGGTTCCAGGACACCACAAAGAAAACTGTGAACCATAAAAGAAGGGACATGCCCAGAATACCAAGAATCAGTCAATAATCCAGCCCACTCCCCCTCCAGCTCAGTGAGGACTTGATGTGTCTCCCTGTAGTCAGAAGGCTGTGCTCACACTGAGGTGAGGGGGAGCAGGAGGTCTCATCTGTCTTGTAGCTGCTGCTGCTGCTGCTGTTGAGTACCATGTGCTGAGACAGAAAGATACAGTTCTCAACTCATCACAGGGACAGAGCCCCCAGTCCTCCTAGGGGCCAACCTGCCATCTCCACAGCACACCCACAGCCCTGCTAGACAGGAGGATGGCAGAGCTGGAGGTAAGGATCTGCTGCACTTCTATTTCTCATAGTATTTTACCATCAGTTATATAATGTAGACCTCAGGTGGTGTGGTTTGGGATTCTGCTTTGACAGTATATATGTCATCAGTTCTAGTGAGCATAACCTAAATCTACATGATTTACATCACAGCTCTCTGCTGTGATGGCTTTATTCCTGAACTTTTAGGAAGGCAATTGCTCTGATATCTAGGAATGTCCACAGTGATTCTGGAATCTGAATGAGAGGGGACCCAGTGCTGGGAGCATGTAAATGTTCTGGCTATCTACATGAATACAGACACTGTAAATATCATTCTGTACAAAATCATGCATGCTTTATATATTAATAAGCTTCTTATCATTAAGAAGATGAAATGCTCTGCAGCTGCAACACTGAGAGTCCATGCGGAAAGGGTCAATCAAAAAGAACTGCCACCTGTAGAAGTCTATGGGGTAGAGCATAGGGTAATATGAGAATAGGGTCATGTATAATAGTGTATTAAAGTTTATATTGATTACCTCTGTCCTAAAGTAGACTGACTTATGTTCATCTAGCATTTCACAGATTGCAAACAGCTGTACAGTATTCAGGATTTCAGTGTACTGCACTGTATATGGTTTGGTGCACGATAATTTTAGTGCACTAAAGCGCTCATCTGTATAATTTATGTATATTAGGAAAACATATTAAAAACTGTAGGAATAAATGACAAGCATAGGAGATTGCGGTAAGCAAACCGAGAAAAACATAAATCCGATATCAGTCAAACATTTATAAATGATTCTCTAACATTGTAGTGATCATATGTGAGAATGTAGACTATGAATAACACATGTGTGGTTAAAGCTGGTTAGTAGCTTAAAATTGGGACTTGTTTGCCAGGATCATATTACTTAATATATAACATAGGAAATTATTATTTTATTGCAGTGTCTTGTGAGTCAAATGTCTCAGATCAGTTATGTTTCTTGTTGATTTTTAAGGACCTGTCCAAATGGTGTGTATTATGTAGGTTGGCTACAGAACAGGAGGACAGTTTGTTCAGTTTTAATTTAGCAGCATCTTATTAAACCTCATCAAATTGCAGCATCAACTGTTATCAATAATGTCAACAGCATGTAAACATATGGGGGCAAATTTACTTACCCTGTCCTATCGCAATCCCTGATCCGGAAGGTCCGACGAAGATGAAGTCCGGCGCGATTCACGTAGCTTGTGCGCCCGAGTTCCTGCATCCGTCGCTTCCCCACCGAGGTCCGCCGGAGTTCACCTTCTTCTTCCCGGTGCTTGTAAGTGCGTGTCTTGCGTCACAATTTGAAATGTTAAATTCTGCACGTAGTCCGAATCCGTCGGGTTATCTGGATGGCTCGCCCCCCGATTTGTGTTGTGTGCAAGCCAGCTCCGATGCGGCAAAATCTGATCGCATGCAACACAATCCCCGGCGCGATGTGGCACGGATCAGAAATCGTCGGAGTGCAGCCGCAGGACCCTTAGTAAATGAGCCCCATGATGTGACCACATTAAACTACTGTGTCCTCCAAATTCATTAATTCATTCAATGGGGAGAGAAGAGACATATTTTGCCTGCGAATTGTCACTTTTAGAGGCTGAAGGAGATCTTTGATTCTCTAGTACCTGGAAACATGTTTTAATGTAATTTTAAACAATAACAATCTTATCTTTCTGATTTCATTGTGGTTTTGCAGAACCAGAGATAGACAGTTAAAAAAAAAAAAAAAGCAAGAACTGGATCTTAATTTACAGCTCACCTTTCGTAATATGCTTTCATCTGCCTGTGTTTTCAGTTCTGCAGCTCACAGAAACACGAACCCTAGTCAATCTACTATACTGTAAAACTATAAGCTGAATGAAGAGGAATTCCCCCTGCTGCCTCCAAACTTGACTCCTCCCAGGCATGTAACTCCATTTTTAGTCAATTCAGCACTGGTGAAACAAGTCAAAATAGATCCATAAAACTTAACTTTTAATTAGTCACAGATAAAAGACTGCTACGCACAGTACAGTACAAAGAAAATGAGCTTCAGACATTAGTAATAATAGGTGCCACAGTAGTGCGACCAGACATAAATATACAAAGGGAATATCAAACCAAAGAGCATAGGATATATATTAATAATAAAGGAACAGTCTCACCCACGAGTTGGTATCACATCAGGGGAGTCTGTGTATCTTTAATGGTCCAAGTCACTTCTGGCCAGGGGAGGGCAATGGGTCGAAGCCCTATGATTTCCCTATGGGCTATCTTAGCCCTAGTGGTCCCACAGACTCCTGCCCTGACAAGGACAGTCCACAACTGTTCCTATGTAAACAATCCCTACACTCAGACAGATGATTGCCCGTAAGAACTTGCCCAACGCGTTTCTTCCATGCTTGTATAGGGGGCTATTAGATCAAGGTATACTGTGCCCAATTCATTGCTGTGGTGCAATAAATAGGTAGGAGATAGTGGGCAGTGGTCCTCACTTTCTAGCTGGCGCAGCAGAGCGGTGCTGCTATTAGGTTTCGGCATGCGCGCCAAAGTGCTGCGCATGCGCCAAATAAAACAGCAGTCGGACGCGTCATCAGGTCCGGAGCGGAAGTGCGTCAGCACAGTGTCATCTGGACCAGAGCGGAAGTGCGTCAGCACTATGTCCGTCCTCCGGAATTCCCCAAATCCCACCCCCTCTCTGACGTGACAGGTATGGGCGTGAAGAGGGGAGTGGAGGCGGTCCGCTTCGCGCAGTGTTCTGTTAACCCATCTTAAACAGTGGTTCATGTAAGTATCTCATAGCACAAAAATAGGTTCTCCTCCTTTTTAATGATACAAATATATACAGGCGATCCTATCATGGCTATTATGACACCATCGAGGAGTAACAGATGCGGACTTATTGATTGTACATAACGTGATATTACAACTGGTTTCCTACTACAAGGAGGAGAATAGCTCCCTAACCGGGGCAATTAAGTATGTGCTCAATGTTGTGACAACTTACAAATTTATAGATTCTTAGGTCAATAAGTACTACCATACAGTTAGTGGCAGGGATATGTCACCTAACAGGAGAGAGTCTTACTCTAATCATGAGAGGAACATAAAAATAATAAACAACAAAGGACCAGAGTTACGAAATTAATCAGAGACCAGAACATAAGGTTACCCGTAGGTCAGAGGTCGCTGGTAACTGGGTCCACCTCTAGGATCCATAGATCTAGGGTTTCAGAAAAGGGGCACAGCTTATGCATTCACTGAGACCCCCAGGGGACACTGTTTGAAGACGGAAAATCCACCTCGTCTCACATTGTAGGACCAATTTATCCCAGTCTCCACCTCTGGGGCTTCGGGGGACTTTCGTAATTCCATGGAATTTAATAACATTAGTGCACCCGTTATGTTGTTGCAGAATATGCCTCGCTAGGGGAGTATCCCTCTGGTTGGCAATGTCACCTATATGGGCCCCAATCCTCCTACGAAATTCTTGCGTGGTTTTACCCACATATTCGAGGCCACATATACATATGGCCCTGTATACAACTCCCTGAGATCTGCAGTTGATAAATTATCTAATATCAAAGCTGTCTCCTGTCACAGTTGAGGTAAAGTTCTTTATTTTCAGCATGTAGGGACATGCAACACACCCCCCACATTGAAAGTTCCCCATAACCATGGGTTTACTTAGCCAGGTCGTTTGGTTAGCCGGAACAAAATGACTATGTACCAAACGGTCTCTTAAGGAGCGACCTTTTCGATATGTGATGGAGCGTTGAGTGTTCAAGAACTCCCTAACGTCAGGGTCCATTAGGAGTGTATCCCAGTGTCTGGAAATAACTGTTTTAACTGCTTCAGCCCCTTGTTTTGGGTTTCTGACGAAGTAGGTCGGTTCTATTTTTTTAACTCCATTTTCACATGACTTTGGAAGATATATTTTTATAGATAAACAACAAAGATTTCACAAAAAAGAAGAAAATCTAGAAAATACATTTCATACTCTACCTGAGGATATATTATTGTAACAGGGCCATTTATAGTGACAGTCCCCTTTTAAAGTGACTTTTACTTTGCAATACCATAAAACCATACCATTGGTACAGTTTTTGCTTTTGAATTATATCGTAAAAGCATCAGGAAAAAATCCAACACACAATGCAAATGTGTTTTCACCAAAATGCATGCGTTTTATAAGAAGTATAATTTTGCCCATTAATAATAGAGATTCGTAATACAAAACAAATTAGGTGTTTGTGAAAACATTTTGTGATTGGGGCACATTTACTTACCTGGTCCGTGGAGTTCACAGTGCATCGTCCGACTATAACGCACTGTGCCGCGATTCACTAAGATCGCGCGCCCGATATCATGCATGTGTCGCATCCCCACTCAGGTCCGGCGGACTTTACCTTCTTCTTCCTGGTGCATGTAAGTGCATTGTCTTGCAACACAATTTGGATCTGCAACACCCAGTCGGATCGTCCAAGGGCACGCCCCCCAATTTCTGTCACAGAAAAACCAGCACAGCTGAGCCAAAATGTGATTACCTGCGACAGTCCCAGCGCAATCGTCGGAACGCCGAAATGTCGGAAGTCTGACGAAAGTGCACCCATGGACCCTTGGTAAATAAGCCCCATTGAGAGGAATTTTATTACATGTGTTGTAGGATACGACTGTGCTGTTTCCCACTATCTGTCTACATCTACACTGTAAGGCTGCGTTTACACGGACATATGCCCACTGGGCCGCAAACGTTCGCCGCGATGGAGAGTAAGAGTGGTGACCCCTCGCCTCTCCATAGAGATGCATGGCCACTCGGCCATAACACAGGAAAAGACAGGGCATGTCTTTCTTTTCCCTGTGTACAGAGCGGTACAGTGCGACACGTGTGCCCATTGCCAGCTTATGGGGGACTTATTGTGGCCGTATATACGTCCCTCTATGGTCGTGTGAATGCCGCCTAATAAAGTGGCGCACAGACTTCATTTATTGGGGCACAGGGCAGTACTGTATGTGCACAAAAAAAATTTAATTAGATTTTTGCCAGCTGGTGATAATAAATCAGGCAGGGGGATCATTAAGACTTATTAAATTCCTCTGATTGTGTGAACGCACCCTCAGGCTAGGGACATACATTGTCCTCTGGTGGGGATGGGGGCAGGAATTGACAACCTTTCTGAATACTAAGCTTAGAGTCTGTCGGAGTAATTTATCTTCAATTTTTTTTGTAGCACATGGGATTTAGGATGGGATTTTGTACTATGCTGCTACTGTAAATTGCTGTTGTTTAGCTCCTCGTGATTCTGCAGGGTGTCCCTGGCCTATAATAGTTTTCATAATTCCTTTTTACAATCCGTAATGTGACTCCAGGGATTGTTTAGTAACCAGCAAATTATACATAAAATGTCTCTGAAATGTGAAATGATTTGTTGACACCTCTGATGCTTCTGAGCTGTGTTGAATGATTCAGTGTGGACATGCTTCAGAATACTTAATTATTGGATTAGATTTTTCACCGTGTCACACATAAATACGTCTCCTTTCCTGTGAAGTGCAAGTAAAGAACTTGCAATTTGACCTTGTGACATATATTAATGAAATGACTGAAATAATATGGTAATAATTCTGGGATTCCTAGAACTGGCATCCTTGACTGTGTCATTTGTACAGTATTGCAAAGGTAGGTGCATAGATATACGTTTTTTCCTACACATTACCTGTGTATATATTGTCATAGGAGATCTGTCCTCTCTAGGTAACGTGGCAGACATAAGTGCTCATATACTAATGGTGCGCGGAGCGCACTTTCGTTGGATTTTGGAAATTTTTGCAATTGGCGCCGCAGTGACAGCATTTTAGAAGCGGATTGTGTCATCGGGCGATCGGACTGAGCGCAACATTTAATATTCAAATTGTGTCGCAACCAATGCACTTACATAGACCGAGAAGAAGATGGTGAACTCTGGCGGACCTGAGCGGGGAAGCGACAGATACCAGAAATCGGGCGCACAATCTTTGTGAATCGCGGTACAGTGCATTATTGTCAGACAATGCACTTTGGGTGAACTCCGTAGGCCGGATAAGTAAATGTGCCCCATAATTTCTTAATGATTACTTGGTAAATCTATGTTGTAGTGTAGCAATTGTCAAAAAAAGAGAGTTAGAACAAGGGTAACCTTTTTGCAGGTTTAGGAACAACAGTGGTTAAATTGTAATTCTGATTTTATAATGAATTTTCCAAATTGTCAGTCCTGATTTTAAGACAAACAGAAAAATGCTATATTGTGCTGCTCAACACTTTTCTTTCCATGTATTTTTCTGTTCTGAAGTTGCTTGTCAGAAATCTTCCTCAACAGCAGTGAAGTGGGCGGAGACTAACCTCTTCCTGTTTTTGCCATAGGCTGAGGCAATTACATTAATTCCCTTGATGCTTTGTGTTCTCTACTGAAGGAGTTAAGCAGCAAATCTATCGAGATTTCAACAAGTAAATTGACTGAGGCCCGTATAGTGTGTACTTGCAAGATCTACACTCACCGGCCACTTTATTAGGTACACCATGCTAGTAACGGGTTGGACCCCCTTTTGCCTTCAGAACTGCCTCAATTCTTTGTGGCATAGATTCAACAAGGTGCTGGAAGCATTCCTCAGAGATTTGGTACAATATTGACATGATGGCATCACACAGTTGCCGCAGATTTGTCGGCTGCACATCCATGATGCGAATCTCCCGTTCCACCACATCCCAAAGATGCTCTATTGGATTGAGATCTGGTGACTGTGGAGGCCATTTGCGTACAGTGAACTCATTGTCATGTTCAAGAAACCAGTCTGAGATGATTCCAGCTTTATGACATGGCGCATTATCCTGCTGAAAGTAGCCATCAGATGTTGGGTACATTGTGGTCATAAAGGGATGGACATGGTCAGCAACAATACTCAGGTAGGCTGTGGCGTTGCAACGATGCTCAATTGGTACCAAGGGGCCCAAAGAGTGCCAAGAAAATATTCCCCACACCATGACACCACCACCACCAGCCTGAACCGTTGTTACAAGGCAGGATGGATCCATGCTTTCATGTTGTTGACGCCAAATTCTGACCCTACCATCCGAATGTCGCAGCAGAAATCGAGGCTCATCAGACCAGGCAATGTTTTTCCAATCTTCTACTGTCCAATTTCGATGAGCTTGTGCAAATTGTAGCCTCAGTTTCCTGTTCTTAGCTGAAAGGAGTGGCACCCGATGTGGTCTTCTGCTGCTGTAGCCCATCTGCCTCAGAGTTCGACGTACTGTGCGTTCAGAGATGCTCTTCTTCCTACCTTGGTTGTAACGGGTGTCGATTTGAGTCACTGTTGCCTTTCTATCAGCTCGAACCAGTCTGGCCATTCTCCTCTGACCTCTGGCATCAACAAGGCATTTCCGCCCACAGAACTGCCGCTCACTGGATGTTTTTTTTTTTTTTCGGACCATTCTCTGTAAACCCTAGAGATGGTTGTGCATGAAAATCCCAGTAGATCAGCAGTTTCTGAAATACTCAGCACCAACAACCATGCCACATTCAAAGGCACTCAAATCACCTTTCTTCCCCATACTGATGCTCGGTTTGAACTGCAGGAGATTGTCTTGACCATGTCTACATGCCTAAATGCACTGAGTTGCCTGTGTTTGGCTGATTAGAAATTAAATGTTAACGAGCAGTTGGACAGGTGTACCTAATAAAGTGGCCGGTGAGTGTATATAGTAACTAGCTTGGGAGTTATCGTCACATGGAGAGCATGAAACAAATAGTAGAAACCATCTGTGAAAAAGTTACATGAAGTGTATAGCCTGTGCTGTGCAGAAAGAGGGGTAGAAAAAAGTTATGCAGATTCATAGATTAGGATTGAGGGACTGATAGGGAAGCCTTCTACCACACAATTTTTCGTACTTCTTCATCAAGAGATCTGCATGTACACAAGACTCCCACTAGCTACACAGAGCAGTATCACATGACCACCCCCTCCGTTTATAGCCAGCAGGGAGCAGCAGCCCTTCCCATCTAGCAGTTAGAGTTAATAGTTTCTTCTTTACACATCCTACAGTCTCAGAGAACAGCTCAGAGAAGGTAGCAACTGCTTTGACTGACAAGGATAGCGAATAAACTGCTGGATATTATATTGATAGAGATATTGTGAAAATAAAAATATTGTCACAGTGATGGGGTGCTACGCCAGATGACTTGGCCTCCGGGGTCACCGACCTGAGTGAAGGCACAATGGCCTTTGAAGACTGTTGGAAGATCATTTCAGGTGACTACCTCTTGAAACTCATCAAGAGAATGCAGAGAGTGTGCAAAGCAGTAATCAAAGCAAAAGGTGGCTACTTTGAAGAACCTAGAATATAAGACATATTTAAAGTTGTTTCACACTTTTTTGTTAAGTATATAATTTCATATGTGTTAATTCATAGTTTTGATGCCTTCAGTGTGATTCTACAATTGTTTAATTCAGGAAAATGATTTGATTGAGAAGGTTTGTCCAAACTTTTGGTCTGTACTGTATATGCAAATGAACATAGGATTTATTTTTCGTAATTATTAAATGGGTATTCCGGGAATATGAACGTCTGACACAAAAACCCATGATGATATAAATAAATAAATACAACAATACTCAATGTCATTAGTCACAAAACGGAGCTAAAATAATATGATTTTATGATTTACAAAATTTATGGCCTCTCTAAAGTAGGTGGAGTTATCACTAAGATGGCCGCCACTGGAAACTACAAGTTCCATGATCCTTTAGTTCTCATTAACTCCTCCTACCACTTATGCTCTGCTAACAGTGATGATGTAACAGGTTTTCTTGCTCTGTTACCGTAGTAATGATGTGTAACTGCCATCACCACAACACTGACCATACTGGATGCACTGCAACCAACCGACTACAGCCAAACGTAGTGGTGATCCCATGACCCTGCCCAGGCAGGTACAGGACATGTGATGTGGACATGTGACCAGCGGTCATCTTCTTTTCTGCGACGGACCGCGCAGAGGAAATTAACGGACTGATTAAAAGGCCAGTAGCATTTTAATTCTTCATTACAGTCTTCATAACAGCATTCTCTGCTAAGGGGAGCAAAATTTTAAATAACAACTAATTACACATTAGCTTATATTTTGTATATGAATTATGCTGATTCCTGGAATACCCCTTTAAGCTTTATATTATTCCTTTCAATTTCTTTATTATTATATTATTCTACTGTGCAGGATGACTTGGGATAGATAGGTTTGGAACACTTAGGGAGGCATTTATTATTGGCTTTGCGGCAGTTCTTTGGCAGCCTTTTTCGTTTTTTTTCTCATTAATTTATTTTTTTTATCTATGATAAAAACACTCATAACTTTTTTTTATTGTGTCACTCAACGTGTAGCTGTTCAATCCCGACACTTTTCTTGTACTTCTAGTTTCCCAACACTTTTTTGTTGTAGAATTAGCGCAACAAAGCGCAAGTCTACTAACATATAAACCCCTTCATAAATGTGGTTTGTCATTTCCGATCCTCATAAGTTCATCTTACAGTGTGGCAAATACATTAAAGCAGATGTATATAAATCAGATCCAAAAGCCAGAGGTATGATGTGGACAAGCTGGACAGCTTGCCCACATAATACCTCTGGTACTAGGAAAGTCATCAAAAAGGCATTGTATTGCTCTTCCATGGGGAAGCAAGGACTCCTTGCATCAGATATCACTATGATGCCTGCACTTCCATCCTGGACAACATAGACGGGAAACAGTGCATGGTCTTTGATTGTGAAACTTCCATAAAGCAAGGGAAACTTTGCTCCCCCTCTTTAAAAATCCATAACTTTATTTTTGCATTATATATCTTTATAAAGACTTATGTGCACCAAATTGCCCTTCCTATTGGCAGTATTTAAGTTTTCATGCAAGGAAACAGGAAATAAATTCCAAATACAGTGAACTTGATGAAAAAAAATGTTTTTGCCCCATTTTTTGTGGGCTTTGTTTTTATTACTTTCACTGTGTTCTTCAAATTACACCTCCCCTTTATTCTTTAGGTCTGTTTGTACTTAGGTTTTATTAGGTTTTTAAAAAATGAAAATACTGTAGTATGGCAGTATAGGGTAGAATCAGCCAGACAACCTAGGGGGTCTGAAAAATGGTAAAATAAATAATAAATAAAATGTAAAAAAGTTAAAAATAAATTAATTAATCAATTAAAAAAATTCCAATCACCTACCATAGAACTGATATAAATATAAATAAACAGTAAAAATCATAAACATGTTAGGTATCGCCACGTATCAAAGTGTACGATCTATCAAAATCCAAAATTATTCCTGACGGTTGACCTGTAACAGAAAAGTTACACCCAAAGTTGGAAATGCCACATTTTGCCACATATACATTTTTTTTAGAAAAAGTGATGAAAAGTGACACTACACACAGCTCCGTACTCGGAAGTATAAATAAGTTGCTAGGGCCAGCAAATGGCAAAATGAATAATTCATTTTTTGTATAGAAGATTTTAATTTTTGAAAATGTATAAAAAGATTATAAAGAAAATGGTGCAAATGCATTTTTATAACAATTTCACTTTGGAATTTTCTTCTCGATTCCCAGAACACATCATAGAATATTAAATGCTGTCACTATGAATTGCAATTTTTTACGCAGAAAATAAGCTGTCACTCAGCTCTTTATATGGAAAAAATAAAAAAATTGTAGGTTGTTGTAGGTGGGGAGTGAAAAAACGAAAACTGAAAAACAAAAAAAGGGCCTGGTTGTTAAGAGGTTAAGGGGTAGGGTTATTCTTATCATTTTAGTTGACACAGCCAATCTTCGAAGTAGCCTGAAGGGGTATCAGGCATGGAGGCAACCACTGGGGAGATGACATTCCTTACATTTGTGTAGGAACATGGTGTAGGGTAGTACAGTCTGCATCCTATAAATTGATCTACATTCACTGGTTCCATGACTCTCTTGTACTCCCTGTACAGTAGTCACTGCAATGGACATTGGGTGTGCAGTGTTTCCAGCTGTGAGGGCTCTGGCTACACAGCATAACTAACTTCCTTCAATAACGGTTGTAAGATTGCTCACAGGTACTCTCAGCTGAAGCATTGCCCCGTCTGTGGATGCTGACACTGTCAGGTAGTAAAGCCAAAGCAGCAAGCTGACATTGTCAGTGTCCCCAAGTGAGGCAATTCTCCTACGTAAAATGCAGCGTGAATAGCAGCTTTCTTACTAATGTTGGTAAAGAGCACTGCACTGTGCTCTCAGCAGGAGAGTTGCCCCACCTCCGGATGCTGTCAGCCTTCTTTAATGTCAGCAAAAACGACTTGGTGTGTCACTTTTGACATGCGTGTCATAGGTTAGCCATTATTGGATTAGACTCTGTATTATGGCTTCTATTGTAAATGGAAACCAAAAACTCAAAATGTATATATAATGTTGACAAAAAATAGGCAAGCTGTGTCTTTTTTGGTATTTGAAACAATTCAGCCCAGATGCAGAAGTGTTGTGATGAGGTTTGCAGTAGCTAAAGAAACATTAGGGCACATTTACTTACCTGGCCTACAGAGTTCACCCGAAGTGCATTGTCTAACGACAATGCACTGTGCCACAATTCACAAAGATTGTGCGCCCTATTTCCTGCATCTGTCGCTTCTCCGCTCAGGTCTGCCGGAGTTCACCATCTTCTTCCTGTTGTATGTAAGTGCATTGGTTGCGGCACAATTTGAATATGAAATGCCGCGCTCAGTCTGAATCAGTCAGACTGTCCAACGGCCTGCCCCCAATTTCTGTCGCCTGAAAGCTGGTGCCGATCGCGTGCGACACAACCCCCTTCTGAATAGCTGTTCCAGCGACGCAAATCCCAAAAATTTCCAAAATCACACGGAAAATAAGCCCCATTAGAAAATAAGCCCCATTGTATCTGTATGAAGATGGATGCTTGATGGACTTTTTAAGAAAGTGCACATTTTAACATTCAGGACCAAATTTCTAACAACAGTGCAAACTGCACTAAAAGCAGTTTGCCTGTGTTTTTAGTGCAGGGTGTGTCAGATTCTGGATTTGTGGCACACATTCTGCATGAATCTGGCACCCCCTGCAATGCTGACAGAGTGACCACTTTTGGTGCACCTTTAACACGGGACATGCTATACAATTGTGTCGGACTTTGCATGTTAGATCTGGTGCACAGTCCGACTGAGCACCAGAACGCCCCCTTATTTGTGATGCATGATGCCTAGTGCAGCCGCACCACAAAAGGGTCGCATGCAACACAAATGTGGTGCAGACACTTCTTAAATACCTGTGTTAGCAGTTTGAACTAAAAAAAATGTGAAAAGTTTGACAGAAACTGGCGCACGGCCCTTAGTAAATGTGCCCCTCAGTCTCTTCAACGATACATCGCAGGCTGAAGACCTTCATAACATGGCTCTCACTAAGCTCAATCAAGTAGCTAATTAATTCCAGTCCTCTTTGGACAGACCAAAAGTCTCTCTCTCCGAGAGAGTTCAAAGACCAACTTCTTTCTGCAGGACATAAAGCACTGCCTTGCTGTGAGCTTTCCCTCTCGAGTATTTTACGGCATCCACTAGGTTCAAAAACATATAATAAATATGTACTGTAATCACATATTCATTTCTTACACTGATATATGATACAGTAAAAGTCGTTGTCCATTCGGGCTGCAGTGCCATCTTCTGTTTTTAAAATACAACTGAGGATACACTGATAAATGTGATTAACTTTATAGTCTGAACAGTGCATTATTCCTTTCCTGGCGGTCTTAATTGATCTCCACCGCACCCGTACGTTTCCTGTTGAATTAACTCAGGGTTGCAGACAGTTAAATTAGCAGAATCTTCCTCCACTTTCATTTATCCCCTGTCGGTCTACCTTGTCTGGGTGTCAGGGATCTGGTCCAATCACCTTCCGGATCGGAATTTTGATCTCAGAAAAGATTTGCCTGCTATTTTTTCCTTGATTCCTATAAGTCTTGTTTCAAGCTTTCTGGCATTTATCTTGATGTCTGTATTTTTGATTTCTTTACCCTTTGCCTGTTTTCTTACCATCTGTTTTGTCTATGGATTCTGCATTGTTCTCTTGATTCTGACCCTCTTATAATTGTATTATCCAGTCTCCAGCTGTCATCTACTGCAAAGGATAGGTTGGTCAATTAGGTAGGGACAGCTTGGAAGGGGGTTTAGCCTTAGTGCTCACTGTACTTGTCTGGCCTCTAGTCCATTCCCTTAAAGGACACCTGTCATCAGGTCTGTGTCACTAGTCCTGTCACCTCTACCTGTTGGAGCAGCTCACAAGGATCCCATCCCAGCCTTTATCTAGTTATTTCATACATTATTCATTGTAAAATCATCTATTCTTTATTATGTAAATGAGGCTGGTCACATGGTCACAGAGGCAGTGATGTCATCCCTGTTCCCCCTCCCCCTGCTCATGTCTGTGTGTAATGTATAGTAAAGCATAGTTAGTGTATCTGCTGACATGCTGCATCCTCCTAATATACAGGTGAGAGACACAGACATCAGCTACACATGAATCTGACATGTTCTGCTGTAACATGGCTGCCTGGAGCTGCTGTATCTCTTCTAAACACACACACACACATGCACACACAGGCTGCAGGGGGTGTGGCCACCAGCACCAGGAAGCACATCATTATACAGCCTCACACCATTATACAGGCTGTCAGTCAAGCACTAGGGATGTGGCTGTGCCTCCCACTCATGAATAGAGTGGACAGCTTGAATATGCTAATGCTTCATTGGACATTTCACAGGTCATTTGCATACAGCTTTAGGACCTCATTGCTTAGGTTTACAGGCATGTAGAGGGACAATGAAGGGATAGAGGCAATGCTCTCTAATGGCAGGTTATGAAAATATATTTAGTTTAGGGGGGTTATTTTGCATGACGGGTTCTCTTTAATGCATCTTCAATATCTTGGAACTTACAGAACCTTTTGTTATTTTTGCAGTATCTGTGAAAGATCCTTGTGATTGGAAATGTACTACATAATCTTCGATTGACTTGCTAGTACAAATGCATTTTTATTTGCATTAAAGGGGATGTCCTGCTTTAAACAAAAATATATACACTCCCATTCTCCCGCACCGTCTCTTGCCAGTACCATGCCTTTGTTTGTATGCAGACACCTACCCGACCACTACCATATCCCGACTACAGCATCATAGATAACACGACTACGGCATCATAGATAACAGGTCTAACCTACAGTCTGGACAGGATTAGGGTGCCTAGGATTTATTGTGCAGACTCGTTATTATATCCTGTTTGCAGCCTAACTGGTAATTGGTTGACATCCTAACATTTTTATACAGCAAATAACTAAGCTTCTATTACATAATGCCTGGTGACAAACAGCAAAGATGCTATTGAGCTGGATTGATTGAATGAAGTAAACAGCATTTGTTGGATGGGCAATGTTTCCTAGTTACAGCATGTTCTTAATTTACCAATATGGTATAAAATGCACTTCCAACTGTAAAGTAAGAACTGTTTGACAGTATCCGGCATAGGTGAAAGTGTTTTTAGAAGCAAAACATTATAAGAAAAGGCTAAAATTTAAACTGAACCATACTAAAGTTTAACATTTTAGTCATGAGAAAAAGAAAATATATCCTATTTGAGCTCTATAGTTTAACCCTTTAAGGACCCAGCTAATTTTCACCTTAAAGGGGTATTCCCACTAGACAAGATTCTTAAATGTACTCAGGATAACAAAATAACACTAATATTAACAAAAAATCTGCATTTCACAGATATATTTCCAAACTGTCTCTATCAGTCCTGGTGTACACAATTTTGGTTGTCGCTGGATCCGACCCCCAGTCTTCTTCTGACTAGGCATGGCAGATTCTTCTCATGAATAGTTTCTCCTGTCTGCTCTCTGCAGCAGCCCCCACCCTTGCATTCTAAGACAAGCTCACGAAGACAAACTCACATGACCATTTCCTGATGGCAAACAGCATCAGGAGGAGATTAAATCTACAAGCTACAGAACAGATAACATCTAGGTAGCAGGGGAGGGAGGCATATAGCAGTGCTCACTGTGTGTTATAGCTGAGTTAGCAGAGCAGGAGAGTGTTAATGTGTGTTATGTGCATCTCATGAATCTCATCATCTGTCATCTCTGATCTGTCGCATCTCTCTTTCTATATGGGATAGATTTATCAAGCTGCCTAAGAGTAAGAATGTGCTTAGTTGCCCATGGCAACCAATTACAGCTCATCTTTCATTTTACCAGTGCTCATGAATATTTTAAAGGGGAGATGTAATTGGTTGCCATGGGCAACTAAGCACATTATCACTCTTAGACAGTTTGATAACTCTACTCCTTAATGCATGTCATCATCTCTCATCTGTCTTATCTCTCTCTCTATGTGTCAGTGTGTAAGTATAATGTGCAGAAGCCAGATGAAAGTGTATATAAACCTTGTACCCTGATAATCTATCCACATTGTCAGATCAAAGAAGTAGGTGGATTATAATGTGTCTGTTTAGACCATCACTGAGTAAAAGAAGCTATAACACAGAAATAAAACTGAGTAAAATTGAAGTGAAGGGTTAAAAATAATCTGTATTGTGTAAAAATCACTAGGGAATTGAAATTTGAGAATCTTCTTTTGTGGGAAACCCCTTTAACCCCTTAGAGACCAAGCTCATTTGTGCCTTGATGACCAAGGCGTTTTTTTCAAAACCAGCATGTGTCACATTATTAGGTTATAACTTTAGAACACTTTAACTTAAGTGTTTTTGAGTTTGTTTTCCCGTTACATTTTGTACTTCAAAATAGTGGAAAATTTTGTTTGATGTATTTACATTCATTTATGAAAAAAGATGAATTTGGTAAACATTTTGAAAAAATTAGTTTTTTTCAAACCTCAAATGCTTGGGGTTATTTTTCCATATACAGAGCTCAACTGATTTAAACGTGGGCGAACATCCGTTTGAGGAAATCTTTCAAAAAGTCCACGACATAAAACTCACTGATCGATGAACGAAAGTGCACGAAGTAGCAGAGGTCATAGGTGTGTCGACCGGAACGGCAATTAATATTTTTCATGATAAGTTGGCGACTAAAAAATTGTCGGCTTGTTTACTATGTAGCAAATTGTACTTCCTATTGACAATATTTTATATTATATTCCTTGCACTGGGAAGCTGAAATATCATTCAAAATGCTGTAAAATTTACAAAAAAACCCACATTTGTGTGATTTTCTTGTGGGCTCTGTTTTTACGTCTTTCATTGTACATTCCAAATGGAATGTTTAATATATTCTTTGGTTTGGTACGATCACAGTTATACCAAATATATATATAGGTTTTATTAGATTTTATAAAAAATTAAAACCTTATGTACCCCCAAAAAATTATTACCTTTACCATAATCTGAGTCCAATAGCTTTTTCATACTTTGGAGGACAGAGTTGAAAAACGTGTAATTTTTTTCCGGGACGAGCCAACGTTTCCATTACTTCCATTTTGGGGACTGTTCGACCTTTAGATAATTTTTTATTGTGTTTTATATCTGTTGAGAAACTGCAAAAAAGTGCCAATTTGGACATTTGAGCACATTTTTCTGTTGTAGGTTCACCGCCAGTAATAACCGTTATTACATTTTTATAGATTGGAAATTTTGGGACGTGGTGATAGCTAACATGTTGTGTTTTTTTTTTTTACTTTATTCCATTTTTTTAATGAATTGGGAGATTTTATGAATTTTATTTTTCGTTTTCATTAATTTGTTTATTGGGATCTAATGGGTTAACAGCTGTATCGGAACAGTTACAGCAGGATCTAGGCTGTCATAAGACCACCGGGGCACTGCTCTCTCCTTAGGTTAGGTCTATGGAGAAACCCATCGGCCTAGCCTAAAACCCCTTATATTGACCGACGGAGAAATCCGTATGGGTGGTCACTAAGGGGATAGAGTTGATTTATTTTAGAGGCCTATGTATAGGGGTTTTAAAAGTTCTATTTATTAGAAACTCCCCACAAAGTTCCACATTTTAAATTACCCCCTCCTGAACTATTCAAAGCAGCCCTTGTTAAGCTTGTTAAATGTTTAAACATTGAACATGAAATTAAATAAACTGGAGGTTTTATACATATTTAGCCCTAAATTTACATGTTCATGCAGTATAAAATGAGAAAACACATCACATAAGGATGTAAATGTCATTATGGGCCCATAACAGAGGTCAGGGGGGGGAGAGCGGCATCATGCTTTTAGAGGGCACATTTTGCTGAAACAAATTTCAGGTGCTGTGGCATTTCCTGAGCCTATAACATACCAGAACAAGAGAAATCCCTAAAAAGTGATTCCATTTTCAAATTTAACCCTCATCCATTCTAAATATTTTTATCACTTTTTAAAATATTTTTTTTACCTTCGCAATATGAGACTTGAACAAGCAATCATCTTATCGCTAATACACTGCAATACTGATGTATGGTGGTGCATGAGAGCAGTCAGCCTAGGAAGATGCATAGGCTGATATGCCCAGTGACAGGTCCTGTCAGAAACAGGATCTGTCACTCAGCAGCTGAAGAAAGTCCGGGGGGTCTTCATCGTATCCTGGGGCTGACATGGACGCTGTCTGCACCCCCCCCCCAAGCCGGCATGCTGAGGGTGGCGATCGAGGTGGGTTCAGGTGAGGAAGCCCTATAAACGCCATGGTCCTGTTTGACTGTGTCGCCTGTAACTGGTATCATGACTATAACAACCCCACACTGTCATTATTTACAATTGTCATCCTTGCGGCAGGACATAAATGGATGTCCAAGTGTGGGAACTACCTGCTGACATAGGTAACATGTTTTTTCCTATTTATATAGCTTTTTTATATAGCTTTTTTATGTTTGAATAATTTTGCTGAATGAGAAACAAATTTGGAGAGAAAAATCACGTTTTTACATCCCCGTCTGGTTTGAGGTGCATTAGGAATTATTTTTTGCGTGATGAGTTAAACTTTTTATTGGAAGCATTACAGTGTAATGTAATGTAATGTAGTGTAATGTACAGTGACCTTTTTGATGACTTTTTATTGCTTTTTTGTTTGGTTGAAAGCACAGAAAAATAAATTTGTGGTGGCCTTTATTTTTTTTTTTAAGGTGTTAACTGTACGAGTCTAGTAATGATTGTATTTTATTGTAGAAGTTGTTATGGACACAGCAATATATTATATGTTCCACTTGAAAAAACAAGGATCCAGCAGAAAATCTTCATAAAAATGAATGTTGGCGATTTTTGTCTAGCCATGATGTTTTAAATGATGATTCAATAAAGGAATTCATTTTTATGAAGATTTGTGCTGGATCCTCGTATGTTCAAGTGGAATTTACAAGACCCGCAGCCAGCGGGACTAATCCCATGCACATTCTGAATGTGTGATTTTCACCTGGTCTATAACTGACAAGAGGTACTAAAAGGGTATGGTGTTTGTCGGCTGTTTCATTGTCTATGAATATATTATATGTACTGTTTATGTGGCCATTTTCACATTTCTTTTGTAGGAGTTTTAATGTACTGTTCCACTCTTGGACCTGACCAAGCGATTTGATTGCATCTAATTGCTTGTCCAAAGTAATACACTGCCATACTTATGTCTGGCATTGTATTACAGCAGATAGCCAATGCAGATGCATAGGTTGACACAAATACTGCTCAAGAACCAGGACCAGGATTCAATAATCTGGCACACTCTGTACATTGGTGAGACCATAAGAAACGTATATGAAATGCATATTCAGTGTTTCTAATACTGTGTGAACAAGATATTTACTGCTGCTACTTCCAGTAGATGAAACGCATATCCAGTGTTTGACGTGCACACCATATTTGCTGTGCTTGTTCCAATGTTGTGCACCTACACTCTGTGGAACGCATGTGGACGATTTGTTTTATGTGCCACACCGGTGCTGTGTTTGTTCTGGGGGTAAGTCTCAGTTGTATAAATAGTTTGTAGTCTGTATATTATCCCTGAGAAAGCCTGTGTGATGTACAATACGTGTGGCGAGGTTCCCCCCATTCTTTCTATGGAATTTTGATATTCATGCAGACGAGGTAATTATATGTACAGTTATATTAAGATATCTACCTTATTGATGTTTTTATTATTCGTTACCTTCTTCTGATATCCTTTTGATATCCTTTGATGACTCTAATTTGCTTCATTACTTAAAGTACATGTATTTGATTCTAACGTATATACAGATTACCTTGTTATATTATTATGTCGTTCACACACTTTTGAGGAACTGTGATCTATTGTATATGTGACTGCTGTGTGGTATACGATAGCATGAATTAGGAGTGGGGCGTTGGTATGTAGGAACATGAATTGTACTTTTTAATTTATTTAATATTGTCATATTTAATAAAGATTAATAAAGATTTGCTTTTCATTATTTATGGGCATTCTCTTTCTCTTTTCTACTTGTATCAGTTTAGTTGTTAGGATACTTTTTGGTATTACCATATTAGGTTCATTTTTTAATACAAGGTCATGTGATCAGTCCCATGTGCAGAAACACAAATGCTACTTCTAGTGGCATCTGTGATTGATAAAGACCAATTACAGTTGAAACCTTGTTATGTTTCTGAATGTAAAGAAAATAGGAGTGGTTGCATCTCTTACTATAACCATAAGGGAGGGATCTTTATTTGTTAGCCACAGCAGCTGCAACCTAGGAGTACATCTGAAATTATTTGTATGGAGCCATTTGCTTATAATGCCTTGGAAACAATGAATTTAGGTATAAAGACTAAATTCTAGAAACTTGCAGTGTGAATTAAGCTGCTACATAAATGCCAAGTAAGGTGGTAGATGGTAGATGTAAGAAAATTGCAAGAAGTGTTGAGAGCAAAAGGTTATTATTGCTGTATAAAGGTTTTTTACTAAGGTGATGCTCCAATGCTCAACAGGGACTGAGAAGGACTTTCATATAGGAAAAACCAATATAAATTATCGCAAAACATTAGCTCAAAAAAGATGATGCAAGTTTGTTACATTACAATTTACTGCAACTGTATCTTTAGATTTATTGGAAACGTGATGTTACCATGTTAGTATAGAGCTATTGCTTTTTATTCCCTAACTGTGAGACCCTCACAAAGGTAAAAAAAAATTAAATAAAGACTATGTTTCAGGTAGCATTTTGAAGCCTTAAGGGCAGTATGTCTGGGATTATAAAGAACAAGACGAAGGTTAGAAATAGCCTGAAGTAATACAGCTGACAGAGATGATCAATGTTGCTTCACCCTGTATGTTCACAAAATATAGTAAGTTATCTTTCACTTTCCATAGTGTTTTACATTATACTGTATACACGTCTCCCTTCATTAACCAATGCAAATGTGGCCTTTTGATATAGGGCATAATTTACAGTAGTTATTTTCAGTACTGTCAAGAAAATTCTTACTCCTTCTGAGTTATGAAGGATCATTATCAGTGAAACAGAAGTACAGAAATACGTTCTATGACGTTGTATGAACATTTCCTTCTAAATATAGAAAATAAACCATCTGCTTAAATGTCATGTCATGATTGGTCACATAGCAATAGATTATTGAGTGTGTGATATAAATGTGCTAAAGTGGACATCTATCCATAATAAATAATAATAAAACTATTTTAATTCCAAATTTTGACAAAAAAGAGCCACTGCCATTATTATACTACTGCAAAAGCAGACATAACTGTGAGGGGGAGACTGTTCTATGAGATTGGAATCAGAGTTGGACTTTAGTGTACCAGAGAATGCTTCAGTTGGCCTAATACCTAAAACTAGGGTATTAAGCCGAAAAGAATCCAAATTGGAGACAAGCTGGGTCTATTTTCAAGGGCGGGTGGGCCTCCAGAAAAATTGTATCTGTTGGGCCATGGCACCTTAGGTTGACAGTGCTTTGAGTCGAATGCTAAGCTGTGGCTTCCAGCTTGAGGTGGTGGACTACCTTGTGCATAGATAACATTAAAAAAAAAACTTCTGGCTTAGAGTACTTTTGTTGCACCTGATAAATTGTGATGTAATGATGACTACACCAGATTGACAAGTAATTAACACATGGTCATATTCAAGGTATATGTATGTAGTGCATATGTACTTAATTCCCTGAGTAAATATTTATTTTCTTTTTGCTATATAGCTCCAGCAAAGATTGGTTGGAAAACAGCGATTTTCAAGTCAGGCTTGAAAATGGGATTTAGGTCTGGACTTTGTATGGGCCACATGAATATACTTTGATTTACAACATTCCATTTTAGCTTTAACTGTATGTTTAAAGGGAACCTGTCAGCAGAAATTGACCTAATAAACCACTATCAATATGTTGCCAATCAGCTGAACACCTTCCAGATTGTGTTTCTTTCATGACACAGTGTGGTGGCATCATCCAGAAAATCAACTTTGAAATGAGATGTAAATTGGTTACATAAAGTCAAGGAGGCAGAGATTTTAACAGTGAAGTCAAACTCTTTCTTTCTCAATGTAATTGATGATCCTGCTTCCAGACACATCACTAACCAGAACCAGAAGTCGGATGCATGATGTCAATCACAGAGAAGGAGGCTTTCAGGGCAGCCATCTTGATTTCTGTGTTGAACTCTCCGCATTCTTGACTTTATAGAACCAATTTACATCTCACTTCAAAGTTGGTTTTCTGGATGATTCCATCACACTGGACCTCAAAAGAAACAAAAACTAGAAGGTGTTATAATGTTTGAAAATATACTGGTAAGGGTTTATTAGGGCAGTTACAGGATCCATTTAAGGTGATCATTACACCTTAGTCTCAAGTCTTTTGTAGCCCTTAACAGGTTTTCTTCCAGGATTGTCCTGTTTTTAGCTCCATACAGCATTTCTGATTAGCTTCCAAGTTCCTGCTGAAACAAAGCATCCTCACATCATGTTTTTCATCCACCATGCTTTATGGTGTGAAAGGCTTGTACAGGTTGCAGTGTTGACTTTTTTTCCATACATAGACGAAAATGTTTAATTTTGACCAGAGCACCTTCTCTCATAGGCTTGCTGTGTCCTCATTTTCTTCCTGCCTAACTACTCCAAAGGTCAGATTTGTGGAGTACGCAAACTATGACAAATACTTGTCCTGTGGACACATACTCCCACCTAAGCTGTGGATCTCTGTAGCAATCCCAGAATGACCCTGGGTCTCTTGGTTGCATCTATAATTATTGTTCATTTTGTCTATCTGTTTAGTTGCACAACCAGGTCTTGGAAGGTTAGCACTTGTGGAAGTGATACTGATAATACATTACATACTGACATGCATTGTAATCTAATTAGTCTAATTAAACAAATTAAACATCTAAAAGAAATTGTAAATGCTGGATTTTATAGTGTGTGGCTGTAATGTTTACAAATGTGAAATAGTTTGCAGCCAAAATACTTTGCAGCCCACTGTATTATGCTGATGTAGAAACAAATTATGTTAAGTTGTATTTTTATAGTTCATTTTTTATTTCAGTTGTTTATTAAATGCCTCTGAGAAGGAATAAAAAATCTGAATGGAGTACAAATGAATTGCAGAGTTGAGATTACCAATTGATAACCCAATATGGAACATATTGTTAAACATTTCAAATCCACCACTAAAGCAGGAGTATTATTGACCTTCATAGTTGTATGGATTTGACAGGCTTAAATTGTACACTGCTTTATGTCTCCAGGCTAAGGGTTTCCCAGCAGAGATAAAAACTTAGGATCTGCAATTAAGTGCTAGACTTTACCTGCGATATAAATAATATCAAATGCAGGCACAGTGTGGCTGATAATTGGTAATTCAGATGCATTCATATCAAAGTCTCCATAACAAGAACTCTTACTTCCTGACCATAGTCAATAACCTCTCACTCAGCCAAACCAGTTCCCTACGCTATACTGAAGAGACACAACCACACTGAAACTGTGCTGTCTGTAGTTTGGAAGCCATTCCTTCTGGAATAGATACACTGGTTACATTCTAATCCCACATCATGTCATTCGGCTTATTGAAAGCCATGTGTGGTGTTAAGGGGCTGCCTTTCAAGATATCAAAAAGCGTCATTGTTTTCCTTGTCCCATCGCAAAAAAACATATTTGCATATTAGCCAGAATCCCCTACTCGAGCAACAATGGCCATAATTCCCATGCCCACAAGCCAGTCTTCATTGGCAAACTCTCTACTCCCTGACCCTCTCTACAGAAATGCATTGTGGACATGCATAGAAATACATTATTTAGTGCCTATAATGTTGACACCTGCAATGGCTGCTACTCTGGTAGTAACATCCTTGGGGACAACATATTTAGTTGTATTTTATTAAATACCATTAGAGAGTTTTTTCAGTTAAAAATAAACTGTATTTTGTTTTGTTCAACAGTGTAAAGCAGGAAGACCTGCACAGAAGATGCTGAATACATATTATATGAGGCATAGATAGAATTATAAGTACAGTGAGGAAAAAAAAACATTTTCCACTGTTGTTAGAACATGCTCATTTTTAGATTTTTAGCTCTCTTGTCAGGCTTTTGAGAACGGAGTTCCTGGCATGTTTTCATTTTTGGAACTGGAAAGTAGAACACAATATATTTGTTTCATTCTTTAAACGTGAGTTCAGCACTTATTTATTTATACATACACAGATGTCCTGTCATTTGAGGATAAGGACAATCTTGTTTTCAGTATTAATGGTAATATCTGGCTGTGACATTAAAAATTATGTTTTTATTCATTTCCTCCTATTTTTCTTGTTACATTTGCTGTCTGAAAATAAATTTATCATTCCAAAGAATGTATGCATTCTTACATATGCACAGAAATCGTCAGGACAAAAGCTTATCTTTTTTCCTCTAAACTCTCTTCAAGGCAAGCAAATTGCTTTATTTGTAAATCTTTTTTTTTTTTTAAATAATAGTTCAGTTTTGTATATGGAAACATAAATTGTGAGAAACATAATACTGTATTTAAAATAAATTACACTTAAAGCAATTTAGCTTTATTGTCCATCAGCACAGTTATCAAGGTAAAATACAAGACTCTACTTATCCTGCAATTTTCTGGAACCATGTATAGACAAAGAAAATAATGATGTAGCTATCACTACCTTGAATACAGATGCAAAGCTAGTGCAATATTCTACACCTATTATCAAATCCACCGATTGAAACCAACGGTTACTCGTGGTTATCGACCCACTTAAGAATGCAGTGATTTAAGTGCCAGGACTCACTGGCCCACATTTATTAAAGGGTTTGCGGCAGTTTTCTGCATAACTTTGCACTACAAAGAACTAGCAAACTGCTTGCATGTGTATTTATTAAGTGTCTGTTTTGTGTCGCAGCTGAACTGTGTGTCAGTGCTCCATATTTCTGTCCAATTTGTGCCACAGTTGTGTCTGCACTACAATTCTACAGCATGAACAAAGTGCACCAAAGAAATGGTGCACACTTCCAGAGCAGTGCAGGGAGCACCAGATTCATGATGACTGTGCACAAAAATTCAGTTTGCACAGTTTTTGATCAATGTGACCCATAGAGTCCAGAGATGTTTCATAATTATTTACTCTGCCACATATCAGGGCTCTTTTGCTCCACAAATTGTCAGGGTTACATATGTTCTGCATACTAAAATTTATTTTAATTTTAAAAAGTTTTATATTTCTATTGTCTGTTCTTTTATTTTTATAATAAAATGTTTAAGGGAATTTGATCTGTACACTTTGTAGCAGAATTATTTACTGTATCTGTTTCATATAACATTGTTTATGTGTACAGTAATATTAATTATATGTACTGTGTGGCTGCTACATCTACATACGCTTTATTACACTGAAATTATTAATTATTATTATTAAGCAATTATACGCTTGAATGCTGAAGGCAACCTTTTAAGTACTAGATTTAAAATGTGGCTTTAAATGTTTTCATATATTCCACATCATTGCAGCTGATCACTGCAACTTCCAAATAGTCTGTGTGATGAGTCTATCAAAAATCATTGATTCACTGTGACAGAATAAAAACCATTTTCCATAATACTTACATGGGAATCAATTACATAATAATTAAAAATGTACCAGTGTTTTCACAAACTCTTCTTTATCTTTACATTACATGTTAATTTTATATATTATTTGGCTGCATTTTACATTTAGAAATCACCATTTTTCAGATTTTTGTTGATTGTGGATTGAAAAAATGAAAAGAAAAAAAAATTCTGCTATTTTTTCACCGCCAGATTAAATGCATCATAGTAGATATGGTATATGTTTTGAAAGATACATCTCTTTGTTATCTGACCCATTCACTAATAGAAATGCTTTTCATTAACACATGCTGTAAAGTTATTTGATTAGCTCTTTATTGATTAAATGAGTAAGCGAAAGAACTGACTAAAAAGATAGGATGATACTGTAGTTTTTAGTTTAGACCATGACAGGAACAGATTTGCATTGTTTTCAGAGAATCTTTTAAATGCATCTCTCTGGTGAGCAAGTAAAAGAATGGTTGCTTACTTTTTTATTTTGCTTTAAATAAGGGCAGTATAATTGATAAAAAATAAATTACTGTATATAGTTGAGTATAAGCCGACCCAAATATAAGCCGAGGTATCTAATTTTACCACAAAAACCTGAAAGAACCAATTGACTAGTTCCTAGGGTTGGATATGCATTGGTTAGAGCCTCCACCCAACATATAGCTATCCATCCCCTGCTCCCAGTATATAGCTAGCCAGTCAGCACCCTGCCTCCCAGTATATAGTTTTCCACCCCCCTGCCTCCTTTTATAGCCAGCACCTTGCATCCAGTACATAACAAGCAAGCCTCCTGCCCACAGTATTCCCAATACATAAAAATAAACTATTATTTTGCACACCAGTGACAGGTCCATGCATGCTGGCAGCGCACAGACTATGATGTTAGCTGCTTGCTGTATTATAGTGCATATGCGGCCAGCACGCACACAGACCTGCCGCTGCTGGTGGGCAGGGATCAAGAAGAGTACCAGCTGGGGTGTTGGAAAGGTACAGAGTTTATTTTTTTAGATACCCATGTATATGCCAAGTGGCGCTTTTTCAGGAAAGAAATTGTGCTGAAAAACTTGCCTTATACTCAGGTATATATGGTAAAATCTTTTTTATAAGGGCACCAAAGATAGAGTACTGTTGGATAAAAAGAATCATGTTCTGAGGAAAGTGCAGAAGGAGGAGTACAGTATGGAGAAGAATAGGATTAG
Organism: Engystomops pustulosus; assembly: GCA_019512145.1. Classification (NCBI taxonomy): domain Eukaryota; kingdom Metazoa; phylum Chordata; class Amphibia; order Anura; family Leptodactylidae; genus Engystomops; species Engystomops pustulosus. Next base: position 102,776,164 of record CM033641.1, on the reverse strand, counting down.
GGATAGTGAAAAATTAACCTGTAGATTACACTTCAACTGACTGATATTAGAAGTTACCTGCATTTATCTAATAGCGCCTTCCTGAAAAGAAACCCCAAGGGGAATACTAGATCAAATAATACTTTGAATGAGCAGTCAATCAGACAGCAAAAAAGCAAGAGAGAGAGAGTAGTGTCACAGATAAGTTTATTTTATCAATAGCACTTACTGCAAATTTGGACCCAGTTACCCTCTTTACCTATTTCCAGCAGTTTCTTTGCTATCTTCCAAAGCTCAGGCCATCAAAGGCCATTAACTGTGTTTTATTATTTCTGTGATTCTGCTGGGGTGCACGAAAGAAAGTCAGTGGATGCTTAGTGCTGCAGGCAGTGGCATTGTTCAGCTTGCTTTAAAAGGGGGAATCAAATTTAAAAATTTGGTAAAAAAAAACAATATGAACCCACTGGTACACTTTAAAAGCCAAGAGAGAGGAGCATACCAAATAGTTAGTGGTGTAATGTGTCAAAAGGGGTAGAACAATCCAAAGGAATGAAGAATAATTGAATTTTGAAGTCAGCTGAAAGGAGATTCTTTGAGACTATATTTTTAGATAGTGTGGAGTACAGAAACCTGATTGTTCACGGTCAAGTAGATAAAGTTAGATAAAAGGCAGTCAAATCAAGTTCACCATTCCCTAAACATCCCATACCCTTGTGTAGGGCACTGTAGAAGCTTTCTGTTTCCCAAAAAAATGTAATTTTTAGAAGTCCGTTGATTTTTCATCAGCTTGGATATTTACATTTATGTATATTAAACATAGAAAGATGTAGAAAGGAGAAAATGTATCAGAAAACAACCAACCGAAAAGGTCCCTGTGGGGGTTTAGGCAGAAGAAAGCAGATTGGGTGGGGCTCCAGGGCAAAAAATGAACAGCAGGAAGTGGGATTCTGTTTTGTAATGAGAGACACAGTGAGTGGCCTGGGATTGGGACAGTGGGCTTGAGATAGTCGGGGAACAGTGGGTGCTCTGGGGAGGAGAGAGCAGGTGGGCTCAAGGACTCTTCTTTATAAGTTTGAAAAAATTAAGTCACTGACTGGGTTATAAAGCAGAGGAACAGCAACATCTAGATGTCTAGATGGATGGACTTTGTCTATAATATGATTTACTTGTAAATAGTGCTATTCATTTACAGCCCAGTTACCATCCAGTGTAACCCATACAGTGTATAACCCATAGAGATGCATTTTTCTCTAAAGACATTCTAACTTGACCATATATACCGACCCCTTTTTGTCTAAGAAGGATGATAATGTCCTTACTAGAGATAGGCAAATCGATTCTAAAGCAGTGGAATTCGTTTAGAATTTCAGGAAAACTTTGTTTCGGGACAAATCCGAAGTTTACGGTGATTTGTGGGAACAAATTTAATTTTTTCCCCCTTTATTAGCAAAATGGCCATGAGCACAATGTGTAAAACGGGACAGAGAACTCTGGGAAGAAAGGAACACCCTAAATCACATGTGCAGACATGTAAGCCAATCAGCGACCGGCAGGCTTATGTGATGTCACAGCCCTATAAAAAAAGCCATTTGCAATCCCGTCATTTCACACTGCATGTGCTGATGTAGTGAAAACAGTCCAGTGTGTCTGTTTTGGGTGATCTGCATTCCCCAAATTTCAATTCTTTTTTGTTGCTAAAATTGATACGAAGAAATCCATGTCAAATCATCATAGTTGTTGGAGTGATTTTTTCTCAAAGTCCAGGGTGTCAGTTTTTGGGGTTCTGCATTCCCCAAATTTCAATTCTTTTTTGTTGCTAAAATAGATATCAAGAAATCCGTGTCAAATCCACATAGTTGCTGGAGTAATTTTTGCTCAAAGTCCAGGGTGTCAGTTTTCTGGGTTCTGTATTCCCCAGTTCAATTCTTTTTTGTGGCTAAAGTTGATATCAAGAAATCCATGTCAAATCAACATAGTTGAGTAACCAATATGTCAGAAAGAGAGGTGGCAGGTGGAACAGGCACAGGTCGCAACACAGTAAGGGGACGTTGCAGCAGGGGTGACTTTGTGAGGCCAGAACTGCCGGTGTCCTCTAGCGGCACTGCGTAGATCAACAACTCAAAGGTTCCGATTAGTTGACTAGATCATCCACTTCCTCCCAAATGACATCTGACAACCCCAGCCAAGAGTCCGTGGGTTATTCAGATACAACCCTTAGTTGGCATGGTCCAGGAGTAGGTCAGCGGCCCTCACTTATCCTCAACCATCCTCTGTCCTGTTCATTTCCCTCAGCCAGAGATCTACAATGTGGTCTGGGCTCAGCTACACTATACAGCGAGGATGAAGTCTTTGAGGACAGTCAGCAGCTGCTTGGCAGTGAAGGCAGACAACAGAGGGGCAGACATCCGCTGCTTCGTACAGTGGGCGGGAAAGAGATGTGGAGAGTGGCACAGGAGGTTATGTTGCACTTGCAAGTAGTCAGGCTGTGCATACTGAGACCGTTGAGAATAGCAGTGACAGGGAAACACAAATCGATGATGATGTAGCCAATCGCACTTGGGAGCCGGGTGAAGCAAGGAAGAAGAGAGTGTCAGCTTGCGCGTCAGGCCAATGTCGCCTCCTCCTTCTTCACCACCACCTCAGCCTCCACAAGTCTAAGTGCTTCTCCATCATAGCACATGTGCAGGGCACAGCAGTGGCACGCAGTTCTACACCTTGTTTGCCTGGGTGAACGAAATCACATAGGGGAGGAACTGCTCCGCGTCATGCATGAAGAAATCAATGTGTGGCTTTCTCCGTGACAACTGCAAACCGGAACCATGGTGACAGACAATGGGAGGAACATGGTGTCCGCACTGCACCGAGGAGGGATGGTCCATACACCCTGCATGGCTCCCGTTCAATCTGGTTGTCAAAAGGTTCCTGAAATCTTCCACCCATCTGCAAGACATTGGAGCACAAGCAGAGTCTGGTGAAATGTGTGGTTTTTCTACTCAGGTGACAGGAGAGGAGGAGCAGGAACATCCGGAGGAGGTAGAAGATGAGGCACCGTGGCAGTATACAGTGGAGATGGAGGCCCGGGAGTCCCTCAGAGTCACTTGCACAGATGGCCTGCTGCATGCTGCTTTGCCTAACCAGTGACAGCCGAATAGTAAACATCCGGCAAAGGGATGACTTTTGGCTCTCCACCTTCTTGGACCCTCTCTACCGGTCCAAAATTGGTGCCTTTTTTCCAGCTGCCGAGAGGGAGGAACAACTGGCATACTTTACTGGCGTACTATAGAGAACTACTGTGCAGACAGTTGGCCGCTGCTTATGTGCGCCATTGTCAGTCCTCTGTCAGGTCTGACCAGGGGATTCCTGGCAGTCATAACTCACATACTACCGCCACGGCTGCTGTGGGGAGATGGGGCGGGGTAGGAGCAGTAGCAGCTCCATCAGCAGCATCTTAAGTCTGGAATCCTTAATGAGCACCTTCCTTCACCCGCCTAGTGAGGAGGGAAGCCGACTTGGACAGCACTCTACCACCTCAGGTAGACGATCCTATGGACTACTGGGCACTTGATGTGTGGCCGCAACTTGCGGAGTTTGCAGTAGAGAAGCTGTCCTGCCCGGCCAGTGGTGTGGCATCAGAGCGGGTGTTGGGGGCCATCATTACCCAAGGAGAAACTGCTTGTCCACCAGTAATGTGGAGAGACTGACCTTTGTCAAGATAAATCCGGCTTGGATCTGCCAGGATTTAAACACAGCAATGCCTTATGCATAAGATTAGATCAGTCATGACACCTCCCCCAAACGTTGAGAAATTAATCTGGATTCTAAATACCTGCCTCAGCCACTATTCTGATGCTGCCACCTGCCTGATGCCACACATCTGCTGCCAGTTTCTCCATCTGCCTCTCACCATCTTTACCAGGGACTGGAATTGTCACTCACCTCAACACTCTGTCATTGTGCTACTTTTTTACCTGCTGCTGCTGGCACCTCCACTCTCTGTCACTGTGCCACACTGTGGCCTACCATGTTGCTGCCACCTCCAGAATTTGTCATGTTGACACTCTATGACCTCCTGCCGCTGCCGCCACCTCCACACTCCATAATTTGTCATTGTGCGACTCTGACCTCATAATGCTGCTGCCCCCCTGTTAACAGAACAGGTTCTGTCATAATCTATGGAATCATCTGATGTCAGTGTAAAATGAGTGCACTCTTTGATGTTATAGTGGGATCTTGGCCCTCAGTTCAGTCCTTTCGTGCTGGCACAGACACTACCTTGTAAGGCTGCGTTCCCGCTTCACTTATTTGGTCAAGTTGGCCCCTGGAAGTGGCCATGGAATTGAAGAATGAAGCAATTATAAGAGCGGCGGCTGTCATGTGTGTGTCATACTAAAGCATTGTTTGAGCATGGCACAACGTTCTACAACACCCAACAGGCTCTCTGCAGCCAGGAAATACCTGTTTTTTAATGTGATTCCACATGATTCGGATCAAATCAAATTTTGTCAGAAAATTCTACGAACTCTGTGAATCGAATTTTTGAAAAATTCGCCCATCTCTAGTCCTTACAATGTTTGGGATATTTTTGCCAATCTTCTGCCGTCATAAATCTACTCCATGAATGATTTGGGATACTTCACTTCCCAATATCAAAGCAGATCAAAGTGTTTCCTCTTCCCTGCTAACTTATTGGCAGGTTAACCTGCTTTAGAATTTAGTGTAGCTGTAACAGCAGGCAGAAGACCAACTGCATGATGCTACTACCTGCTAGACATAATAATTATATCTCTCCTGTTTTACCCTATGTGGCCTGGCTGCAATACATTGATATTTTACAGGTTTGGCAGGGCCATTTTTCCACACCAGAAAATATGGTGGATTGATGTACTCTCATTGCAGTGATGGACCTACCAGGGTGCATGTACTGGGAGTTGCCTCTTTAATGCGGTCTTGAACATAGCCTGGAGATTTAAAAATAACATTGAAAATACAGTACAGTATAGAAGTAATTTAATGTCCAGGAATATTGTTACTCCTCATACACAAATATTGTACTACTGACTTAAGGTAGGTAGGCCATAGATTTAGACAAGCTAGACCAACAAATTTATCAAATTGTGCGGTATGACAAATTTGATGCATTTGGGTGGACATGTTAGATATATGAACACTTCACTTGCTTATGCCAACTTCATACAAGTATGCCTATAAGCCATTTACTGAAATTTTACATATTACTTTATCCAGTCCTTTAATTGAGAAATAACCTTGAAAACCAATTAGCACTGAAAACGTTGAGTGTAGTTAAATGTACAATGTTGAAGGTTGAGGCAAGATAACTTTAACAAAAACATGTGAGTATTTATTTGTGCTATAACTAAAATGCTTTCATTCCCTTTTGTGAAAATGCGAATAGTTGTCCTAGTTAATAGATGAAATGATGCAGCAAATGTTATGTTTGCATTAATGTCACCAAGGTTCATGATCAAAAAGGTTAACAATGATCATTTAAGGTTTACAATTCAAAACAAATTTTACCATATAAAAGATTGGTATGTATTCATACAGTGAATTACAGTGAAATATACAATCATATTCTACATTCACACGATGTATGCATACATCATCGCCGGGGAGAGGAGGAGGGAATGAGCACCGCTCACCCCCACCCCTCTCCATAGTGATATATGGCGCACGTCGCTATATTCCGGAGAAAGGTAGGACATGTCCTATCTTTTTCCCGTGTATGGAACCATACGGTGCCGCATTTGTGCAGCACCGTACCACTCCCGTACGGTGCTGTGCACCCATTGCCGCGTATGGGAAGTAGATACGTCGGATATACAACAGCCGTATACATATCCACCATACATTCGTGTGAATGTAGCCATACACTGCATATTATGGTTTGGGCACTAGACAATAATAGACAGTCACTGACTGTGTGGAATTTATGTATATTGATAATGTATATGTATATCTTGATTTAGCTTTGAAGCTCAATGGTTGTATTCTGGCCTGTATTCTGGCCTTAAAAACTATGAAAAACATCAGGGTCAGAATGGACCAAACAGTAGTCCAATTGCAAACCAAACAAACAAAATAAAACATACTCATCTACCAAAGAGTGCTGGTCTCAGTGTACATATGAACATACAAACACACATCAGTGTATAATAGTATTTTGCATGGACAAGTACATGAGGACTAAATTGTTGTTTGTTGATCAAAAGAGGTTCCAGCTATCAAGGTAGAGAAAAGAGGTTGTTTACCCATGGTTCCCATAGTTTGTTGAAAGATAGAATTTTCCAGCGACCCTGGGATATAGTTAGTTCATCAATATACATGGTGTTGATAGTCAGCCACTTTCTTAATGGTAGAGGGTAATGTTTATTTCCACCATCTTGTTACACACTATTTAGCTAAGGTAAAAACCTTATATGTCTCAATGTTTCAGAGGTATTTTAGACATAGTTTAAAAGAGTGAGACCACTTCTAGTGCTTTTTGAATGGTGGAGACTGTGAGGGAAGAAACTAAAAAAGAGATTAAAGACCAATAACGTTACAAAATTGGACATTCCGATAAAATGTGTAACAGGTGGCCACCAAAGTCACATTTTCTCCAGCAACTGTCTGAGACCTTGAGAGTTACCCGGCATTTCTAATCGAATTTTGATGGTTCCAGGGGTTAATTTATAACCTTTATGTGCATAATTCACCGTCCTGCTCTGATTGCAAGATTACAATCTTGTCAAACCTTATATGCTTTTATTTTGAATGTGGGATTTTGTTAAAGGAAGGATGAGAAATGGTTTTTGTAACTATATTGAAAACTAAGAAGTAAATTCTAAATAACAAAAAGAGTATGTTAATCGTTTCATTACCTATTCCACCAAGGATCCATTTCCTTTAAAACGTTCAGGAAACACTGGTCTTGGGGTGCAGACATGAGTAAGTCACTTACAGCTAAATTCATGATGAAGTAGTTGGTGCTGTTTCTCGGCTTCTTATTACTGAAAAAAAAAATTCTTAATATGAGGGAATAAAATACATAATGTCCTAGGAAGAAAATAAGCAGGTTCGTTTTCTGCAGGACTCCTCAAATAGGTTTTGGAATCGAAAAAAATCATGAGTCTGAGTCAAACTCTCTGTTGGTTGCTTGCGCTTGAGCTTGTGAATTCACACCCGGAACTCCAAATACCTAATTTTTTGATGTGTATTCCCCCTCGCCATTTTATCTGACTACTATGTTTCCTAATAATTCTGTACCTCCCCTCCTATTATTTGACACTTTATTTTTACTTGTGTTATTATTCGCTTGCATTTGTCTATTTCTGTCTGTCTTCTCAGAAGACAGTGTTTTGTGGGTGTTAGGTCCTGCAGCTCTTCTCTGTCTTGACATGTAGACAAAACGCTACTGCTAAACTTTCAATTTCTGTTCTAGTTTTTTTTCGATTAAAAGGGGGTACTACAAGGGTACAGGATTTTACAAATCACAAAAGCTTTCATTTTGACCTTCACTGAAAGTGATGTATAACAAATCACCAGAAATATCACATATAGTATGTTTGCGTCTGAATCATTGCAGTACTATATATGAGTTAGAAGTGTAGTGATTAGTAATGTGTGTGTTATAAACCTACAATTTTAACTATCTATATTTTAGCAATGCAGTATCTAGAAATAGTGATACAATAGTAATTTACCTACGAAGAAACAAATATTATTTTGGATCCTCACCTGTAAAATGCATACAGTACTAATGATTTCCAACACACCAACTGAGCCAATAATAGATAGCTCCATTGTGTCAAATTTGGTCTGAACTTCTGGAGGACAAGCCTTTGTGAGGACCGAGCTCCACTGCCTGAGAAAAGGTTTTTAATATTTAACTATAAGAAATAACATTCAGTTTTAAAAAATAAATTAAAAAGCTGATTTAAGCGAATTTCAGTTATTGATATGCCTCCACAAGCACACCTACCTGAGGCAGGTTGAATTTCTGCCTCGGGAGTCGGCCCTACTGTTTAGGGATGGGCGGCATTTTCAGTGCTGTTACTTAGGTTAGGCACCAGGACATGTACTGTAAATCCGCTAATCGCAGTACGTCCTTGGATGGCAGGGGAGAGGTCAGCAAATCTGAATTAGTAGGAGAGAGGGTTCCCCATCCTCTTCCCTCCTCGCTTGTTCCTCCCAGCTGCTCTACACTCCAGCTTTCTCTGAGGGCTAACATCCTGTAGAGAGAAGAGGAAAATCAGCAGCTCTGCCAATCCCCAAGCAGAGAGCTCAAAAAGAAAAATGTCTCCAATCCACAGAAGGAAATAGCCACTGACACTCCATGCAGCTCAAGTGCAAGTATCATGTCATCTCCTCCTCCACATTCCCCTGCTGTATGACTTGACTTACTAACCCCTTGCTATCCTGTTAGCAGCTGTCATATAAAGATTACATATTTCCTCTTGCCACAATTAAAGCCTGCCTGCGTCTCTAACACACATCTCTTTCACTATGTAGATGTAGCAGGGCTGATGTGGTATCGATCGTAACTTCTTTCCATTTAGCTATATGTCTCAAATTTCTGCTCCCACTTTAATGTTCTTACAGCTGTCCCACGGTGGAGCACTGGATAAACTCCCCTAACTTTAACTCAATCAGAGACTTCAACTTGCATGGAGCATAATATAATAATATTATTATTTATATAGCACAACAGATTATGTGCACTGCACAAGTTTGCCAAATCAGTCCCTGTCCCCTGGGGCTCACAATTAGCAATCTACCAGTATGTTTTGCAGTGTGAAGAAAGAAAACTGGAGGCCCGGAGAAAACCCAAGCAAACACAGAGAGAACATACAAACTCTTTGCAGATGTGGACCGGATGGAACTTGAACCCAAGACTTCAGCGCTGCTGTAGTGCTAACAACTGATCCACCGTGCTGCCCACACTGCATCACGAAGATCCCCTATAAATGTACTTCAACACATCTCTGAACTCCATAAACATGTTCACCCACACCATCATCTTCATCCAGTCCACTCTTGTGATATCCTGTGTATCCAGGACTCCTATTTACACCATAAACATTGAAAACTAATCTATAGTTTCATATAGACTAAACATCCCCTTTAAGACTAATTGCTTTCTTTATCTAAACTACTTTGGCTCCTGATCTATGACTCTTGAGGGCCCACCATTGTTCTGAAAAAGATTTTACCGAACTTCTTTAGCTCAACACCATTCATGAATTATGGTTGACAGAGATACTTTAGATTTAGCAAATAGTCCATTGTAAATTATATTTAATGGTCAGATCAGGCATCCATACATATCATCCATAAGGAACTGCAGAAACTGCAGTGACTCGCCTTCGCTAGAAGAGTTATAATACTATAGGCAATACAAAGAGTGATAGAATTATTACATCAACATCACTCACTCAGATCCCTTCAGTATATTAGCTCACTTGACATGTTTGACTGCATAAATTGATCATTCACCTTCTTGAGGCTTCAGTTATTGGACTTGGGCAATATTCTCAGAGCTACAGTATTTCTGCTTTATATTCATCCCACATTAGACATTATCTATGCCCTTTGATATCACCAAGAGTATCACTGCCCCCTCATTCCACTAATTGAGACACAAATAATACACATTATTACCACGTACTTATATTTCCAACCCTTGGAATTTATTCCCCCTTTCATTCTTTCTCCTACATGTCAGCTATGATAATGATAGCCTGCAGCCCCACAATTAGCAGAGCCAAATTTTTTATTTATTTGATTTTCTAAACTAAATTAAATTAGTAGCATTAGGGTTTACCCATTGAAATTCTCAGTTATGGAAAGTTTAGGACGCATAATTTACGGTAATCCACAGGCATGAGTCTTTTATGCTTTTCACAATTACTAATTCTCACCCCCATTTTACATTCTCATACACACAACATACTCAACCCTTCTTTAAACACCTCAATTTAGAGACCTCAACCCCATAGCTCATCCCTTGCTATGATTCTCACCAACCCAAGATTAAAAGGACTGAAACCTTTTAACAATATTCTTGACCAACACCGATATTTACTAATCCTACTTGATTTGGTTGTAGGATCGAGATATAAAAATTGTCCTATCTTGCTACTGACTGGTCATCTTCAATCAGTTTAGCCAATGCCTGCTGAAAAGCACAAAATAATAGACTAAACTATTTTCAGATACATTATACTCCTGATTGATTGACTAAATAAGCATACCTTTAGCCTTATCTCGTAACAGGTGGCCACCAAAGTCACATTTTCTCCAGCAACTGTCTGAGATTAAAGGCTAAAGGTTATGCTTTATTTAGTCAATCAATAGGCTAAAGGTTATGCTTTATTTAGTCAATCAATCAGGAGTATAATAGTATCTGAAAATAGTTTTAGTCTAGCTATTTTGTGCTTTTCAGCCAGGCATTGGCTAACCTGATTGAAGATGACCAGTCAGTAGCAAGATAGGACATTTTTATATCTCGATCCTACAACCAAATCAAGTAGGATTTAGTAAATATCAGGTGTTGGTCAAGAATATTGTAAAATGGTTTCAGTCCTTTTAATCTTGGGTTGGTGTATAATCATAGAAGGGATGAGCTATGGGGTGAGGTCTCTAAACTTGAGGTGTTTAAAGAAGGGTTGAAGTTGTGTGTATGAGAATTGTAAAATGGGGGTGTCGAATTTAGTTCAAATTGTAGAAAAAGGCATAAAAGACATCATTGCCTTGTGGATTACCGTAAATATATGCGTCCTAAACTTTTCCATAACTGAGATTTTCAATGGGTAAACCCTAATGCTACTTAATCTAATTCTAGTTGTCTGGAGCTCAAGGCAAAGGTTGCTATTTGAGTCAATCATCAGGAGTATAATGTATGAAAACTAGTTTTAGTCTAGCTATTTTGTGCTTTTCAGCCAGGCATTGGCTAACCTGATTGAAGATGACCGTCAGTAGCAAGATAGGACATTTTTATATTCGCCTCCTACAACCATCAAGTAGGATTTAGTAAATATCCGGTGTTGGTCCGTATTGTAAATGGTTCTCGTCCTTTTAATCTTGGGTGGTGTATATAATCATGAAGGGATGAGCTATGGGGTGAGGTCTCTCAAACTTGAGGTGTTTTAAGAGGGTTGGTTTGTGTGTATGAGATTAATGGGAGGTGTCGAATTAGTTCAAATGTAGAAGGCAAATCAAAGACTCATTGCCTTGTGGATTACCGTTATATTGCGTCCTAACTTTTCCATAACTGAGAAGCTTTCCATGGGTAAACCCTAATGCTACTTAATCTAATTCTAGTTTAGAAATATCAAATATAAAATTTGGCTCTGCTAATTTGTGGGCTGCAGGCTATTCATTTATCATAGCTGACATGATAGGAGAAAGAATGAAAGGGGGAATAATATTCCAAAGGGTTGGAAATAATAAGTACTGTGGTATATAAGTTGTGATTATTTGTGTCTCAATTAGTGGAAATGAGGGGCAGTGAGTACCTTTGGTGATATCAAAGGGCATAGATAATGTGCCTAATGTGGGATGAATATAAAGCAGAAATACTGTAGCTCTGAGAATATTGCCCAAGTCCAATAACTGAAAGCCTCAAGAAGGTGAATGATCAATTTATGCAGTCAAACAATGTCAAGTGCTAATAATACTGAAGGGATCTGACGTGAGTGAGTTTGATGTAATAATTCTATCACTCTTCTTGTATTGCCTATAGTATTATCACTCTTCTAGCGAAGGCGAGTCACTGCAGTTTCTGCTGTTCCTCTATGGATAATGTAATGGATGCCTGATCTGACCATTAAATGTAATTTACAATGGACTTAGTTGCTAAATCTAAAGTATCTCTGTCAACCATAATTCATGAATTGGTGTTGTGAGCTACAGAATGTTCGGTAAAATCTTTTTCAGAACAATGGTGGGCCCTCAAGATGTCATATAGATCAGGAGGCCAAAGTAGTTTAGATAAAGAAAGCAATTTAGTTCTTAAAGGGGATGTTTAGTCTATATGAAACTATAGATTAGTTTTCACTGTTTATGTTGTAAAATAGGAGTCCCTTGGATACACAGGATATCACAAGAAGTGGACTGGATGAAGATTTGATGGTGTGGGTGAACATGTTTATGGAGTTCAGAAGTGTGTTGAAGCTACATTTATAGGGGATCTTCTGCTGATGCAGTGTGGGCAGCACGGTGGATCAGTTGTTAGCACTACAGCAGCGCTGAAGTCTTGGGTTCAAGTTCCATCCAGGTCAACATCTGCAAAGAGTTTGTATGTTCTCTCTGTGTTTGCTTGGGTTTCTTCCGGGTCCTCCAGTTTTCTCCTCCTCTCACACTGCAAAACATACTGGTAGATTGCTTATATTGTGAGCCCCATGGGGACAGGGACTGATTTGGCAAACTCTGTGCAGTGCTACATAATCTGTATGTGCTATATAAATAATAATTATTATTATATTATGATCCATGCAAGTTGAAGTCTCTGATTGATGTTAAATAGTTAGGGGAGTTTATCCAGTGCTCCACAGTGGGACAGCTGTAAGAACATTAAAGTGGGAGCAGAAATTTGTAGACATATAGCTAAATGGAAAGAAGTACCAGATCGATACCACATCAGCCCTGCTACATCTCTACATAGTGAAGAGTATGTGTGTTAGAGACGCAGGCAGGCTTTATTGTTGGCAAGTGAAATATGTAATCTTTATATGACAGCTGCTAAACAGGATAGCAAGGGGTTAAGTAAGTCAATGTCATACAGCAGGGGGAATGTGGAGGAGGAGATGACATGATACTTGCACTTGCAGCTGCATGGAGTGTCAGTGCCTCATTTCCACTTCTGGTGGAGACATTTTGTTCTTTTTGAGCCTCCCGCTCTGCTTGGGGATTGGCCAGAGCTGCTGATTTTCCTCCTTTCTCTCTACAGGAGTTTAGCCTCCAGAGAAAGCTGGAGTGTAGAGCATGCTGGGAGGAACAAGCAGGGAGGGAAAGAGGATGGTGGAGACCCCCTCTCTCTCACTATATTCAGATTCTGCTGACCTCTCCTCCTGCCATCCAAGGATGTACTGCGATTAGCTGTATTTTACAGTACATGTCCTGGCTGCCTAACCTATAGTAACAGCACTGAAAATGCCGCCCATCCCTAAACAGTAGGGGGCACCTCCCGAGGCAGAAATCTCAACCTGCCTCACGGTAGGTGTGCTTGTGGAGGCATATCAGTAACTGAAATTCGCTTAAATCAGCTTTTTTAATGTTTTTTTTTAAACTGAATGTTATTTCTCTTATTTAGTTAAATATTAAAAACCTTTTTCTCTAGGCAGTGGAGCTCGATCCTCACAAAGGCTTGTCCCTCCCAGAAGTTCCAGACCAAATTCTGTACACAATTGGAAGCTGTATCCTTATTATTGGCTCAGTTGGTGTTGTTGGAAATCTACTAGTACTGTATGCATTTTACAGGTAGAGTATCCAAAAAATAATTATTTGTTTCTTTGGTATGTAAATTACTATTGTATCACTATTTCTAGATACTGCATCGCTAAAATATAGTAGTTAAAATTGTAGCTTTATAACACACACATTCATAATATCACTACACTTCTAACTCATATATAGTACTGCATATGATTCAGACGCAACATACTATATGTGATATTTCTGGTGAATTTGTTATACATTCACTTTCAGTGAAGGTCAAAATGAAAGCTCTTTGTGGATTTGTAAAATCCTTGTACCCTTGTAGTACCCCTTTAATCGAATAAAAAAATCTAGAACAGAAATTTGAAAGTAACCAGTAGCGTATTTGTCTACATGTCAGAGAAAGAGCTGCAGGACCTAAGATCACCCACAAACAAAAGACAGACAGATAAATAGACAAATGCAAGCGAATAAACACAGTAAAAATAATCAGGTCAAATCTAATATGGAGGGGAGGTACAGAATTATTAGGAAACATAGTAGTCAGATAAAATAGCGAGGGCTGGAATACACATTATAAATAAATTAGGTATTTATGGAGTTCCTGGGTGTGAATCACAAGCTCAAAGTCTGCAGCAACCCATTCAGAGAGTTTTGACTCAGACTACATGATTTTTTTCAGATTTCCAAAACCTATTTGAAGGAGTCCTGCAGAAAACGAACCCTGCTTATTTGTTTCTTACTTAGGACATTTATTGTTATTTTATCCCTCACGTTATTAAGACATTTTTTATTTTTTTTTCAGTAATAAGAAGCTGAGAACAGCACCAAACTACTTCATCATGAATTTAGCTGTAAGTGACTTACTCATGTCTGCTACCCAAGCACCAGTCTGTTTCCTGAACAGTTTTAACAGGAAATGGATCCTTGGTGGAATAGGTAATGAAACTGCATTAACATATTCATTCTTTTTGTTTATTAGAATTTACTTCTTAGTTTTCAATATAGTTACAAACCATTCTCTCATCCTTCCTTTAAAATCAAATCCCACATCTCCACAAAATAAAAGCATTATACTGCGTTTTGACAAGATTGTAATCTTGCAATCAAGAGGACAGGGTGAATTATGCACATAAAGGTTATAAATTTAGCCCTGTAACCACTCCGAAAAGTCGTAGAAATGCGCTCTCAAGGTAACTTATGCATCCAGTAGTCCGATGTAGTGGTTCCATTGCCAAAAACGATCCCCTTTGTGTCCGGAGTTCCCTGTGGTTCCTAATGTTAATTGGATAGGCACATAGCATAGATTCTTGAAGTTTTAGGTTAAATAAAATAAATTTACTTCCAACAAGCTAGTCACAGAGGTGGAACAAATTAAAAAAAATTAGGTAAATAATATCCACCACAAATGTTGATAACTCTAAAGTAATTGCAGAGTTATGAAACCAAACGAGTTCCATATAGAATCTAAACCATAAAATGCTGTAAAGATAAAAGAAGCATTGTGTCCCAAATAATCTTCCAGATACACTTCCTGCTCAATACACAAGTGCTGGGGGACCAGGGGAGAGGATGAAGACACTGCCTTCAGTCTGAAAAGCCAGATCACAGAGGGACCCTTCAGGCTCATAGCCATAATTTTAAAGGTTGATTTAAAACTTTTAAATGGATAACAAATATAAGAAGATTACTGCAGTCACAGTTCCTGGATGTATGAGTAAGTGTCCCTGGTTTATCATATCTGATTTTGATGATTGATTTTCTTTAAGGCCTCACGTACACAAAATATACATTTTGCAGACCACAAGAAGGGGAACGTGATCCCATGCTTGCGGCCTGTCTGACATTGGTGGGTAAGCACTTCACCATGCATGTACCCAATAGCAAGCAATGGGGACGTGAATTTGTCGCCATTTGTCCTTACAGCCAAATTACAGTTGTGTTTATGAGGCCTAAAATCTCGACTTGTATCCATGTAGGATACTGGTCAGGTGATATGTAAGGAAGGTTCCCTGGTTGGCAGCAGACATGTGCAGTTGCTGACTAGGCCATGAAATATATATCAGAACCACTTTAGGACTGAAAAAGCTTTATTGCCTTTAATAGTCTTAATGTTCTGAATTAAGAGTGAATTCCAGTTTTGTTTACAACATATATCACTGTATTCACTTTATTATAAACTTGAGCCTGGAAGACATTTGAAGTAAATTGATGATTGGGGATGAAACCACTTTTGTATAAAAGCCTTTGGTTGTCTGGTGTGGATGAGAACAGGTTGATGCATGGCATAGATCTAATGTTATGCCTTCATTTACCGGCCATCTTCTGACGTCACTCCTTTCTTCTTTGGCAGCTTCTTGGATTACCGTTGGCTCTCCAGCCAGCTGTCTACACCAAAAAGCTGCCTTTGGATGTGATGTCATGGAGAAATTAGACCACCACACCAGGTAGACCAAGGTAAATTATAAAGGTATGTTATGTGTGTATATATATATATATTAAATATATATAAAATTAAATAAAAAAATCCCACCCCTTTCCCTAGAACCGATATAAATATAAATAAACAGCAAAAATCATGTAAAAAATAAACATATTGGGTAATGCTGTGTCCCAAAATGTCCGATCTATCAAAATATAAAAAGGATTTTTCCTGGCATTTAACTCCATAAAGTAAAATAGTACCCAAAGTACTATTTGCCATTTTGAAAAATATTTAAAAATTCTATAAAAAGTTATCAAAAGGCTGTACAGTCCTAAAAATGGTAGCATTGAATACGTCATCAAAAGTTGCAAAAAATGACACCAAACACAGATACATACACTGAAGTATGGAAAAGTTAATGCCAGAATATGGTAGGTTTTTTATACAGGGGGTTTTATTTTTTGTAAATGTATGAAAACATTAAAAAAACCTATATATATTTGGTATACCCTTGATCATACCAACCCAAAGAATACATGAAACATGGGTATACATGTTGTGGATGGTATTGTAATTACACCTTTCTCCTGGTGGCTGGGCTTTGGTTAGAGATATCACACTACACAGCAGGATGGTTGTCTTACAACCTAGATAGTAAGTCAATGATCACAGGACACATCCAATAACCTTCTTGTAACTCATTGCTGCAGAGTTTTTGAAGCAGATATCCCCCAGTCTACCGGTGGGCCAGTCTAACCCTGCTCTCTACACTTTAAACATAACCCTGAGACTATCACAGAGCAGGTGTATTTATACGGAGACTTGATTACACACAGGTGGATTATATTCATCATCAGTCATTTAGGACAACATTGAGGCATTCAGATATCCTCACTGACTTCTGGAGTGAGTTTATTGCACTGAAAGTAAAGGGGCTGAATAATATTGTACTCCCCACTTTTCAATTTATTATTTTTTACAAACGTTTAAAATTTCCAATAAATTTTGTTTCACTCCACAATTGTGTTGCACTTGTTGAATCTTCACAAAAAAATTACAATTTTAAATCTTTATGTTTAAAGCCTGAAATGAGGCAAAAGGTAGAAAAGTTCAAGGGGGGCGAATACTTTTGCAAGGCACTGAGTATGTATGTATGTATGTATGTATATATATATATATCATATACAGGCAGTCCCCGGGTTACATACAAGATAGGGTCTGGAGGTTTGTTCTTAAGTTGAATTTGTATGTAAGTCGAAACTGTATATTTTATAATGGAAGTTCTACACAATTTTTTTTCTTTTGCCCCAGTGACAATTGGAGTTTCAAAATTTTTGGTGTAATTGGACCAAGAATTATCAATAAAGCTTCATTACAGACATCTTACAGCTGATCATTACAGTCTGGGACTATAGTAAAGCATCCAGAGAGCTTCACCAGAGGTCACAGTGGGCAGAGGGGTCCGTCTGTAACTATGGGTTGTCTGTAAGTCGGGTGTCCTTAAGTAGGGGACCGCCTGTATTGAATTTGTTTACAGGCTCCAATTCAATTACACCAATTCAAAGCATATTTCTAGCATAGTAAGAAAACCCCTAAAAAAATACAACAGACAACTGAACCACAGATAGCGTCCACACATAGACACCTATGGCATATCATTGAATGACATGACATTGCATTGCTGTATTATTTTGTGAACCAAGGATCTTGTGACAAACAGATACATAGTAGTAGTAGATATAGTAGTTGCTCATGGTATAATATTATAATATTGAAGACTAATTATAAAGTATTACATTTTTTTTGGCAAGTAAATTATCATAATGTGCATACTATTTATGGAGGTATCAATTATATTTTTACCTTTGTGATAAAATATTTGTGATAAAAAATAAAAGACTGACATTTCTAAGACCACCTTTACTTTCTGTATTTACCTTTCTTTTATGCATACTATATAGGTTGGTACTATATGCCATGATCATTTTTATAATGTATGACAGTATGCCATATGGGAAAAGGGGAGCTAACAGAAGGAAGCTCACAGGGTGCCAGGGAACATACGCAATCCCTGACTCTACTATATTTCTCTGATCTTGTATCTATCTATATTGCTCTAAGTGTCAGAACTACTGAACTAATTTGTTCTATCATTTGGAAAAATACATTATTTCTTCAAAAGCATGTGCAGCAATTTGTTGCAATTTGTCTACTAATCTGTCACATTTAATTACTTTTAAGTGACAGCCATATGTGTGTCAGTGTCAGCATTGCATACATTTGAAATAGTTCTTAATTTTTGTAGTTCCTTCTAAAAATGAATACATTTCTGAAATATTTATCATGGAGATGGCGTAACATGTTAAACAGAGTTGTCCTGTCTGAACAGAGTGAAATATGTGTTCTTTAATAGACCAGTGAGACAAGATTCCTAAATATACTCAGGATAACAAAATAAAACATTCTCTAATTCAAAATACAGGATTTCACAGATATAATTCCAACTTGTTTTTATCAGTCCTGGTGTATACAAGAAACAACAAGATTTCTTTTCAGCTCATCTCTCTGATGTCCCCCTTGATCGATGCACGCAGTATCTGAGTCGGAGTCAGTACGTGGCATCACAAAGGAAAGGAGGTTGTCCAGCATTCAGCCAAATCCATACGAAAATCCAGTGGAGTTAAATACACAATTTATTCCATACTTTTAAAAAACATTTGCCATGACAAATAAAGAAAATGATGTGCTTCAGATCTAAGCGATCCTTAATCGTAGTATACAATTTTGGTTGCCCAAAAGATTTACAACTGTAAATCTTAAGACTATGGTTGGATTCTTCTCAGAAATAGCGTATCTTGTCTGCATACTGCAGTGCTCTCTGCCTCCTACATCTCCCCCTGCGTTCCAAGACCAGCTCAGACACAGGTACTTAAAGGGGTATTCTCGTCTGGGCATTCACATGCAGTTTGATTAATCTGCCATTAATAAACATTTCTTCAATTAGATGTTATTAAAAAAAATGTTCCTGTGTGAAGATAATTTTCCATAGATGTAGTGATATGGTCCCTTAGAAACGAGATAGCTTCCTGAGATACGGCCACCTCTGCTGAAGGGATTGTACAAATAAACAAAAAGTCTGAGAATTACTACATGTCCCACAGCCGTCCTGTGGTAATGATTGCTGAATCCAGGTGGTCAGGCAGGACTCAATAATACATGTCTGGTCACTGCTGCCTAAATGTGACGTGGTCGTAACCGAGGAAGCCATCTCGTTTCTAAGGGACAACATGGCTATGTTTATGGGAAATTATCTTCACACAGAAACATTTTTTTTAATAACATCCAATTGAAGAAATGTTTACATATGGAAGATTAATGAAACTGAATGTGAATGCCGAGACGGGAATACCCCTTTAATGCTAGCAGCAGTGTGCAGAGACTTACACTACAAGCTACAGACAAGACAAGCAGAGCTGACTATGTGTTTAATTGAGTAGGTGAGGTAGCAGAGCTACATTGTGATTTATATCTCATGAGTCTCTCCTATCTCTCTTTTTCTATTTTTCAGATTCTAGTAGAATTTTCAGAAGCTAAATAAAAGTCTAGATAAACCTGCACCCTGATAATCTAAGCACACTGTCAGCACACTGCATCTCACAGCACTGGAAGGATCATATAGTTTCTGCTTAGAGAGTCCCTGCCCACATTCTGGAATCTTACACTAATCATTAGTGAGTTGTAGGAGCTAAAATGACAATAAAACCGAGTAAAATTGTAAAGTAAAGGGGTTAAAATTGATCTTTACTGTTTAAAAATCACTAGGGGATTAAAATTTGATGAACTTTGTTTCATGGGCAAACCCCTTTAAAGTCTAACCACAGGACATGCATTTACTTCTCAGTTTACCCTTCAGATTCCTGAACAAAAGAAAATGGCCCAGATTTATCAAACGTGAGGCAAACTGCACTAAGTGCACTGCTCTGGAAGTGTGCACCATTTCTTTTAGGTGCACCTTCAACATAGAAGCTAAAGTACAAGCTTAGGCCCATTCCACACTTGAGAGTATGATGCGATGAACACGCATCACACTCGCAATGCATGCTGCCCAGATCGCACGGCTGAACGCTGCACACCAGGACTGAACTCAGCATGTCAGTTCACTCCTGGTTTGCAGTGTTCGGGCCAGGAAATCCCGGCAGAACGCGTTGTGAGTGTGATGCGAGTTCATTGCATCACACTCACAAGTGTGGACCGGGCCTAAGTGTGTAAAACAAAAAGTTAATTAATTTGGCACAAAAAAGAATTAAAAATTCTTAATCCCCTTAGAAAGAAACTACAGCAAGTAGAAAGCAGGTACATGCCCCAGCTCATTTAAAGAAATAAAAAAACAGAACGTAACAACTTTACTAGATTTTGATTCATTTTATTATATCATTGCTATAGCCATATACTATTTTGCATTTATGATGTTTTATGTTAAATTTATTCTGACACTAATAATGTTTTGTTTTTCATTTTCTTCAGCCTGCAATGTCTATGCATTCTGTGGGGCATTATTTGGAATAACCTCGATGATGACGTTACTAGCTATTGCCATCGATCGTTACCTAGTTATAACCAAGCCATTACAATCTATACAATGGTCATCAAAAAAGCGAACAATGCAAGTTATTGTTCTCGTTTGGCTCTATTCATTAATGTGGAGCATGGCACCATTACTTGGTTGGAGTAAGTGCAATCACTTTGACATATATTTTAGTATACATACAGAAATTGAATGATAGCTAAGATGCACTCACACTGATTAACTGCATTGTATCTCATTCAAATCACTTCTTAGATGAAACAGATTTTATATTATGTAATATTACTTAAGATTAAAAGACTAAAGTCTGAGACTCTATTGCCTGCAATGAATTTCACGTTTATTGTATGATTTTTATATCACCTTATTCATATTTTATTAATCTGATCTGGTTTTAGACTAAGTGGGGCCCTGGTCAAAAAAAAAAATTGGGGCCCAAAATCCAGAAAAAGTCTATGCAAAATAAATGAATGAAAAGAATGAGATTTTAATCCCAAGTTCCTGAGTGCTAGAGGATATTTACTTTCATGTACACAATGGGCCGGGGACCACTGAAGGGAAGGAAGCCCTTGTTAATTACCCCGTTTAAACAACCCTAGCGGCAGCCCTGATTCTGAGGAATATTCAAAGTTTATATTTTGCCACACTTCCATGCTATCTATTCAATCAAGATTTTATTTATGATGTTGCATAATTGTTCCATAGTGTTATGGTCCTTATCTAGATATATTAAAGGGGTTTTTCCACAAAGGCAAATTAGGCCCTATGATTATATTAGAAGTATTGCTGCTTTGGACAACACACATAAGTGTTTGATAGAACAGCTCTTCAGTTCTCCTACCTAACACTGTCTGCAGCTTTGTATTGTACATTTATTCTGTCAGATAATTTATATTTTTTCCATTTTCATTAGGTTCCTATGTGCCTGAAGGTTTAATGATATCATGCACATGGGACTATGTCACATCTACAACTGCAAACAAAAGTTACACTATGATGCTGTGCTGCTGTGTTTTCTTCATCCCACTTGTTGTGATATTTCACTGCTATTTGCTTATGTTCTTGGCAATCAGAAATACTAGCAGGTAATATATGAGTAATTACGTAACTAGGATAGGTCATATTTTTTATAATGACTAAACTATTATGAGAGTATTGATAATTAGGATTTAAAAGACAAAAACCTATTTAACACATTAAATAATAACAGATTCAACCCATAAAATGAGCATTGGGGAAGCCCATCTGTCCCCTGAGTGAAGTTGGCCCCCCACCTTGTTCAAATCTAACAAAATTGGTGTTAAATGTTTGTGCTACATTTGTGCAGCATACATTTTTTGTAAGATATAAAAGTTTCCAGAGGTCATCAGAGGTCAACCAGCCCCCCATATTGCCCAAATCAAACAAAACTGGTGCCAATCAATTGTGTTGCATTTGTGCTGCTCAAACTTTGTCTGTGCTGCTTTTGTTTTGAATATATTAACAAATGTGTAAAGGTCAAAAGGTCAAACCCCCCACATTAACCAAATCAAACAAAACTGGTGTCAAACCTTAGTGCTACGTTTGTGCAGCAAAAAATTTCATTTGTGCTGCTATCATTTTAGTGTCAGGTTCGCTAGGGAGAATGCTGGGACTTCTGGTGAGCCAGCGCTTCTCCGAACCCCGGCGCGGTCCGCGCAAACTCCACCTCTCGTCTGGCGCAGCGGCTGCTAGATCTCGCGGCTGTCTATGATTGGCTGGGACTTGAAGCCTCTGCTTGTTGCCTGTTGTTCTGCACCGTGGGGTTATTTCCCAGATTCTGTCCACCTTCCTATCAGGTTCTGGAGGTGGGGTTCTGGCTGCATAAATTGCACTTTCACTAGTCACCTGTGGCCAGTGTTTGAAATCTCTTCTTCCACTCGCTGCTTGCCTAGTTGTATTGCTCTGTATCTGTATTGTTGTTACCCTCGGCTAGTTTTTTGACATTGACTGATTTCTTACTGCTTTGCTATTGACGTACCCGCCACGTTGTGACTCCGCTAGTTTTACAGATTCTTTTGTGTTTTTATGTTTGTCGTCTGTTTGTATTTCCCTTCCCCACTTATACCAGCGTATTCAGTCTTCAAGTATCGCCCCCGGCTTTAGCGTGGGGGGCTATAGGAAGGGACAAGGCTGTGGGCAAGCAGGCCACTATCCCCTGTCTTTTGTGTTAACCCAATCCTAACGAACACTGGCCACTCACAGTCTGCATCCTGTATCCGCCTGCTACTTTTCCTCTCCATGGAGCCTTTTTGTCATCTGTGGTCGCTCAGGTCCAGACCCTAACTCAGCTTGTTCAGATCAGCTTCCCGTCTCCAATTCAGAATCTATGCAGTTCCACGCAGACATCACCGCAGTATCCACTGCCCCCACGCCTGAACCTAGGTTCCTCTCCTGACGTGTTTTTTTTGGTGACCGTAGAAATTTTTTTCATTTCGGGAGGGCTTGTAAACTTTACTTTTCTTTACGCCCGTTCGTCATGGGCACAGAGATTCAAAGGGTGGGCGTGGTAATTTCCCTGTTGCGTGGGGATCCGCAAAATTGGGCTTTTTTCTCTCCCACCTGACTCTCCATCCCTCGTCTCTCTGACGCTTTTTTCTCTGCTTTGGCCAGATTTTGACAACCTGATCGCCGAGCACTGCATTTTCCCCCACCTTAGTCTCTTGTGCGGGAAACGTACACAGAAGATTTATTGTGGCCCAGTTCAGACAGTATGTGACTGACTCGCAATGGAATGACTGTGCCCTAAAAGACCATTTATGTCCGGACTTGCAGACCGAGTACAGGACTTAGTCTTAGCTTATTCCGGACCTCAGACATTAGATGATGCTATGACCGGTCATCCGAGTTGATCGTCGCCTAAGAATCCAGGCGATCACCTCGGTTGTTCCTCTGACTGTCCCCAGCGGTCAATCTGTCTCCGGTAGTCCAGAATTGGAATCCATGGGCTGGATAGCATCTCTCCTGCACACGGAACCAACATCGAATGAGACGTCATCTTTGTTTTCTACTGTGAAGTCCTGATCATCAGGTCAACACCTGTTCCAAGAGGCAGCAGCAGGAAAACTTCCGCTCCTAAGCAGTAGTCGGGGGACTGCTTAGAGCTCAGGTACCCCAATTGTGCTAGAATGTATTTACCTTGTACATTAAGTTTCAGTCTGTTCCTGCACTGGTCCGCGCCTTTTTGGATTCAGGTGCTGCGTCTAACTTAATGATTATAATTTTGTCTCTCGTTTCGCATGTCATTGATTCCATTGTCCACTCCTATCCTAGTCGGT
This sequence comes from Engystomops pustulosus, assembly GCA_019512145.1. Taxonomy (NCBI): domain Eukaryota; kingdom Metazoa; phylum Chordata; class Amphibia; order Anura; family Leptodactylidae; genus Engystomops; species Engystomops pustulosus. Next base: position 102,752,442 of record CM033641.1, on the reverse strand, counting down.
TCGGATTTGACCCCTCTACAGGCAGGGTTGATTTAAATTCCGAACCCCGCAGTAAAGCTTTATGGTAGGAGTTATTGCATAAGATGGTGTTTTCTTCCTATGTTATGGAAAACTTGTCTGAAAATGTCATTCTTGGTCTACCCTGCTCCGGATCCATATCCGGTAATTAATTGGAAACTCTGGAGCTGGTTCATTGGGGTCTCACTGTAAGGATCCCCTGTCCAGAGTTTCATTATGTACAAGTAGTGGTGGAAGATCAGAGTCTTCCAGGTTTTCCTCTTGATTACTCAGATGTGTTTTTTCAAAACCCTTATCCCAAGTACTTCCTCCTCACAGGGAGTTTGATTGAAAATTGACCTTCTTCCTGATGCGTAGATTGCCAAAGGTCGTATATCTAACCTGTCATACCAGAACGGAGGCACTGAAGAGTTATATTGATGAGAGTTTGGCAATCGGACATATCCTCCTTCTGATTCGCCCACTGGGCCGGGTTCTTTTTTGTGAGAAAAAAGATGTGGTTTACGGCCGTGTATTGATTATCGAGAATTAAACAAGATAACGGTAAAAAAACTCAGGCTCTCCCCTTGATCCCGGATCTCTTAAATCAGGTTTCTTGGGCCCAAGTTTTCTCTAATTAGATCTCAGAGGGCTTATAACCTGATTCAATCCGGGAAGGGGATGAGTGGAAAACCGCATTTATACACCTTTGGGACACTTTGAATACCTGGTTATGCCCTTTGGTTTGAGTAATGCCCCAGCGGTTTTTCAAGGGTTTATGAACTCCTCTTTCATGATACATCGGTGTGTTTATGTGGTTTTCTAGACGATATTTTGATTTTCTCTCCTGATATGGTTTTCTCACCAGCAACACCTCCGCCAAGTACTTCCCAGGTTGCGCAAAAACCACCTCTTCGCTAAGCTGGAAAATGTGTTTTTTTGCGTCCAAGGTTTCCTTCTTAGGCTATGTGGTGACTCCCTCTGATGTACAGATGGATCCAGTAAGGTTCAGCGCTCACGGACTGGGTTCGGCCTACCAATCTTAAGGCCCTACAACGTTTTTTAGGTTTCGCTAACTATTATCGGAACTTATAAAGAGCTTTTCCGTGATCGCCAAACCCCTCACGGATCTACACCCGTAGGGTGCTGATCCGAACAATTGGTCCCTGCCGCTTGCTCACGTTTGAACTTTAAAAGCGGCATTCTCGTCAGCCCCGTCTGGTTCACCTACCTCTCTCTCTCCCGTTTGTTTGTGGAGGTGGATGCCTCCGGGTAGGAGTTGGGCAGTGTTGTCTCAGGGGTCCTCCACTCTCACCAGACTTAGGCCCCGTGCATATTTCTCTAGAAGTTTTCCTCTTGTAGAGGAATTATATATGGTAATCGAGAGCTCCTTGCCATTAGTGGGCATTTGAAGTCTGGCGACACTTTTTGGAGGGAGCTCTTCATCCGATCACTGTGCTCACGGATCATAAGAACTTAGTATATTTGGATACTGCTAAACCGCTTGAACTCACTGCAGGCTAGGTGGGCCTTGTTTTTTCTCTCGCTTCAATTTTGTGGTCACCTACCGACCGGTCAAAAAATGTGAAGCTGATGCCTTTTCCCGTAGCTCGGGACTCCTGAGCTTCCAGGGCTCTGACAGTAATATTTGTCTCCAGGGGTCGTGCTGGCAGCTGTCTCCTCCCACCTCTCCTCTCAAATTTTAGCAGGACAAAGATCTGCACCTAGAACCTTCCGGAAGGCAATATTTGTTTTTCCCTCTTCTTGTCGTTTGAGAGTGTTGGAGAGACTCATTGCTCGGTGTGGCAGTCATCCGGGATCGGAGCACCTTGGTCTCTTGAAGAAGTTACTGGTGGCCTCACATGACTAAGGTGTTCACGCATTTGTCCAAGCCGTTCAGATCGTGCGCGAGGAAGCTCCCAGGAGACTTCTGAGGGCCTCTTCTCCGCTTTTCAGTTCCCACCAGGCCGTGGTCTAAAGTGTCTATGACTTTGTCACTGATCTGCCGCGTCTCAAGGCTGTACAGTGGTTTTGGGTATAGTGGACCGTTCTCTAAAATGGGACACTTGTGTTCCATTAAAAAGTTACCTCAGCTGAAGAATTAGCTGAATTGTTTTACAGAATATTGTACGCCTCCATGGTATACCAGATTGATATTGTGTCAGATGGGGCGTACATTGTTTCCAATTTTGGCGAGCATTTTGTTCTAATGGTCAGTCCGAGAGATGAATCAGGAGATGATTCAATATCTGACGACTCTTTGTCTCGGACAGTCAGGACCAGTGGGTGAAATTCCTTCCGTTGGCAGAATTTGCTATTAATAACCACGTAGTTCTTCCACACAGGTTCTCCGTTTTCTGCAATTATGTTTTCATCCTCGTTTCTCTTTTTCATCTGTGCCTGTCTCTAATATTCCTCGGCGGAAGCTATTACATCCAAGTTGCGCTCACTTGGTCCCAGGTTCGGGGGAATATTCAGAGGGCACAATTCTATGGTCCACAAACAGAAGAAGGCGCACTAACTCCGATACGTTGTGTGGTGGGGATAAGTGTGGTTATCCACAAAAACCTTAAATTGAAGATCCCCTCTTGAAGTTTGCGCCCAGGTTTTGGGGTCCGTTTGTTGTACGCATATTGTTAACCCGGTATCCTTCAAGATTACACTTCCAGCAGGGTGCGGGTCCATAACACCTTCCATAAGAGTCTTCTGAGCGCTTGTGTTAGCCTGTTTTGCCTCTTCTGACCCTCCTTCTCCATCTATTGTGGAGGGGAATCTGGAATTTGTAGGTTAGAAAAATTGTGAATTCCAGATGGGTAGGTAACTCCCTGCAGTACCGGGTCCATTGGAAAGGTTTTGGTCCTGAGATATGTCTTGGGTTCCGGCTAGAGATGTTCATGCCTCCACGGTTACTCAGGTTGTTTCATCAGACCTACCCTCAGAAGCCATCTTTAGATCTAGGGTCCGAAGGCCCCCGTCAGGGGGGGGGGTACTGTCAGGTTCGCTAGGGAGAAATGCTGGGACTTCGGTGGTGCCAGCAGCGTTCTCCGAACCCCGCGCTTGTCCGCCAAACTCCACCTCTCGTCCTGGCAGCGGCTGCTAGACTCGCGCTGTCTAGGAGTGGCTGGGACTTGAACCTCTGCTTGGTGCCTGTTGTTCTGCCCGTGAGGGGTTAATTCCCAGATGCTGTCCAGCTCCTATCAGGTTCTGAGGTGGAGTTTCGGCTGCATAAATTGCAGCTTCACTAGTCACCTGTCCAGTGTTTGAAATCTCTTTCTCCACTCGCTTGCTCCACTAGGTTGTATGCTCTGTATCGTATTTGTTACCTCGGCTATTTTTGACATTGACTATTGTGCTTACTGACTTTGCATTGACGTACCCTCCGTTTTGACCTCCGCTAGTTTACGATTCTTTTGTGTTTTTATGTTTGTCTGTCTGTTTGTATTTCCCTTCCCCCACTTAAACCAGCGTATTCCGAGTCTTCAAGTAGTCGCCCCACGGTTTAGCGTGGGGGGGCTATAGGAAGGGACAGAGGCTGGGGCAAGCTCAGGGCACACTATCGCCTGTCTTTTGTGTACCCAATCCTAACATTTAGGTGTTTATGTAGGTTTAGGATGAAGCGGTAAAAAAACAGACCTAGTGACACCTCTGGTTTGATCACCAGGGGGAGCTAGTAAACACATTGTACTTTGAAAGGAATGAACTCTGCTGACCTCTGGAAAAAATTATGAATATATTAAAAATGATAGCAGCACAAACAAAAAGCACAAATGTTTGATACCAGTTTTGTTTGATTCGGTTAATGTGGGAAGCTGGTTGACCTTTTGACCTTTACAATTTTGTTAATATTATTCAAAATTGTAAATATATATATATATATATTCAAAACAAAAGCAGCACAAACAAATATTTTTGCAGCACAAACCAGCACAAACGTAGAACAAATTGATTGGCACCAGTTTTGTTTGATTTTGGCAATGTGGGGGAGCTGGTTGACCTCTGGAAACTTTTATTAATATCTTAAAAACGATAGCAGCTAAAATTTCAGTTGTAAAAACGTAGCACAAACGTTGGACACCAATTTTGTTTGATTTGAACAAGGTGGGGGGGGCAACTTCACTTAGGTCCATCTGTCAGCCAGAGGAAACAAGGATTGGAAGATACTGAAGCTATAGGTGTCTAGCAGTGAATTATACTCCCAAAATGATGCCTGCTAAATTAGAAGTGATGTGGTGCATAGCTGTGAGGGTTAACCCTTTCTGTTCTCTCCCTGTCTGCAGTATTAGAAGTATTTTCAAAGTATTTTGTGATGTGGCTACATTTTCTCCACTGTGCCGCAAAATTCTGCGCCTAAAGGGGCGTTCCAATGTAGAGTCAGACCGTGCACCACATTTATTACTTTGACTTGACAGAATTGTGTTGCACACTCTATGTTAAAGGTGCACCAAGAAAAATTTGGTGTACACTTCCAGAGCAGTGCAGGGCGCGCCAGATCAATCAAGACCATGCACCACTTTTGCTTAATCTGCCACACTTTGCACACTCTACAGGCAAACTGCAACTAGTGCAGTTTGTACTACTTTTTATAAAGGTTGCCCATTGTCAAGATGTTGCACTTATTTAAGTCTGGTATAATTTGCACGTTTTCCCTTAGGAATGTTCAGAAGCTAGCCTCCTGTGGACGGCAAACCGCATTGTCATCAACTATGAAGAATGAGTGGAAAATGGCAAAGATTGCATTCGTCATTATAGTTGTGTATGTGTTGTCTTGGTCTCCTTATGCTTGCGTCACATTAATAGCATGGGCTGGGTAAGCACACTAACATTTATTTAAGTTGTCTTTTGTTGTCTGTTGTCTGTCTCAATGTCATTGTGTAGGTGCATACACATGACTGTGATTTCCATGTATGAGTCGAATGGCCAAGCTGCAAATTTTGGAGGGCAGTCTATTCTACGGTAGTGTGAGTGGGACCTTGCACACTAATGACACAAGGGTCATAGATATGGTCCTATTTATCACTTGTAGCTGTCCTTAATCTGATAACATGTTACCCTGTGCAATTACACAAGGAAAGCCATTTAAAGCGTAACTGTAAAGCTATGAGGATTTTACTGAATTATTATATGTGATTCCCCAAACAGAACAATGCCTACTTTGTGCTGCTCCTCCTTTTCTTTCCAAAGTTATAGCATTTTCTGTTCTGAAACCTTTCTCAACAGAGGTGAAGTGGGCGGAGACTAATATCTGTCAGTCTATGCCCTTAGGCTGAGGCCAGTTAGCCTGCCCACAGATCCCATGATGCCTTGTCTTCTCTCGCAAAGTAATTTAGCATTAAATCAATTTAGTTTCCCACAAGTAAATCCACTGAACACTGCACAGTGCACATGCAGGATGTATATGGTGACAGCCTGGCGGCATTCATCACATGGAGGAGAAGGGAACGTGTAATAAGTGTAACAAATCCTAAGTAACCCAGTTACATGCAGTCTATATCCTGTGCTGTGTGGGCACTAAGGGTTAATTGCTTATGTAAGTTAGCATGTATATGTGACTTAAAATACAAATATCTTTATCCAACAAAATGTTTTGCACATCAATACATACAATGAGCTAGAGGAGTGGCTGGTTCTAATTAAATCACTGAAACTAAGCTATAATCTACATTCACCTTACAGTGTCTCAAGTGCCAAATCAATATATCCAAAGTTTCCACAATGGATGGATTTTGTGAAATGTTTAAGTACCAGTAAACCCTTACATTTCTTACAAACAGAGTTGCGGCTATGTTCACCTATCTTTCTCTCTCCCATTTCATCTCCCTATAATCAAAACTTTATGTAGTATCTATCTATTCTGTAATGCAGGGTGATCGGTAGAAGACAACTGGTAAATGTTCCTTTCTTGCACCACAGTGCTAACACTGAAATAAAGACAAGGCAATACAAAGAGAAGGATAGTTGCCAAATCTTGGTCAAAACCAAAAGAACAACCCAGTATAAAATCCCTAGGCAATTGCATAGTCAGAGAATCAGGCATAAGGTTAAACGTACCAGAAAACAAAAGACAAAATGAACACTAGCTAAGTGCAATACTATACCGAATATTTGTACACAAAACCTTTTATGAGATTACAGAACCCTAGTGGAGAATATAATTGAATCAGTTCTGTGACATCAGAGTGGGGAGGGATTCTGTCCATAACAGCCAAATAACTGTTAGTGAACCAGAGCACAGTTTACAGGAGACAGGTGTGGTAGAAACTAAATAAAGCTGCTAGTAAAGGGATAAACCAGTGCTCAGCCTAGCAAAGACAGAATAAAACACAAAAACACATATCAGCACATCCTCAGCTGTACCTTACCAACAAAGGATGGCACAGAAGACCAAAAAGGCAAAGCTGTTACATATTCAAATCCACTTATGTTATATCTATGTACCAAATATCTATCTGCACCTTTGAATATTTCTTTGAAGATTTGGAAAGATTACTCAACATCTACAAATCCTGTACTGATTACTTATACATTTCTATTTTAGCCATGGGAATTCTTTAACACCAATTTCCAAGACAGTTCCTGCAGTGATTGCTAAAGCTTCTGCAATTTATAATCCTATTATCTATGGAATAATACATCCTAAGTACAGGTAAGTCTTAAGTTGCATTAGGTTATCTAGAGTCTCCTGCTATTAAAATGATAAAACATTAATAGCCTAGAAAATGAGGAAGATTGTTGCTCTCTCATGACCTCTATTTCCACAGTTTTCAAACCATTTGTCAGTTCACACAATAGATTTTTCTTTTTTTATGAACATTTCTTTCTATAACAAGCAAAATATCCACAATAAGTAAATATTTGAGATGGCTGTCTAGTTGGGTACTAAGCAGCATGGCTAGCAATATTGTGATCCTACGGACTGTCACTGAGTTTATTCCTCAAGGGGGGATAAAATGGTGGTCTTATTGGTCACCCAGTTTTCATAGAAACACTGCTAGTTTACTATATAACTGGTTTTCATATGAAGCACAGATTGTCCCGGGAAAGCTGGAACACATGCACCCAGAGCCATAACTGTTGTAAATATAACATCTTTCCTAAGACTTAGGTTTCAATATGTAAGTGTCATTACATTGCAAATGTCTCAGCTTCATACATTATTGATTGACTTTTTTACAATAAATGGTTTAGACAGCACTTTGCAAACTGTAATGTACATTCAGATGCTTAGTACACAGAGAATAAAGAGATGATGGCTCTATTCACAACAGTTGAACACTAGTAGAGGAAGACAGAAGTGGTAATTAACCACTCCTGCACTCTTCCCAGAGTTTATGGCTGTAACAACCTGTTCTTCCAAACTGTGCAGAAAAAAAAAAACAGCAATGCTGAATGACATAGGTGGGCGTAATGAGGCCGAGCTTTATCGGATTTATAAATGCTCCATGGTTTATACAAAGAAATAAATAAGGGCTTATACAAGCAGTCCAAAAATGATCTCTTTTTGTGGATAAGCAAATGTATAAAAATAATGTCCACCTACTCCTTTCACCGCCACAACTGCATTTGCCAGTGACTGTGATTGGTTGAGGTGGAAATTAAAGCAATGGCTTAAAAAAAACATGAAGAAAAAACAACAGAGAAAGATGTATAGTGGTAGTAGTGGTAACAGCAACAACAACACAATAAGGAACATGATGGACAAGATATGAGATGTGTGGCCACAGCAGTACAGCATGGAACATAGGAAATCTACCACATCATTCAATATGTTCAAAGTACCACCAGTGCTATGTAGAGTAGAGGTTAAAATTATCATCTCTAGCTCATTCCTTGTAAAAAAAAAGACTTAGATTTTTATGTAACTTAGCCTGGAAAAATTCTAATCACCCCCCCCCCTTTCAAATGAATGCACATAATAAACAAAATCATAAATATGCTAAATTTCTTTGCATCCCAAAATGCCTGACCTATCAATATAATTTTCCCATACAGCAAACAACATAAAAAATTCGAATGCCGAAATCACCACTTTTTAGCAATTTTTTTAGCATTTTTAATAAAAAGTGATTAAAAGTTTTTACAGTTTCCAATATAATATCAATGAAAACAACAGTTAAAATTGTTATGGGTGGGGACCGTTTGGACCACAAAATGAAAGCCTAAAAAACAAAGCCACTAGAAATTGGGGTAACTGCATTTTCTTGCCATTTCCATCGAATTTGATCTTTTCGTCAGGGAAGTTGGTCAGAAATGGAAAAACATAAAAAAGTTGTCCACAAGACAGACACTTACTTGCTTATTGTTAAATTGTGCATGTACTTCCAACAAAGCCAGAAAAATTAACATGCCGGGCTCTCAAAAGAGCTGCAGAAGCAGAAAGGTGATTTTGGGTGATTCAGAGGATTTTTTCCAAATATTTTTTATTCATCAATATAATAAAGTAATTTGTCTTCCTAGGGAAACTATTCACAAGACTGTACCATGTCTTCGGTTCCTCATCAGACTACCAAAAAAAGACAGCATGTGTACAAGCAATTTTGACTCCTCATTTAGAGGATCAGTCTACAGTCGCCAATCTCTAGCTTTAAGAAAAAAGAACAGCTGCATCTCTACAGTATCTACTGCGGAAACAGTGAGTTCAACTTTTTGGATCACACCACCTAGTGGATATTGTAGGTATGTCTGGGATAAATGAACAGAGCATATTTAACAATACTTAAACCAAAAAATATACTAAAATCATCCATGAATGTAGATTATGAACTGTCCATTCTCTTCCAGACACTATATAACTCGCTATACGTTACAGTATATGATAATCTCTATGTAAATTGTATTGAAATTGTATATATAACATTTTTATCATTACAAATGTGGAAATCTAATGGTTATTGAAATCTATAATCATAGAGCCCATAGACTATTGTATGATTAAACTGTATCCAAATGATTAGGCAAGTAATAATAAGAATTCCTCAAGGGCATTGTGTAGTAAACTTTATAAGCTCTTCATATGGACCTTTTCTATTTTTCAGCAATAGGTCATTGTAAAAAAGAATTAAAATAATACCTTAATAATATATTGTATTTATGTAGACAAGCTTTTGAGTGAATCAGATGTGTGGCTGCACTTACTGTTGTACCTCTTTCCTTCTCTCTATGCTGCTCAGTGTGTAAAGGGATAATCCTAGGCAGCATAGAAAGTAGAGAACAGGTGCACCAGCAGCTGCGGTCATGTCCCTGTTGCACATTTGCATGGAGATAAAAATGCAAAATGACAGATCAGTGGGAAACAAGAAAACTATGTCTGAAAGCTTATGAAGTGCCCCAAACAATACTGATTTTACTTACAAAATATTCTACAGAATCTTTTTGACTAGAACTCTCAAGCATCAGAGTGAATCATCAGTGTGCTCTAGAGAAAAAGACTTCAGACTCTAATAATATAAAGTCCATGGTTTTCAGTTCTATAAATCATGCCAGGGTTAAACAGGGGAAGCTGAAACCTTTGATGGCAGAAAACAGAATGAAAAAATCATTCACTGAAAAATATAAATAATTCCTCTTTGTTTTCAATCCTTTTATTTAAATATGTATTCAGAATTCCACACATGAGAAGATTAATACATGGAATAAGTTATTTTTTTTCTTCATCAGTAGATATTTTGTTTTCAGAACGGATCTCAAAGTGTAACATTGCATCATATACTTTTGTATAATATTTACCAAAAAAGCATTAAAGGAAAACTACCAGTTAATATACAAAAACAAACCGGACATACTCGCCTGCACTCCTCCTCATTTGATCCTGGTGCTGGTCTTCTCTAAAATTGACATGTCGGGATTGCCTAGAAAAAAGACCTATAATTAGGAGCCCAGAGCTCCGGGTTTGTTTTTTTGTATCCTAACTGGTTTTCCTTTAAGCAAATTTCATCCAAACTAAATAAGAAGAGTTTAAAAGGTATTATCTGGATAAAATCTATAGGATTGATCCTTAAACGGTGGTCTGCGGGAGTTCGACACAGGGGACCCTCACTGATCAAGTTTCCACGCTCTCTTTAAAGTGCTGCCACTGTCTAGTCCAGGGGTGGGCCTTTATTTTTCCCAAGGGGCCACATGAGAAATTGGAATGATGGCATGAGGGGCAGACTAATATGCTTAACTCCATTCTTCTCAATAGATATATACTGTATTCAGTATATACTATCCCTACACAAAAAAACTGTAAATAAAGCATTACATTGATTCAATGAAAACATGGAGGACCTCATTGCATCATTATTAATCATGGGGATGGGAGCTCAAATTTTTCAAAAAGCTCAGTTGGGCCGGTCAGAGATAGGGGGCCGGATTTGGTCTGCTGGCCGTAATTCCCAGGCCTGGTCTAGGCTTACTATAGCTGCTGCTCTAATACAAGTGCATAAGCCTAGGTAGACATCAAACTATAGATTGAGCTGTTTGTGTCTGGCTTAATCAGTTTCAGCTCATTGCTCTGGGTACTCATGACCTATTAATGACCTATCCTGTGGATAGGTCATTATTAGATTTTTGATAGAGAGACCCTTGAATACATAAGCAGTACGTTTAAGGGAAACAATATATTTTTCTAAACAACATAAAATTCAGAAACTCCATTTCCTTTAAAATGATACAATCTCTTTAAAATCTAGCATACTTGAAAAAGTTTAGCATTTTTTTAAATGTTGGCAATAGAGGCAGTCCCCGGGTTACGTACAAGATAGGTTCTGTAGGTTGGTTCTTAAGTTGAATTTGTATGTAAGTCGGAACTGTATATTTTATTATTGTAACCCCAGCCAAATTTCTTTTGGTCTCTGTGACAATTGGATTTTAAAAATGGTGGATTGTCATAAGAATCAGGATTAACAATAAAGTTTAATTGCAGACACCTTTAATAACTGTTATAGCTGTTTATTGTAGCCTAGGGCTAGTATAGTAAATTACCAATTACCAGAGGCCTGTTTGTAACTAGAGGTGGTCTGTAAGTCAGGTGTTCTTAAGTCGGGGACCACCTGTATATATTATTCGTGAGGGTACTTCATATATATAATAATGAATCACAAGATCTTCATATATATAATAATGAATCACAAGACCTTTGTTTCTATAAATACATTATTAATATTAACCCTGGTTCCCCGGAGTTCCCGAAAGTGCACTGTCTGTCCGGAATGCACTGTGCTGCGATTCACTTAGGTCGTGCGCCCGATTCCCTGCATGTGTCTCTTATCCGCTCAAATCCGCCGGAGTTCACCATCTTCCTCCCGGTGCATGTAAGTGCTTGGCTTGCGACACAATTTTGAAGTTAAATTCCGTGGTTTGTCCGAATCCGTCGGATCGTCCGACGGCCCGTCCCCCAATATCTGTTGCTTGAAAGCCGGTGATACGCGCACCAAAAACCCCTTTTAAAACCCCTGTCCCAGCGGCGTAAAATGCAAATCGTCGGGATGTCCGATGAAAGTGTGGTCCGCGGGGCCCTTAGTAAATGAGCCACAATATATACAAAGTAAAAACATTCAGTCATTTAAAATGAGATCACTTCAACAATTAAGGCCATTGTGATAGCTAGTGTTCATCATTAGGATCCAAAACCATTCACAATTTAAAAGGGATCTCATCCAGACTGTACCTCTTACAGAAAAAATTGACCCTTTCAATGCCCGCAGTGGTTTGGAACAGATGCAGATCCACCAGGAGGAAGCACACCTTGGGGCTTTCTGGGCCCATTTTATCAAAAATTAATTTACAAACCTTCACCCAGTATTTCCTAACAACAGGGCAGGACCACAATAGGTGGAAGAAGAGGACTGAAGTTTCAGTGTACTTAGGACATAAAAATAAGATGAAAATTACTGACCCTGGTTGTAGTCAAGTATGCTCTGTGATGTAAATAAATCAGATTCAGCACAAAATGTCACAAGAAAATGTGTCATGTGGGACAAACCTTGCTATTTGTTCTTTGTCTTCTTCTATTGTCATTTACATTCCTAATAAGATACCTTCTACTCCTTTTATTCACCCTGTTTTGTGGCACAATTTAACATCCAATTCTTCATTTTCATAATATACAAATGTAGACCAATTAAATTTCATTTATACTAAATTTATAATTGTATGAAGTGCATGCTGTCATCTTACATGAACTATCCCATTTGCAACAACAACGCTCATTCAGATTAAGAATTTCCCTAATATAAAAAACAGAATCAAAAAATACAGAAACCTGACTACTGGGTTTGCCATTTTGGAATGCTTGCAGATCTATTGCTGCAAAATTCTGCAGCTATTTCCCCATCATGTGCAGTTAGCCTTATAGTATTACAGTATATACATCAACTTGTATAATGTAAATGTAGAACATTACTTTTATTCTTGCACTATGTAAAGAAATTTCCCTTCCCATTCTGATTTTTGGAGTACTTTTGCTGGTTACAAGTTGCATTGTTGTTGTATTACTGGGGAGCTCATCCTATGTAGAAATACTGGGGCATTCAATGTACTTACCCTCTTGTTTATCTCTAAATGTTATATATTGAAACAAAAAAACTGAAGAGGATAAACTGTTTAGAAATAGAAGTATATGTGGGAAAAGTTATGTTTATATTATATTTTTAGGCATAGCTTTATTACTCAAATTCAGTTGCCAGATTTAGCTATCAGTTTCCACTATCCTAACACAATTCCTTTTGTCTTTAAATCACAGAGAAATATGGTGCACCATGGTTGATTGATGTATGTGATCATGACATTTTTTTTACAGATAAAATATTGTTATTTTTGAACATTGCCATTGTTTCTCTGTGCTAATTAAAGGGGTATTCCCATTTAGGCATTCACATTTAATGTAATTCATTTGACATATGTAAACATTTCTTCAAATGGATGTTGTTTAAAAAATGTTCCTGTGTGAAGATAATTTCTCATAAATGTTGCCATGTTGTCCCTTAGAAACGAGATAGCTTCCTCGGTTACGACCACCTCACATTTTGGCAGTAGTGACCAGACATGCACTATTGAGCCCTGCCTGACCACATGGATTCAGCGATCATTACTACAGGACAACTGTGGGACATGCAGTAATACCCGGATATTTCATAAACCTTTTCTTTTGTTTCTTTGTGCAATACCTCTAGTAGAGGTGGCCGTATCCAAGGAGTAAGTCCTTAATAACATCTAATTGAAGAAATATTTATGTATGGCAGATTATCATTCAATATACCATTAAAAATAATGAAATTTAACTGGTGATATGAAGTGAACTCTATTCCTAAAACTAGATTGCATAATAATATTGCTGGATTTATTTCCAGTTCTCTAAGGCTTCACACTAACATTCAGATTTCCGTTTCTAGCGTCCACTTAAAAAAGTATGGAACTGCAATTGGATGGATCCATTACAAATCTCATTGAAAACAATGCAATTTTAATGTCATCTGTTGTTATCTGTTAGACAATCATCTGTTTTTCTTCTGTTTTTTGGACGGAAAGAATGACAGAGTTTGAAAAACTTCTGTCCGTTAAAAAAAAAAAAATTCAGAATGGATGATGCCTAACTGACCATAACCAATTACATTATCTTTTACATTGTAGTCAATGGGGATGGATAGTGTCATTTTTTACAGTTTTTGTACATAAAGAAATAGACAGTTATTGATTGAAAGAAATAGTTAACATAAATATTTATAGATAGTAAAATAGATGATGGATAGATTACAGATAAATGTGTGGTATAAAGATAAGTAGGCAGATCAATAAGTAGATAGGTAGACAGAACATCTAGATCAATAGGTAGGTAGTAATGATATATCTGTAGATGATATTTATAAGGGATAGATAGACAAATAGATAGATTTGAGAGATGGATACATATACAGATAAAGAAGCTATAGATTGATGTCTTGAAAGTGAAAGTAAATAGTTTGAACTGTTAACGGACACTGCCATCCGTTATGTTCAGTTTCTTTTTGTAACTGAGGTAAATAATTGGAAATCCTTATTATTGTGTGAACTTAGCCTAATGTACTATAGTGAAAATAATAGCTGAACAGAGTCTCAGATGCAAGAGGAATCTCTTATAATAAACTGTTTTTACTTAAATCACATAGGGAAGCATTCATTATTTTTGGCATTAGGTGTTGTTTTTTGTTGCCCAATTTTTGCGGTGTTGTGCACAGTCATGTTATATTCTGTTGTAAGGCATTAATGTATTTGGGGCACTGTAAAAAGAACAAATGAATGTCAGAATTGTGAAACTGCAAGAAGGGGTTTAGAAGTTGTTAGAATTAGTTTTTGTTGATCTAATTTTGTGCCAAATTGAGCAAAAAGAAAGGTGTGAGTGTCGGAAAAGAAGCTAAATTGCGCTGACACATCATAAATATGGTTCACATTTCGCAAACCGCAAAAAAAATAAAAAAATACAAGACAAACCCAAAAAAATGGTGCAAAGCCAATAATGAATCCTCCTCACAGTGTTAAAGCCACTTTAAAAGTTTTTTTTTAGTCCTATCATAAGGAATGACCAATGACCTGCTTATCATGGTAAACAGATCCTAGTTGAGGTGTAATGTCATCAAGTTTTCCATAACAACAGTGTGAATTTCTCTTTATGTTAATTTCGATCTCAGTCTGTTATTGTGACTATATACTTCATTTCAGCTCCCAGTGAAACAGACTTCTCAGAATATACTCCCTCAGAACATATACATATTTGCATGTCAACATGTATATCCGCATATACTCATTTATGCACTGATATATTTATACACTATTCATACATTTATACACTTACTCAGATCTGTCCCAGTAGCTGCTGACCACATGGAAGAAGGACACGGCAGGAATTAGAGATGAGAGATCCTATTCCACCCATTCCGCTGTCCCCTCTCTCTCCCCCGACATTTTTTAATTAGAGCTGCCAATTCATGCTGTCTACTGTGGAAGATGTGCACTGTTATAGAAGATATCATACCGTAAGATGTGCCTGTATATAATGGTGCACATTCTCCATTCTTTAGTGTGTCAGGTTGGATGTCACTGTAGGTACACTTCTGTGTTAATACACAGTTGCCGTGGTGTGCAGATGCCTATTCGATCTGCCTCAGATTTAGACAATGCAATGCTAGGCTTGTAGCAGAGACTGCAGGTTGCTTAATGTTTGGACACTGTCATGAAGATGCTCCTGCCCACTAAAATTAATCAACTGTTTGCTCCAAGCTAAAAACAGTACATATATTATGACATGCATGCAAGGATGTGTTCAAAATAAACATGTTCTGTTTTAGACAGACTGTACGGATATTTATGAATTTTATCAGAGGAGACATATACTTGAAAATTGTAGCATTTTTCTGACACTTTATTATTTATTGGAGCTACGCAAACTACTTATAGGGGGTTTACATCTATTAATCATTGCAAGAAGAGCTATGTATTTTTCCGATATTCTTTGTGTTTTATTCCTCATCATTTACTCCTGTATGCCTGCTGTTGGTAAATGGATACCCTCTTGTTTACTTCAGCAGTCACACAGAGACCCCTAGTAGCTTCTCCACATAACAACACACAAGTATTATAAAGGAAACCTGTTAGTTGGGGGCCCTGTTTTTTTAATGGGAGGCCAAAAACTCCTAAAGAGTTACACGTCTGTATAGAGAGGATAAATACCATTCATATACATTTATTGCTAAGCCTAAATAAGTGCATGCTGTACTAGGTTAAGCGACTATCAACTCTGGTGTTAAAAGGCCAATTCCTGATACATGCCCCCGTACATGGCTCACTGTTGATGTTCTGGACTCCCATGTTAATGGCAGAAGGTTCAGTTCACCTTACCAATCATAATAAAATATAATGATTGTTATGGGTTATAGGTAGGAATGAGCAGACCCATTAAGGTTTGGGTTCGGGCCAACTTTGGAAGGTTCTGTTACCCGAACCAGAATTCTCACTACCACTGGTAATACATGATTGGTACTGTGACGGATCACAGGGGTTACAATTTAAATGCCGCCTGGTAAAATGTCACCATGTTGGCGCCGCCAGTATTTTTAAATGACACTGGACGCAGTGACAGTGTGTTAATACCAAGGGGCTGAGACGAACGTACACTAATGCGTACAGATAACCTAATTTACACAGTCACTAAACCAAATGTTTTCCTTTGCACAGTGAATAGCAAATGCCAATTCAGGCAGGCATAGTGTCACTTTTAGAGATGGGTGAATTTGTTGGAATCTTGTTTGACCCGGTTCAACGAATTTTTTGAAAAAATTAGATTCGACGGAATTGAATCATGACGAATCACGTTAAAAAACAGGTATTTCCTGGCTTCAGAGAGCCTGTAGGGTGTTGTAGAACGTTGTGCCATGCTCAAATATCCATAGGGAGCGTGGTTTCGTCTTCAAACAATGCTGTGTTTTAGTATGACACACACATGACAGCCGCCGCTCTTAGAATCGCTTCACTCTTCAATCCATGGGCACTTACAGAGGCCAACTTGACCAAATAAGTGAAAGGGAACGCAGCCCAACAAGGTAACGTCTGTGCCAACTTGAAAGGACTGATCTGAGGGACAAGATCCCACTATAACATCAAAGAGTGAGATCTTTTTACACTAACATCAGATGATTCCATAGATTATGACAGAATCTGTTCTGTTAAACGTGGATACATGTAGAAACCCCCCCAAAAAATGGAGAGGGTGTCGGCAGTAATTTTGCATTGACTTCACTGATCATTTTGCCCTTCATTCCATCCGTCAGTGTCCACTTTCAATCGGTCAATAATCCATCATCAGTATTGCTAAAGCCAAAAATAAACAGGAGTGGATTCAAAACAGGGATAACCAGTAAATGGGATATTTGCATGTCCTCTGTGTTCTGTATCCACTCCTGCTTCTGGCTATCAATCCTTAGGCTTTTTATTCCTTCTGACAGATGAAATGAAGGGGAAAAGCAAATAGTGACAACTTCATAGAGTGGTGGAGGGTAAAAACAGCATTATGGAAGGTGTGGAAGTGGCAGCAACCTGGTAGGCCACAGAGTGGCACAATGACAGAATGTGGAGGTGGTAGCAGAATGGTAAGCCACAGAGTGGCACAATGATAGAGTGTGGAGGTGGCAGCAGCAGCAGCAGCAGCAGGAGACCACAGAGTGGCAAAATGACAGAGTGTGGAGATGGCAGCAGAAGCATGAGGTCAGAGAGTGGCACAATGACAAATTGTGTAGCTGGTGGCAACATGGGAGGCCACAGAGTGGCACAATGACAGAGTGTGGAGGTGGCAGCATCATAAGCAGCAGCAGGAGATCAGAGAGTGGCACAATAAATTATTTAGCTGGCAGCAACATGGGAGGCCACAGAGTGGCACAATGCACATAGGCAGTGGCCAACTGTCTGCACAGTATTTCTCTAAAGTATGCCAGTTGTTTCTCAGCAGCTGGAAAAAAGTCACCCATTTTTGACTGGTAGCAATGGTCCAAGAGGGTGGAGAGCCAAAAGTAATCCCTATGTCGGATGTTGACTATTCAGCTGTCACTAGTTGGAGCACAGGATGCTGCTTTAACCTATCTGCGCAAGTGACCCTGAGGCACTCCCGGCCTCCATCTCCACTGTATACTGCCACGGTGATTCTGGGTCATCTGCCTCGTCTTCTACCTCCTCCGGATGCTAGGGCTCCTCCTCTTTTGTGCTCCACTCTTTGCTGAGCGGAAAAACCACTGATTTTACCAGACTCTGCTTGTGCTCCCATGTCCTCCTCCTCCTCCAGTTCAGGCCCCACCGGATTCATGTGGCCATGAGATGTAGTAGCCACTTCTCCAGTGCCCTGACCAGACAGATTTTGCAGCATGAGTTCCAAGACATGGAGCTGTGGAATGACGTTATTCATCCAGCAGTCCTGGCGACTGACAAATAATGTGACCTCTTTAAAGGGCCTGAGCAAACGGCAGGAGTCACGCATGAGTTGCCAGTGGCTGACATCAAAGTTACACAGGGGAGTACTTGGGTCCGCTTGCATCATCAAAAAATCATTAATGGCTTTTCTCTGTTGCTACAGGCAGTCTAACTTATGGAGGCTGCATATCAGACTATGTTGGGAGAGGCCGTTCTGCGGCTGCAACTTGAGGAGGGTGTGCTTGGCTTTGTAAGGATGGCTGAAGTGCATGCACAGTTTCCTGGCCATTTTTAGAATGTCTTGCAGATGGGTAGAAGACTTGAGGAACATGTTGACAACCAGATTGAACATGTGCGCCATGCAGGTCGCATGGACCATCCCTCCTTGGTGCAGCACAGATACCATGTTCATCCCATTATCTGTCACCATGGTTCCGTTTTTCAGTCGTCGTGGAGCCACAGATTGATTTCTTCTTGCATGGCGCGGAGCAGTTCCTCCCCTGTGTGACTTCATTCGCCCAGCCAAACCAGGTGTAAAACTGTGTGACACCACAGTGCCTTGCACATGTGGTATGATGGAGCAGCACTTGTGGAGGCTGAGGTGGTGGTGAGGAGGAGGTGGAAACTGGCGCAGGAGCAGCAGTTTGACAACGTGTAAGGAGAAAGCGGCGTCTCCTGTTCAAGTTGTTGGTGTGGCTAGGTGGGAAGCACATTCACCCAGTGGGCTGTAGAGGACATGTACTGGCCCTAACCGTAGTTGCAGCACCTGGGAAGAACAGATAAGCTCAAGTCCACGACTTGGAAAGGGAGGGACTGCAGCACCAACAACTTGGACAGGAGCACGGTCAGCTTCTGAACCTTAGAATGGCTGGACGCATACAGTTGTCTCTTTGTAATCACCTCTTTCAACGCCTGTCGTGCCATGCGTAGCGAGGAGCAAGAGGATCTGGACTGGGAGATGACTTCAAAGACAAACAGCTCTCTTCGACAGAGGTGCTGATGTCTTGACTGGCTGAAATAGCATGTGTGTCACTAGATGCTGCTGCTGTTGCAGGATGGACCTCCACAACTGAGCTACGTTTCTTCCAGGCCATTGGATGGTGACGCTGCATGTGTTGATGCAGGACCATGGTGCCAACGTTAGCTCCCTGGCAATGCTTCAATTTCTGCCCGCAGATTCTACATATACACATGTTCAGTTCCTCTGCTGTCTTAACAAAATACTGCCACACCGCTGAGGTGGTGACTTTACTGCCAACACTCTGCACTGAATGACTACTAATGCAGCTGCGTCGCTGAGCCCCTGTGCCCCTACTTACTTGGACCCTCGAAGCAGGGTTTGTACCCCGGGGCCATTTGGCTCCCCTCCTTGCACTGCTGCCACCCTGCTGACTCACAGCCACAGTAGCGACTTGCTGCTTGCTTCGCTGCCTGACGCGCAAGCTGACACCCTCCTCTCCCGACGATGATGATGAATCCCTGGCTTTACCCGGCTCCCAAGTGCGATCGGTTACATCATCATCGATTTGTGTTTCCCTGTCACTGCTATTCACCTCAATGGTCTCAGTATGCACAGCCCGACTACTTGCAGAGGCAACATAACATACCGTGCCACTCTCCACATCTCTACTTTCCTGCCTACTACACAAAGCAGAGGATGTCTGCCTCATCTCTTCAATGCCAAGCAGCTGTTGACTGTCCTGAAAGAATTCATCTTCGCTGTATAGTGGCGCTGACCACCTAGTAGATCTCTGGCTGAGGGATATTAACAGGACAGAGTCAGGTTGAGGATAGGTGAGTGCCGCTGACCTGCTTCTGGGCCATGCCAACTAATGGTTGTATCTGACGAACCTACAGACTCTTGGCTGGGGTTGTCAGATGTAGTTTGGGAGGAAGTGGATGACCTAGTCAACCAATTTGACACATATTTCTTCCTATTCACTTCAGCAACAAAAAAACCCTGCAATTTGGGGTATACAGATACCCAAAAACAGACATCCTGGGATTTGAGCAAAAATCACTAGAAGCAACAACGTGGATTTGACACGTATTTCTCCCTATTCACTTCAGCAACAAAAGAAGAACTGCTATTTGGGGTATACAGATCCCTCAAAACGGACACCCTGGGATTGGAGCAGAAATCACTAGAGAATATATGTGGATTTTAACAAAAATTTCTTCCTATTCACATCAAAAACAAAAAAACCCTGAAATTTGAGGTATACAGACCCCCCAAAACGGACATCCAGGGATTGGAGCAAAAATCACTCTAGCAACTACATGGATTTAATATGTATTTCTTCCTATTCACTTCAGCAACAACAAAAAAACTGCTATTTGGGGTATACAGATCTCCCAAAACAGACACCCTGGGATTGGAGCAGAAATCACTACAGAAACTATGTGGATTTTGCACAGATTTCTTCCTATTCACTTCAGCAACAAAAAACCCTCCAATTTGGGGTTTACAGATCCCCCAAAATGGACACCCTGGGATTGAAGCAAAAATCACTCCAGCAACTATGTGGATTTGACACATATTTCTTCCTATTCACTTCAGCAGCAAAAAAACCCCTGCAATTTGGGGTATACAGATCCTCCAAAATGTACATCCTGGGATTTGAGCAAAAATCACTCCAGCAACAACGTGGATTTGACACGTATTTCTTCCTATTCACTTCAGCAACAAAAGAAGAACTGCTATTTGGGGTATACAGATCCCCCAAAAAGGACACCCTGGGATTGGAGCAGTAATCACTACAGAAACTATGTGGATTTTACACAGATTTCTTCCTATTCACTTCAGCAACAAAAAGAACTGCTATTGGGGGTACACAGTTCCCCCCAAAATGGACACCCTGGGATTTGAGAAGATATCACTACAGAAAATATGTGGATTTTACACAGATTTCTTCCTATTCACTTCAGCAACAAAAAACCCTCCAATTTGGGGTTTACAGATCCCCCAAAATGTACATCCTGGGATTTGAGCAAAAATCACTCTAGCAACAACGTGGATTTGACACGTATTTCTTCCTATTCACTTCAGCAACAAAAGAAGAACTGCTATTTGGGGTATACAGATCCCCCAAAAAGGACACCCTGGGATTGGAGCAGAAATCACTACAGAAACTATGTGGATTTTACACAGATTTCTTCCTATTCACTTCAGCAACAAAAGAACTGCTATTTGGGGTATACAGATCCCCCAAAACGGACACACTGGAGCAGAAATCACTCCAGAAACCATGTGGATTTTGTCACGCACTGGGGTGCGGGAAGAGTCTCCAGAGCTAAAGTCTGTGGACTCCCTGGACCACCGCGGGGGATAACGATACTAGCTGCAACCCGGGAGCGGAGTCTAAGTGGACTTCTGATCTTCGTCAGAGCCCGCCCGCCGCAAAGCAGGATGGTCTTGCTGCTGCGGGGAGCCACCAGGTCTCTCCACGGGTGCAACTAGTCCCATGGTGGCAGCCAAGGTAGGGACCATGGGGAGGCAGGACCTCGGGATGGCAGGACCTCTGAAGGACGGCTGGCAGGACTTCAGGAAGACCACTGATATAACAGGACTGCCAGAAGATAACAGGACCGCCACAGGACCACGGGACCGCTACAGGATTACAAGACCACCACAGGATTATGGGACCAGCACAGGATTACGGAAACGCCACAGGAACATGGGAATACCACAGGAACACGGGAACACCACAGGAACACGGAGGCGTCTAGGAACGCTCAGGAAACTCGGAGGCATCTGGAAACCCTCAAGAGGCTTTCTCTTCAGCAGAATGACCTGAAGATCTAGCAGGGGATGCTGGGAGTCGCCAGGCTATATAGCAGAGCCGGGAATGTCAGCAGCAATAAGGAATTATTCTTTGAGATTAGGCGCATGCGGGCCCTAGCAGCGGGAGCGCGCTGCCTAGTCAGGAGGCCAGAAACTATGTGGATTTTACACAGATTTCTTCCTATTCACTTCAGCAACAAAAAAGAACTGCTACTTGGGGTATACAGATCCCTTAAAATGAACACCCTGGGATTGGAGCAGAAATCGCTACAGCACAGTACAAACAGCTAGATGCTGGAGACAGCAAATGCAGTGTTAAATGCCACGATTGGAAATAGCCATCTGTTTTTATAGGGCTGTATGACATTACATAAGCCTGCCGGTCGCTGATTGGCTTACAGGTCTGTGCACATGTGTTCAAGGGTGTTCCATTCTCCTTCCCAGAGTTCTCTGCCCCATGTAACACGTTGTGCTCATGCCCATTTTGGTAATAAAGGAGAAAAAAAGCACTTTCGTTCCCACGAATCACCATAAACTTCGGATCCGTGACTAATCTAATTTTCCTTGAAATTCGGACTGAATTCCACTTCGTTCGAATCGATTCGCCTATCTCTAGTCACTTTCATTGTCTCTCCCATGTATCTTGTCTCATGTATTGGAAATGCCAGCTTAGGACTATGCATCCAAGCCACCCATGGCATACTTCATAGATCTAAACTATGAATTTATGTTCAGGGCTCTCTGATGTATCAAGTGGGGTGTCAAGTACCAAGAGATTTGGTGTCCGAAAGCCAAAAAAAAGCGAATGAGCAGTTGAATAAATGGGCCATCCTCATGTTTAGTTTGCTAGATTTGTAAATTCTTGCTAGGGAATTTGCTAACTACAGTGGTAGCAGCCATAGCAACTTCTATGGGGCCCACAGTGTCAGGAGGACCCGACATCTGACCTGACACACTAAATATTGGAGGATGTGCACCATTATATATATTATGCTGCACATTGTACAGGATTGTATATATGTATTTCACATGTTCCACAGTACACAGCATACACAGCTCAGATAAGTAATGTCGGGGGAGAGTGAGGGGACAGCAGAATTAATAGGAATGAATAGGGATCTCTTATCTCTAATTCCTGCCATGAACTTCACCCATATAGTCAGCAGCTATTGGGACAGATATGTGTAAGTGTATAAATGTATATTTCAGAGCATAAATATGTGTGGATAAGTGTAAGAGTGTATAAATGTGTGAGTATACAAATATGTATATTTTCTAAGGGGGTTGGGGGACCCTCTCTAACATGACAAAGGAAGCGGGACTAGGTAGATATTAAAAAAGAGCATGCCAGCATCCACCCAGGGTTAGACTAAGGATGTGCTTTGGTCAAATGTCCCCAATTTTGTCAGGTCTCCTCATTTACTCTATTGCCAACCCAATAAGTAAGTGGTCTGTTCTTTCTTTATGTTTCCTTTTGTTTTGCTGACTACTTGCTTTTATGTATATCTTGTTCATTACATCCTTTTTTGTAACTAGTAGGAACTTTACCTTCGCATTAAACTGTCATCAACTAAATGTGTTCCTTGTAGCTCTATATACATTCCCATACCTCCACTTCATGGTAATTGTTAGCTTGTGTTCTGCTGTAGCAGTGTGTGTCTGGGAGTAATTTAACTGTACCTAGAGTAGTGTGTTCTTGAACTGGTCCTGCAGTAGGAATCTTGTAGGCCACAAGATAGGGTGGCGGCAGCAATAATTAGTGTATGTGACTGTATTGGTGAGAAAGTGACATTTTGCAGTCGCATTCCTTGTCATGTGTACAGTGGGTGACATAGTTTATTGTTTGTCCTGTATTGTTTGTACTGTGTGTAATGTTCCGCGACAATGATGTTAAATAATTTAATACCAGAGCTGATCCTCCCTGAGATGGGAATTTACTTATATGATCAGGTGATAGGATTCCCAAAGGGCTTGTACTTGATGACCTAAGCTTGTGGCTGGTTCCTATTCTGCTAAGGAAATCCCCAGCAACATGATATTTTCTCAGAGGATTCCCTAGTGCAGGAACCCCAGCAGCCAGAAATCTACTCTGAACGATGCTGGGGATTCCCGAAAGCAGCAGAGAGCCCTATACAGTTAGGTATCTGTCTCTCTGCTAGATCTCTATATAGTACCAAAAATGACATGCAATGACAGCATGCAATGCGCACAAGGAGAGCTCTGAATACCACCTATGGCAAGAATGGCAAATGTTTAGCCACTAATGGTTGAGATTATTCTTAAATATCTGCTACTACTTATATTAAAAAGCCCACCTTAAAAAGCCATACATCTTGTTAGACAAGGTGAAAAATTGGTTTCACAGAATTAATAATGTGGTATAAGGCATGTACACCTCCTTTTTGGAATGAATGATGCCAGAATTCTGGCTTTTTTTTTTTTACAAATAAATCTTTCCTGATGTGTTTATGCTTCCTTTTGCCCTATTGAAAGGGAAAAGTAACCTTTGATGTAAAGATCAAAACGGCATTGGCTGTTTCTGGTGTGATCCTGCTATATAATAAAATCCATTATTTTCTTAAACTTATAGTTATCTGCTTCTTCTCACGTTAGGAATGAAGAAAGGTACGGTAAGTTTTTGCCTTGAAATTAGTACTAATTTTTCTTAACACTTGGCCAGGTAGAAACTTTTGTGAAAAAAAATCCACACTGGGATCTTCTTTCAACTAGTTACACGGTCATATCCCAGTGTTTTACAGTAGGAGAAAGCCTTTGCTGAAATCCCAGCTAACATGTATTATCAATAATTGAGTGGAAGAACACTCATGCTTGTTCACAAGTGTTATTTTACATTTAGATATTAAGTGATGTGGAGCAAGAAGCAGTCTACAAGAATATGTGTTTTCAAAGAAGCAACTCATTGACTTCAAGTCAAAAACAAGAACCGAAGGGACAGCTTCTTTTAAAGGCATGGAGCTGCAATGCTTTACCTGAAGATAAGGTATATATTTATATATATGCAGCAGTTACGTTAATGCTTATGTGTTGGATTCAACTCTTTAGTACTAAGGAGAAAACGAGTTACATTTACAACATTGCTAGAAAGATACCTTAGAGATTTCATCCAAGGTGACAAAAGCATGTGATAGCATCATACAATTTGTGTCTGGACATACTTCTGCCTCGCTTTCCATACACCTAGGTGATTCTTTTGAACTGAGATCTGAGGGATGCATAAAACAAAAACAAGGTATTTCATGGAATACAATTACAAATTTCTCTCCCAGATGAATAGCAATCGTTCATTCTTGGTGTGAACCAAACTCATTTTCTCATTGAAGTGGACATCTATTAGGAGGCTCCATTCTGAGCCTTTGTTGCAGATTTTCTTCAGTAGCTATAAATAATAGCACAGCTTTTCTTTCTATGAAATGATAGATCCCATGTCACTGAAGGATCCAGCACCCACTTTGTACTGGTATGGTCTAATAGACATCAACACAGTCTGACAGACCCAATTAGTTTTCACTGACAAATAACTTTAGTGCAAAAACACAATAAAATATCAACAGTGCAAACAGAAGTTTATTTCAATCAGGGGTTCCAAATCTTTGAATAACAAGCCAAACCAAGAAAACCTTCGAGGGGATACCTATGGAGAAACGTTACCAGAGTAACTATGATATAGGTGACCATTTTAGGTTCTTAAAGTTTACTTACCTGGTAAAGCTTATTAGGGGCCAACAGCTCTAATGGTATTCCAACAGACCCCATTATAGTGTGTATAGGGTATGATAAAAGGTGTTTGGCTTCCCCGTATAACAATTCTACCATAGCTTTATAGTTTCCAAATAAAGACAGAACATGGTACTGTAATAATCCATTGAAAGATGAATATACTGTGGTCATATATGTATGCACAGGATATTGTTAACAAAAGTGCAGATACAGGAAATTAAATAAGGCTTATCTATCAAGACCTCCATTTTCAAGGCAAGTGTGACTTTCAGGGTTGAGACACATATCTATCAGATATGTAAGACATATAGGTGGGCATTTATTAATAGTGTTGCCTGGTCCATTATTTGGCCACACCAACTGTGCAGTAAGTAAGACGGTGATGTTAGATTGTGGCGCAAGGGATTAATTGATTGGTGCATTGGAAAGCCATTAATAGATGCCCCCCATATTGTGGAAAAGTCAGGCATACCTAAAATGGGAATACCCCTTTAGGATTTTTTTTTGTCCAAAAAGATTTAATATCTGAATCTAAAAATAATATTTATTCATATCCAACAGCTTCCAGTTTTATATGTCCTGTCTGAAAAGAATCTTTTTTATTGACAATAATTCAAGCCGAATTAAGCCAATCTGGCATGAATATTGAGTATTGACAAATTTCTCTTTGTTTCCATAGCACATGTGAACATGTTCTTCCTATAGGGTGATAATTTTGTTACTTAAATTGTTCTCAATCTCCCAATCCTACCAATAATGGAGACACTGGGGCACGTATCATTGTATTTCTACTGCCTCATTTCAAAGTTGTCTGCTTTTGACACACTTGTGCCTTCTTATGTATCTCAGTTTGATATATTAGAACATGTAATTTCTTTTGGTGGTGTGATTGTGCACATTTAGTTTATTTTTTTGAAAATTTTTAGGCACATTTTGTAGTATGGGTTAGTTGTAGTTTGAATTTCGTCTAAAAAGTCTCTAATTTGCACAGAATAGGCGTGAAGTTGCAAATGCAAAAACATCTGTCTTGTAAAGAAGCATTAGGAACACTGCAACAGACACACACCAGCAAACTTCTTAAGACCCTAGCGTAGGCACAAAAATATTAGCAAATACTCCCAAAAGGGGGCAAAAAAATGAAAACAAATATACAAAAGGGAATAAGTCATAATAAACATACATGTCCCCCATTATGTGTCATCCCAATGTTGCTGAATATACACCACACATATACAGAAGGTTGTGTCAGAAGTGTAAGAAAACCATTATTTAAAATGTTCTTCATTTTTTTCATTGCAGCCAATTGGTAAGATCAACAAAGTTATTTTTTCTGCCCAGTAATGAACACTCTTCACCCCCATCTTGACAGGGAAAAAAACTGACATTTTTGGTAATTTTGGTAATCTAATGGGAAAAACTGAAATATCACATGATCATAAGTATTCAGACCCTTTGCTCAGTATTGACTAGAAGCACCTTTTGAGCTAGTACAGCCAACAGTCTTCTGGGAAATGATGCAACAAGTTTTCCACACCTGAATTTGGGGATCCCCTGCCTTCTTCCTTGCAGATCCTCTCCAGTTCCCTCAGACTGGATGGTGAACATTGGTAGACAGCCATTTTTAAGTCTCTCCAGAGATGCTCAATTTGGTTTACATCAGGGTCTTGACTGGGGCAATCAAGAATGGTCATAGTTGTTCTGAATACACTGCCTTGTTTTTTAGCTGAGTGTTTATGGGCATTGTCTTGTTGTCTTTACTTCAAATGCAACTAGTCATCCTGTGCCTACAGCTGAAAAATACCCCCATAGCATGATGCTGCCACCACCATGTGTCACTGGTGGGATTGTATTTAGCAGGTGATGAGCAGTTCCTGGTTTTCTCCACATATACCTGGTCTCTCATCTTATTTCTTAAAGTATGAGAGACCTTCATGTGTTTTTTGTAAACTGTATACAGGCTTTCATATGTCTTACACTGATAAGAGGCTTCTGTCAGCACTCTCTGCCATAAAGCCCTAACTGGTGGAGCGCTGCAGTGGTAGTCGACTTTTTGTGGAATGTTCTCCCATCTGCCTACTGCATCTCTGAAGCTCAGCCACAGTAATCTTAAGGAACTACAGAAACAAAAAAATGGGGACACAACAGAGGACGGCGCCTCGGGTAATAACGTCGGGTATTCAAATCCTGTAGATGATATAGAGGGTGCTCACCTTATATAGAGCTTGGTGTTATGCATAGATTCCCACTCCTGGGGGAAGGACTTTGATGTTGCCGATCCGGATTTGGCTCTCTCTGTGGAAAACCAGCAGCTCCCACAACTCTATGGACCCCAACTAAGGTTGCAGTACAGCAGGTTAATAAGGAAAATTCAAGAGTTTGCATGGGGCGCTAGGAAAGACCACTTCCGCCTTTTGAGTGATAAAAAAAACGATCCCGTCGATTAAAAAGGTTAAATTTATTTCGGATCTTACCGATCAAGAAGAGTAAATGGTGGTACAAATGATGGTCCCTTTCAACGCGTTTCGGGTCACAGACCCTTCTCAAAAAACGGACAAGTATATACATAACTCTGTTCAGACATGGACTTTAAATACAAATACAGCATATTACTACATCCCGGTTGGTGGATGACATGGCGCCAAAAAAACAGGGGGTTACATCTGCATGCTTCCAGGTAAAACGCAAGTGGATGATTACTCCACTGCGCATGCGCCAAAAGATCGGCTCCGAAGTGACAGTCACCGTTGTCACGGTGGACGGTCCCCTCCATACCTCTTCCCCGGAACTATGCGGGCCGCAGAGAGGTATGTCATTCGCTCACCGTTGTATGGTGATGCGTTCCATATTATAATCTTCGTATGGGCTTTTGAAGCGTTTGTTATCAGATAGTAAGGGACCTCTATTGTATCGGTGATGTTTTTCACCGTCACGGGCTACCTGGCATAAATGGTAGAGTAATGGATTTGTGCACGGATATGCAAAACCATATATTAACAGTTTATTTAGAACAAATTATTTTCTTACACAGGCCCACACATACCTGACCAAAAATTAAATGTAAAATATGACCAGTTTGCAACTATACAAACGGCTAATTCTAAAAACCACCTACATAAAATTGTTGTTAAATGAGGCTTAAAAATATATAATTAGTTGATAATAAATAAATAAATAATTATTGCCTGGGAAAATGGCTCTAAATTAGTACAGATGTTAACATATAGCTTTATTACTATTATTCAGTAATAACCTCATAATCTTTGGTGCTAAAATTATAAATTATATGTATATTGATAGAAAAACTTAGAATAAAAAATTTTTATATAAAAATGAGGAATTTTTTTCAAAATACACTCTCAAGGCTTCATAAGGCCATTCGGAACCAAACATTGCATCTTGAATATCCAAAACATCTCCCTTTTCTTCAGGTATTCAAATCTCTGTGGGTGGTAGAGTCGATGTGTTCTAGGGTGTCAGATTAAATTCTCTCAGGTTGCAACGTGATGGGAGGCTGCGTGTCGGATATCATGTAGCGAATATCCTTCTCGATATTGTGTCGTGAGTATTAAAATTCTCCCCGAGGTTGTATGTACGACCGATGTTTGGAGTTTACCTGTAATCTAATTAGGCTAAACCACATACCTGAGCTACAGTTGAGAAGGATTATTGGGAATGTCTTCTCAGTCACATTTGACACAAACGTGGTACTTCGGTGGCTGATTGTATCACAGCATTTAATCTCGCATGGCCAATCTGAGCTGCCTATAGGTTTAGGAAAGAATGATACTTGTGGTGTTTCTACGTTTTTCTGCTCTCAGGCGACTTGTGCAATTATATTTTTCAAGGTGCGAGATCTTCTAAAAGTTTAACCTGGGATTTTTAGGTATACTGTCTTTCAAGTATGGATCGGTGTGTCAGTACTTCCCATGTTTTTTGAAGTATACTGCGTATTTTTTGACTGTCACTAGAAAGTAGTAATAAAAATTATGTCATTCCACTGTGGGTGGTATTCTTTTCTCTAGGTTTTAGGCAATCTTCTGACTAAGCGCGCTGCTCTTTCTGTTGCCGTTTGTACAAGATTGGTGGATATCCCTAGCTTGAAGCGCCCTGTAAGAACATTGCTTTGGTGAGCATAGTCAGCATTATCAGTGCAGTTCTTCTTATTCTTTTTAATTGACCATAAGGCACATTAGTAAGCCTTTTTTGAAGTGGTACTACTAAAATCCAACATAGCTATTGCTATCCCCGTCTTAAAATAGACTTTGTTTAATAAGACCTTTTGGTGTATGTGATACCACTACATCCAGAAATTCAGCAATCATTCTGCACAATATTACACGTGAATTCAAGTCCCACATATGTCATTAATTGGTTTTAGAATAGTCGGCTTCACTTTCTTCCCATCCCAAATATAAAAATGTAGTCTATAAAACCTTTTATAGAGGCGACAGTGGGAGAAGCTTGATGTTGATAATTACCTGCTCTTCAAACAGTCCCACATATAAATTTGCAAAGCTGGGTGCAAATTACTTCCCATCGCTGTCCCTCTCCTCTGCACAAATTCTTATTTAAAAAGGAAAAATAATGTGCTTCAATATAAAATTTATTGACTCTCAAAAGGAAGTTGGTCTGTTCTGTAGGGATGGAGGAGTCTTGTTCAAAAAATGTGATATGCGTGTACTCCTAGGTAATGTGGAATATTTGTATAGAGTGACGCGATATTAAGGTGATAAAAACAGTAGAAGACTTTTCCATTTCGGTCGAAGACGTGTTAATAAGATCTGATGATCTAGCAGGAACGAGTCTAGTTCCCTAACAAATTCTGAAGATACAAGTCCACATAATGGGACAGATTTGAAGTTGGGAATTTATCCCTGAAATTATAGGTCTCCGGGGATTCTTTTGGTTCTATGAACTTTTGGCAATGATAAAAGAGTGCCATTGCTGGTTCCTCGATTTTTAAATACTGATGTTCTTCTGTTTAGAATATTAGGATAGACCCTCGTTAATAGAGTATATAATTCCTGCTTAAATTTCTGGAGTAGGGTTATGTCTAATTCTGGTAGAAATCCGTATCTGACACTAGTCGCAAGGCTTCGGTAACATAGTCGTTTCTATTCATAAGACTATACCCCACCTTTGGTCGGCCGATTGAGATACCAATTCATCCCTGGCGCTAGGTTCTTTAGGCTATTCTCTCTTATATGACAAGTGTTTTTGCGTCCCACGGTACCCCTACTTTGCGAATGGAGATTTCGAAACTCAGTGGATAATCGAGTGTAAGGTCTCCACGAAGGTCCCCTATGGGATGTGTCGGGTAAAAATCGATTTCGGTTTTAGTTCGTATGTTTAGGGAGTATATCTGGGCTGGGTTCTATTGCAGTCGTCTCTAGATTATTACTAGACCTTTTACACTCTGGTATCCACTGAGTTTCGAAATCTCCATTCGCAAAGTAGGGGTAACAGTGGGACGCAAAAAAACAACTTGTCATATAAAGAGAGAATAGCCTTAAAGAACTGCGACCAGGGATGAATTGGTTATAAATCGAACGACAAAGGGGGGGGTATAGTCGTTATGAATAGAACAGACTATGTTACCGAAGCCTTGCGACTAGTGTCAGATACGGATTTCTACCAGCAAAATTTAGCAGTTAACCCTACCCAGAAATTTAAGCAGGAAATATACGCTATTAGGACGAGGTTCATCCCGAATATAGTTCTAAACAAGAAAAGAACATCAGAATTTAAAAATCGAGGGGAAAACCAGCAATGGAACCTGTGTCATTTTCCAAAAGTTCATAAGAACTCAAAAAAACGAACGAAAAAGGCGCCTGGAGAGAAAAACGAGAAAGTAGTGACGAGGCGAGAAATGACAGATACATTGAAAAATGGATAAAGGTAGCGGGATAGGGTGAGTAAGAAGAACAGTATTGGTTAGGGAACCAGAGAACGAGGTGTACTGCAGTAGGACATTAGATGGAGGAAAAAAAAGTAATTAGACAAGACAAAATGGAAAAGCTATTACTGTTGCAGCAAAGGAGAGACTAGCGGCACTCCTAGACAAAATATTACACATGAACTAGGAGTACACGCCTATATCTTTCCTAGCGCCCCACGCAAACTCTTGAATTTTTCCTATATTACACCCACAGTAATCTTGGGGTTCTTTACCTCTATCACTAAGGCTCTTCTCCCACAATTGCTTAGTTGGACAGCTGTGGTCATCCCAAACATTTTCATTTAAGGATTATTGAGGCCACTGTGCTCTTAGAAATCTTGAGTGCTGCAGAAATTAATTTGTAACATTGGCCAGATCTCTGTCTTGCCACAATTCTGTCTTTGAGCTCCTTGGGTAGTTTGTTAAGCCCCATAATTCTCATAAGTACTCTGACATGCACTGTGAAGTCTTACATAGACAGGTGTGTGCCTGGTGTTAGTATGACCATCTGAAAGAGGATCAGAAGGAAATAGACATCATATGAGTTAAAAATGAGTGTCACAGAAAAGGGTCTGAATACTTTTTATTGTTCAATAAGTTAGCAAAAATATTAAAATGGTGTGCAGAATGTACATTAATGAGCAAGAAAAAGAACTTTTTTGATCTTACCAATTGCCTGCAATGAGTGAAAGAGTGAAAATTTTAAAGAGGTCTGAATAATTTCTGTACCCTTCAAACTTTTAAAACTGCTTTTTCTCTATATTATTATATGTAATACATTTTATTGTGTGTCTTCATTTTGTTTTATTTGAGTAACAATTATTTAGAAAAAGCTGCTATGTCTTGTGTCAAAATAGTTTGACTTATGTTTCTGCAACTTAGATTGTACCAAGCATACATATGCTACACCAGCCACTTAAGAGATCCGGAAAAAGAAACCCACAAGAGATTCTTCTATCAAATTCACTCAACACAGTTTCTTATCCACTTGGCCTTCAAGCTATGGTTAAAGACAATATAGTCAGTAATCCAAAACTGATGGATAGTGATGTGAGTTGCAATCTAGACTGGATCATTCATGCAACAATTCCACGTATTGTCATTATCCCAACTTCAGAAAGTAGCATCTCTGAAGGGCAGGAGCAGACTGACACTGACTGTGATGAAAGAAGTGTAAAAGATTTGGATGATGATTTCTTCAACTTTAAGATTGACACAAGTTTATTGGACTTTGAAGGACTGTCATCAACTGCAGATCTTTTTGAAGTGGTTGAGAAGTTTTTGTCATAAAACAAGTAGAGAAGATAGATTTCAAATTCCACGTCTGTGATATATTGTCCATATGCAACAGCTTAAACAGTGTTAAAATAATTTTGATAGAACTGCACAGAAAGTAGTGTTTAGGCCATGATTGGACTGAACTGTAATAATAGAATTACACGGCAAGCAGAATTTGGTATATAAGCAGTAGCAATGTTTTATACGTACAATTCCCCATTCATGTTGATAGTTTTGATGTGATACATCTCTATCTGACAGTCACATCATTATATAGCCACACAGTTTCTGTCATCAAAGATCCTGACAAGCCAAGCAACTGTAGTTGACTTTTTGCATTCAGAAACCAACATAAAATGTGTATATTATTATATTCCAAACTGCATAAGAAAATAGTAGAAGATTTTATGATTTAAGACTTGGAAAAAAAACACTGACATATTTGCTATAGAGGAAAGTAAAGGCGTATTTTATGAATTCATACTTGGAAAAATATTCACTGCCAGATTTGAAGACATGAGTGCAAATACAAAGTGCAAAGTGATTATCAGTCACCAATGTCTATTATGCTCCCAATATTATTCTTATTTTTACAGCACTGTCCATTTAAACATAGTTAACAAATATATATAAAAAAAAAAACAAGCACTAGTGATATAAGTTAATATAAGAGGATTCCCGATGGAGGGCTAGGATGTATTTCACTGTGTACTCACATGGTAGGATCCATCCTCCTTTTCCTCTATGAAATAAAAGGGGTTATGCAGGAAAAATGAATGCTCACTATTAAAATAAACTTCACATTTATTTCAAACAAGTCCATGGTTATGTAATGCATGAAGTGTAAAATAATGACTTATGCATCACTTCAAGGGTTTGGTTGCATTGTAACTGCCAGCCCCTTGGAGTCATGTGTTGTCAGACCCAGATGGAAGGAGGGAATACGCATAAAGATCGTGTTCCACTTGGTTTCTGATGGCAAGAGGCTGGCACCTTTGGCTATTCCTAAGTCCTCTGCATTCAGCTGCTCCACAGCCACTTCCCTCTGAGTAAAATCTTTAGTACGCATCAGGCAGAAAGCAAAGCAACGACTCCACAGTGTTAAGGGCATGCTACATTCCAGAAAAAATGGATCCATTTCCTGTTTCCTGTCATGCTGTTACTTACAACATATACAAAGGCTTTAGGACTGAGCTTAAAAATGATTGACTCTTTTAAACAAAGCAATGGTAAAAGGTTTTTCTAGGCATCTGTCAAACATGCAAACACATGATAGTGAGACCGAGGACACGGCCAAGGCTGATTTCCTGAGATACACAGAGAAGCTTTTAACCATTATCTGCTTTATTTGACCTTCCTTAACAATAAAGTTGTGAAAAAAGATAAAGAGCATATTTGATGATCAGGTCCTTTTTGTTTATCACTATGACACAAAGGTAAGGATGAAATCTTTGATTCTGTTGGTGACATTTTGGATTCTATTAGAGAGCGATATATGGTCCTTTAATTGAGCACACTGGGGCTTTGTACAAGGCATCACACAGAAAACATGATCCTTTCTGGAGAGGTTACCTCTGTTTGCTTTTTTGACTGCTGTGGGAAGATTTCAAAATCTTCCCAATTAACCTTTCTACAGATGATTCTGCCTATGTCAGCAAATAGATCTTGTTGTTAAATGATTACTGCAATTGCCAGTAGTGTATGATGGGGTGATGTGGACAAATATATTAATGGATCAAGTCAAGACAAGTTAGTATTAGTTGTATGCTATATTGAATCTCCCAGTAATTTTCAAACAAATATATACAGCCATACAACTTGCCACACATTTTGTTATCACTTGTTTGAGCAAAATTCACACGACTGCAGTTCAAGACTTTCCATGATTAATTCACATGTGCTTCACGGTTCTGGGATTTGATCTAGGCAAATTTACCTTCATGATGTCTGATGAAAAGGGCGTTCCCATAAAACGTGACAGGATGCGACTGTTAGTACCCCATCATGCGTTTTTCTGAGTGAAGCGTTTCTGCCTGAGCTCATCACACGTGAGATTATACAGCAAGAAAGTATGGGATTGGGAGAGCCAGGGTGCCACCTTTTGAAGATATTGTACATTTCGTTAAAGAGGGCATCTGGGGTGGACATTTCGTTAAGGGGGGCCATGTGGGTTGGACATTTCATTAAAGGGGGCCATCTGGGGTGGACATTTCATTAAAGGGGGCCATCTGGGGTGGACATTTCATTAAAGGGGGCCTTCTGAGGTGATCATTTCATTAAAGGGGAAAATTTGGGGTGTACATTTCATTAAAGGTGGCATCAGCTGTGGACATTTCATTAAAAGGGACCATCTTGGGTGGACATTTCATTAAAAGGGAGCATCTGCTGTGAACATTTCATGAAAGGGAGCATCTGGGTGGACATTTCATTAAAGGGGGCAACTGCTGTAAACATTTCATTAAAACGGGGCATCTGGGGTGGACATTTCATTAAAGGGAGGCATCTGCTGTGAACATTTCATTAAAGGGGGCTCTGCAGTGGACAATTCTGTAAAGGGGGGCTTTGCTGTGGACTTTTCAGTGATAAGGCGCAGCTGCATTTTATTAGAGTAGCGTCTGCATTTCCTACACTAGGTTTTATACTTAGTCAACAACTTTTCCAATTTTTTTGTGGTAAAATTGGGAGCCTCAGCTTATAAGTGAGTATTTACAGTATGAGGGGGAGTTCAGAGCGCACAGAGGCCTGGGGTCAGCATCCATATCTCCTACACTGTCTGGGACATTTGTTCTGGACGGTACACGGGGTGGAAGGTTACATGCAGTTAGGGAATGGGATAGGTTCTCTTAATACATGGGTTATAGAAGCATGATTGAATTTTATCATTAAATAACTTTTATGAACAGTACAAGATTAAGGATATAAAGGATATACACTCACCGGCCACTTTATTAGGTACACCATGCTAGTAACGGGTTGGACCCCCTTTTGCCTTCAGAACTGCCTCAATTCTTCGTGGCATTAGATTTCATCAAGGCTGGAATCATCCTCAGAGATTTTGGTCCATATTGACATGATGGCATCACACAGTTGCCGCAGATTTGTCGGCTGCACATCCATGATGCGAATCTCCCGTTCCACCACATCCCAAAGATGCTCTATTGGATTGAGATCTGGTGACTGTGGAGGCCATTTGAGTACAGTGAACTCATTGTCATGTTCAAGAAACCAGTCTGAGATGATTCCAGCTTTATGACATGGCGCATTATCCTGCTGAAAGTAGCCATCAGATGTTGGGTACATTGTGGTCATAAAGGGATGGACATGGTCAGCAACAATACTCAGGTAGGCTGTGGCATTGCAAAAATGCTCAATTGGTACCAAGGGGCCCAAAGAGTGCCAAGAAAATATTCCCCACACCATGACACCACCAGCCTGAACCGTTGATACAAGGCAGGATGGATCCATGCTTTCATGTTGTTGACCCTACCATACGAATGTCGCAGCAGAAATTGAGACTCATAAGACCAGGCAACGTTTTTCCAATCTTCTACTGTCCAATTTCGATGAGCTTGTGCAAATTGTAGCCTCAGCTTCCTGTTCTTAGCTGAAAGGAGTGGCACCCGGTGTGGTCTTCTGCTGCTGTAGCCCATCTGCCTCAAAGTTCGGCGTACTGTGCGTTCAGAGATGCTCTTCTGCCTACTTTGGTTGTAACGGGTGGCGATTTGAGTCATTGTTGCCTTTTTATCAGCTCGAACCAGTCTGTACATTCTCCTCTGACCTCTGGCATCAACAAGGCATTTCCGCCCACAGAACTCCCGCTCACTGGATGTTTTTTCTTTTTCGGATCATTCTCTGTAAACCCTAGAGATGGTTGTGCGTGAAAATCCCAGTAGATCAGCAGTTTCTGAAATACTCAGACCAGCCCTTCTGGCACCAACAACCATGCCACGTTCAAAGGCACTCAAATCACCTTTCTTCCCCATACTGATGCTCGGTTTGAACTGCAGGAGATTGTCTTGACCATGTCTACATGCCTAAATGCACTGAGTTGCCGCCATGTGATTGGCTGATTAGAAATTAAGTGTTAACGAGCAGTTGGACAGGTGTACCCAATAAAGTGGCCGGTCAGTGTAGAGTAGCACTTAAGTACTAAAATCCAGGGACATGTCGGTTTGGATGCTGGGGGGCCCTAGTGGTATGAACAGCCCGGGGCCCATGGGACACTTAATCCACCACTGATTGTTCTATATTAAGTGATAAAGAGACATGTGACCAATGGAATTGCTATGTATATTTGTTTAAAAATTACTAAAAAGGAAAATATTGAAAACAAAGCGCTAAGCACAAATTTCTTCAGAGCTTCCTTGCGATCTTGGATGTTATAAAGCACATGACTTTGATAAGCACGAGTCAATATAATGCTATATGTTCTACTTGTGGGTTGTTTGGCTATGGATGCACAAGTATGAGCTAGTTATACCAAAATCTCAATAAATTAAAGATGGTCCTTTTTGTTTTTCTTGCAGCACATACAGATATATTAAAGTTCAACTTTATACATTTGTTAAACTCAATCAACTTTCTTGTAACCTTCAAACATCTAGGCTTATTGAACTAAGCTCTGTTCACTATATGTAAATGTATTATTTATCTGTTGTTTTGTATAATAAAGTTACGCGTTATTTATATTGTATTAAAGGCAGCAACCTATTTTTAAAGCTTTACCATCTTTTTTGTATTTTTTGTATTGTAACAGATCTTCACCAAATCCACCATATACCGCCTTATTGCTATATTGCAGTACGTGGTAGGAACGACAAGATCCCCCGGGGTTAAAGTACCAAAGAGGTTCTGCAAATAGAGTAAAAAAGTTTAAAAAAAAAAACAACTTAAAGTTTAAATTACCCCCTTCCCCTGGAACTGATATAAAAATAAACAAAAAAAAATCATATGCATTGCCATGTCCCAAAACTCCTGATGTTTCAAAATATTAAAACTGTTATTCCTGGCGTTGAATCCCGGAATGGAAAATGGCACCCAAATGTCTGAATCTGCATTTTTTTCACCATTTTGCAGCTCATAAAAAAGAAGTGATCAAAAGATTGTACAGTCCAAAAAATCGTAGAAATAAATATTTCATCATGTCCTGCAAAAAATTACACCTTATACAGCTCCGCACGCTAAACTATTGAAAAGTCAATAAAGTCAGAATAAGACAAAACACTTTTTTTCGTACAAAAGGTTTTATTTTTTTTTTAAATATAATAAAACTTATGTAAATTTGGCATCGCTGTGATCATACCGACCAAGAGTATAAAGGGAACATGTTATTTAAGACGCACAATGAAAGCCGTTAAAAACAGAGCCCACAAGAAACTGGTGAAAATAAATTTTTCTAACACTATTACCGCATTTTTCCCCCCAGTTTTCAAAACATATTAAATACCACCACTATGAAGGGCAATTTGTTATGCAGAAAACAAGGCTTCTTTAAGCTCTGTAGATGGAAAAATAAAAAAGTTCTTGATTTTTAAATGAGGGGAGCAAAAACATGCAGAAACAAAAAACACATCTGCAGGAAGGGGTTCGAAGTTGTCTCCCTTGGAGGACAGGTAAGTATTGTAACTCTTTGATTTTTTCGACCTCTGAATTTGTAGGATTAAGTTGAAAAACTGATTTCATTGCATTTAATCAGGATAGAAATAGTAAAAAATATGCATTTACTGATACAAGTTATCGTAATTGATCTGTAAAGTAAATATACATTAAAAGGGGTTGGAGACTTTACCTCATGTTTTTTATAATGTGCGTGTAAGTGTGGGGGTTTGGATAGTAGGTAATTTACCAATATACATTTATTAAAAGTTCTGCTCTGCTTTCTTGATATGTAAAGTGAAGCCTCCTTACTTTTACCTCATCAGCCAGACATTCCTGTCCATAAAATGGCTGCAGATGGAGGGTCATGTGATCACTATCTGTCCATGAACAATCGCCCTGCCTGCACCGTGATCTTATGTTCACGAATACTATCATAAGGTTCTGCCAGGGCAATTGTTCAGAGACAGATCGAGATCACATGACCTTCAATCTGCAGCCATTTTAGACCAGAATGTCTAGCTGATGATGACAGGAGGCTTCACTTTACATATCATGAAGGCAGAGCAGAACTTTTAAGAGATGTATATTGGTAAATTTACTAATATCCTGCCACCCACACTTACACATACATTACAAAAAACATGAGGAAAAGTGATCAACCCCTTTAATGTTACTTTCTGCTAGGAGCTAGTCAAAACAGATTTGGAAACATAAATGAGTAAAATTCATATTACTTTATTTCCTACACAACAAATAGAAAAACAAGTGTTGTCATTCATTAGATCTGAACCCTGGTAGTAGCAATACAGACAGTGTTATATTCCACATCAAAATGATAGACACCTCATCAGAACCCAGTTAATAACTCAGTGGGGTTCATCGAGAGCTGGTGGTATTCATGGTATGAGAAATCTGAAGTGGCTCCTCTGTAAAAAGAAACCAGTAAGGTTGTAATTCATTGAATTTCTTTCATATGTGAATGGACAGGCGCTGTAGATAATGGACAGGCGCGGTAGATAAGTCTCATCAGGATTTGCCTGACACATTGCTATACATGCATCACTTACTTAAGTAGCCCATTGGGATGAATTAGGCTGGGCTGATCCATAAAAATACTCAACAGAGTAGAAGAAAACAGTTTGTTCAAGGATGCAGATGTTACTCACACTCTGCTCTATTTTTCACTTTCAATTTCCAACCAGGAATATTAGGAATTTCCTCATACTAGGAATATAATTAGGAATATCACCCCTACTGGATTTATTACAGTATCTACCCAGCAGTAAAAAATCTTTCAGCCATGGCTGATCCTTGTCTGTGCAGAGAATCAGCCCCTGCATGCTCCATGGTTTTTACTGATACATTCACTTAACTACATAAAAGATGCAGTCCATGTAGTCCATGGGCTCCTTTTGTGTACATGACACTGCAATCTCATTTAACATTGTATCACTTAGCACTGGAAAGCAAAATAAAAACACTAAGGAATTGAATAAACTGAAATCCGATTTCTTAAAGGACATCTACCACCAGGATGAAGGATTGTAAACCAAGCTCACCAACATACTGGTGTGTGTATGCAAATGAACTTGAGGACTGCAGGCTCTTTAACATCTGTGGAGCTCAGAGCCCTTTGGGCTCATTTGCATAATTTTAAAAGCCTTTGTTAAAAAAAAACAGGGCATAAGAAGCTAAAAGAAGAGCAGATCAGGCCTGAGGTGGCTAACACCAGCATGTTAATGTGCTTGCTTTGCAATTCTTGGTCTTGATGATAGATGTGCTTTAAGTGGGGCTATGGAGAAAATCTACCATTTGATTTGATGCATTATGAAGCAAAATTACCTTGAGAATGCTGTAACTACACTGATGCAGAATCATATATTGTTTAATCCCTGTGCTGAGTGGTTTTGCTGAAAAAAAAACAAACAAACAATGGTTGGTTTCCTTTAAGCTAGCCCCGCCAACCCTCCAGCCCCTTGATGTATCCAGTTAATGGCTGCAAAGCGCTTCTTTCTATGCCAAGTCCTACCTGACATAGAAATAAGCACAACCAGTGACTTTTTACGTCTTTCGCAATTTCAAAAATGTATCCAAAAAAAATCCAAAAACGCTACATGTGAACATGACCTAAGACTACTGTATTGGTCTCTGATCAGTGCACACAAGGTTTCATTTCTGTACACGCATTAAGGGAATTCACCTGTGTCTCTTGGAATTTATACATATGCAGTGTATTCTTGTTCTCCCTGCTGTTTGTGCATGTGATTGCATGTGTTTTAAAATGCAAACCACAACAATTTTCAAAAAACAGCAACCACTTTGAAAAACGCAATTAAAAAAGTACCTCACAAATGCAGACCTTAGAAATCTCAATGGACAAAACACAAAGTTGAGACACTAAATCAAAATTCCATTTTAAATTAAAGAAATCAAAGATGCTCCATCTAAGTTATGAATCAAAATCACAATGGAAAAACTCAACCTGAACGTCAGCCTAAGGCTACCTGCATACATTCTGATCTTGAAGGCGTATGTTAAACGTTTATTCGATGTTTGACATGCCTCCTCATTAATCAACCCATGCCCGCTGTGTGTTTTTTCAACTCCATTTTTACATTCGAATGCAAAGGCCGGGGTCACACGTACCGCTAGGCGTCCGTTCATAACGCACCACCAGCGCGCAGGGGGCAGTCCTCGGCCTGACAGCTCATGCGTTTCCAGAGAAATGCATGCGATCGGCTTATCAATTGCATGCGTTTGTCTGGAAACGCATGTGCGTTCGGGCCGAGGACCGCCCCCTGTGGCGTTATGAATGGACGCCTAGCGGTACGTGTGACCCAGGCCTTTGCATTCGAATGCAACATAAGATATCAGACATCTTCTATCCCTGTTCTCAATCATTGATCATTTTTGCAGTTCTGTAAAAACGGATGACATACAGATGATACTCAGAACATGTTTTCTGCCATACGGATAAAATACTGATTAGGGAGGCTACAATCCATTGGACAATCTTCTCCTTAGGAAAGAGTGTGAATGGATACATAAATTGGACACAATTAAACCACAAGGCCTTAATGACAGTTTTAATCGCTCATGCTTTCTGTACAATATGGCCCTAAAGCTCTCTGTTTTGCATCTCATTTATTGATTATTTATTATTTTTTTAACAAAAATTTTTCTAACCTTAAAGAGAACCCGTCATGCAAAATAACCCCCCTAAACTAAATATATCTTCATAAACTGCCATTAGAGAGCATTGCCTCTATCCCTTCATTGTCCCTCTACATGCCTGTAAACCTAAGCAATGAGGTCCTAAAGCTGTATGCAAATGACCTGTGAAATGTCCAATGAAGCATTAGCATATTCAAGCTGTCCACTCTATTCATGAGTGGGAGGCACAGCCACACCCCCAGTGCTTGACTGACAGCCTGTATAATGATGTGAGGCTGTATAAAGGTGTGCTTCCAGGCAGCCATGTTACAGCAGAACATGTCAGATTCATGTGTAGCTGATGTCTGTGTCTCTCACCTGTATATTAGGAGGATGCAGCATATCAGCAGATGCAGCACACACTAGCCATGCTTTACTATACATTACACACAGACATGAGCAGGGGGAGGAGAGGGGAGGGGGAACAGGGGTGACATCACTGTCTCTGACCATGTGACCAGCCTCATTTACATGATAAAGAATAAATGATTTTACAATGAATAATGTATGAAATAACTAGATAAAGGCTGGGATGGGATCCTTGTGAGCTGCTCCAACAGGTAGAGGTGACAGGACTAGTGGCAGAGACCTGATGACAGGTGTCCTTTAAGGTTTCCTTTGCCCTGAAGACAAAGGGTTAAAATATAACATTTAATGGGATAGACTGCATATTTGTTAGTTATAAGATAGTAGAATATTAAAAATAAAAATGGGAGTAATGAACAATTCAAGTAGCTACTGATTGCTTTTAACTTAGATTCCAATTGAAGCTACTTATTTGACATAATAACAATACATTGTAGCACTTTTTTATTGGTATATTAAGAGTTAAAATGTTTAAAGGTTGGGATAGGCTTATCCTTGTGTCAATCACAAGAAGTGGTTAAAAGGAAGCTTTGCCTGGCCGCCCCCGCAGTAGAAGAAGCTGAGGGTACTTAGCAAAACATGTGTTGGGAGTATATAGCGCCCGAGTCAATGCAGGGATAGTCTCTCTTAGAGACAGCTTAGTCAACAATGACACTTACCCTAGATCACATAGTATTCCCAACTTTCCCTCTCTGTGTTGCTCACAAACAGAGCACTGACTGGACCTCTGCGGTTTCTGCAGCCAGGTGACCGCATCACGCTAGCAGATCAGTGCAAATGACAGCAGCGTTTGTGTAGTGGTTACCACTGTGCTCAGAAAAGAGAAATGAGCTACTCTATTTAGTCTGTGAGAAGCAGGACTTTGCTGGGACTAGAGGTGCAGTGAACAATTAGAACTGAGTGCAGAGTGAGTTACTTCTGAGCTCAGCTGTGTTAGTGCTAAGGGTAATGCCACACATGGCGTTTTTAAGGAGTCCGTTGAAAAACGCATGCGTTTTTCAAAAACTCACTCTGCACTCAGTTCTTTGAAAACTCACCAATTGGTTTTACCAATAATCTTAATTAAAACTGGTCAAAAACGGATGCGTTTTCAAAAACGCATGCAGTTTTTGATTGACTGCTTAAAAACAGACCAAAAACTGATTCAAAACGCCATGTGTGGCATCACCCTCAGTGTTACATAGTGTGGCTGGTATAAAACCTTAGGGCGCGTTCACATGTTCCGCTAGCGTGGCGTTCATAACGCGTCGCTAGCACACAGGGGGCAGTGCTCTGGGCGATCGCATATGCATTTCCAGAGAAACGCATGCAATCGGGTTATCAATCGCATGCCTTCGCCCTGCCCCCTGTGCGCTAGCGTCGCGTTCATAATGCGACGCTCAGGCTAATCACTTATCCAACCACTCTTCATGCTAATGTTGTTCCCTCACAAATTAAAAAGAAACTCTAGAACAGAAAGAGGAAACTACTGTATATATTAGGGGTTGTTTCTCACAACATATGAGACAC
Organism: Engystomops pustulosus; assembly: GCA_019512145.1. Classification (NCBI taxonomy): domain Eukaryota; kingdom Metazoa; phylum Chordata; class Amphibia; order Anura; family Leptodactylidae; genus Engystomops; species Engystomops pustulosus. The sequence goes on along the minus strand of CM033641.1, from coordinate 102,709,117 downwards.
TTCTATGCTTTGACTCATAGGCAATTTTTGGTATGTCTAGTACATATAGGTGCTTATAGGCACCTTGACATTTGCACAAGGATTTTATCTTTTTAAATTATACTAAATAGAATAATAATTCATTCACATCCTGTTGTTTCCAATCTATAATTCCCTTTATTTCCCTTTATTCTGTGATTAGCAGGAAATAGCCCATGCACCAGAAAATCCAATATTGTGTGGCAGAAAACTAGACCAACTAATAGGAGATGCAAAGTAGGACTCCCCAGTCTAAGGCTAGATTCACACTAACGTATGGGGGACGTATATACGGCCGATAGACGTCCCCCATAGGCAGCAATGGGCGCACGGCACCCTACGGGAGAAAAAGATAGGACCTGTCCTATCTTTTCCCGTAATACGGCGCCGTGCGCCATAGGTTGCTATGGAGAGGGGCGGAGGTGAGCTGCGCTCACCTCCTCCTCCTCTCCCCATGCACTGCCGTTGCCCGCTACGGTACGGTACAGGCCGGCAACGGCAGTGTGAATATAGCCAATTATTGCACCAGATTAATCATCCATCATCAGACAGTGCCACCACTCATGAATCTGGCACACCCTGAAAAATGATTGAATTGTTTTTGATAAATGATTAATCTGATACATCAGAGAACTGTTTAATTCTAGTCTGCAGCGGTCTAAAGACTCATTAATATGCCCCCCCCCCAATGTATGAGGTCAATTACTGTCATTATTGAAAAAATGTAATATATTACACATACAGATATTGAAACAACAGTGATACATTGTTGATAGCCACAGACCTACTCCAGCAGGAATTTCGGGCTGTAGCAGCTATCGATGCACATACTATCGCCTATTCACCAGAAAACTACTACCATTTTTTTTACATTTCGGTGACTACAAAGAGTGTAAACTACACATGAATTTAACTACAAATGTTTACAATGTCCAGGCTGCGCTGACCAGCTTGTAAGCTAAATGTTTATACATGCTACATTAAATGTTTTTATACACGTTGTATCATGTAAAAATTGTCTACATCAGGTATCCCTGATGTAGCGATAGATGTATGTAAATTTTTATGCATTGTTTAATAAAAACTACAGTTTATGCATGTCTAATTTGTAATATATCACATTATATCCATAGTGAGAATAATTGACATCACGCATTGTTGTCCATATAACTATTGATTAAATATCATAATTTGTTTTCACTTTTGTAGTTGTGCTAGATATTACAAATAAAACATGTTGGGTGCCAACAGTGGCCACTATTATTTAATAGTATTAAATAGTATTATCTAATTCTATTCAGCAATTCAGCAAGATAGACTATTAATTGACATTAGGATGTTTTTATTGAATTACACCACTAGATGTCCTAAGCGAGCCATACATTTGTACATTACATTACATTTACTACACACAATGATAAAAAACTAAACATAAAGGACATAAAAAAATGGATATGCTAAAAAACCGACACAGAAGGAAAACAAATCACAATGGATATGCCATGGACATGCTAGGGTTAATCTACCCTTAACATCTCAAGGACGCAAGGTTTATTCGCTCATTACGCTCTCTCCCCTTCAAAAATCCATAAGTTTTTTAATTTTTCCGTGTACAGAGCTGTGTGAGGGCTTACTTTGTGCGTAACCAATTTTACTTTCCCGTGATGTTATATATTATTCCATGCCGTGTACTGGGAAGCATTAAAAAATTTCAAAATGTAAAAAATTTTTTTTTTAAAAATGCATGTACGTAACGTTCTTGTGGGCTCAGTTTTTACGACTTTCACTTTGCGCTCCAAATAACACCTCTTCTTTATTCTTTGGTTTTGTGCAATCACGGTGATACCAAATTTATACAGGTTATATTACGTTTTAATACATTCTTAAAAACTAAACGAATGTGTACAAAAAATGTAAAAAAAAAAGTTGCCATTTTCTGACGCTAATAACTTTTTCATACTTTGGTGTACAAAGCTAAGTGATGTGCCATTTTTTATGAAATGAGCCGACGTTTTCATTACTTTCATTTTTGAGGACTGTGCAACATTTTGATCATTTTTAATTAAATTTTTTATGTCAAGTGTAAAGGTGTCACGTTTCGGACATTTGGGCGCCATTTCCCTTTTCGGAGGTCACGGCCGTCAAAAAACAGTTTTTATATTTTGATAGATTGGGCATTTTGGGACGCGGTGATACCTAATGTGTTTGTGATTTTTACTGTTTATTACGTTTTATATCAGTTCTAGGGAAAGGGGGGTGATTTGAATTATTAATATTTTATAAATTTTTTACATTTTTTAAACTTTTTTTTTCTTTTTTTACCATTTCTTAGACCCTCTAGGGTACATTAACCCTAGATGGTCTGATTGTTCCTACCATATACTGCAATGTTACTGTATTGCAGTATATGGCGTTTTTGCATATGACGAAGACCCGAAGCTGTCATGTCAACCGATTGCCGCCCGCCGATGACATGGAAAAGTGGAGTTAGCAGGACTGTATTATCTCCCTCAACCCCTTTGATGACTTCTATACAATAAATGTAGCATGGAAGCCCTGAAATAATCACCAATGCTAGTGTATCGCAAGTACTTGAGATTATTTTCCCCTTTCCGCCACCTCCATGCCAGGGAGGCATGGAGGGAAGCCTCTTGATGTATCCGGCTGCACGGGAGGAGGGGCAGGGCTATAATATACCGACAAAAAAGTGTCGGCATATGATAAATACACCCATTGTGTCAGTCTAATTTATTTCCTTTCAGGCATATGTCTTTTTTTTATCTTAAAGGGTGATATATTGGGCATTTGAGTTTTTTGTTTATTTGTGACTTTTTAAAACAAGTTGCACAAAAGACCTACTAATACTATTCTATTGAGTTCATCTGCACAAAAAAAGTTGTGACTTTTTACCACAATTGTGCGTAGAATTGTGACTTTTTCATACATCCACATCTAGACAACACTGAAAAAATGTCTTGGAACACTTTGCTGGGTGAAAAAGTTGCGCTGTTGCGTCCCGCACAACAGCCTTGCGCCGCCTCCTCCCTGCCCAACTGACTTAGGATGCTGAATAGTCACAATTCCCGGGTCAGCAAAATCACCGTTTGTTTGCCAGTATTCAGGACTACAATCTGTGATTAATCCCCCCTATATCCTCACTCGGGTCACTATGCCTAATAATGGACTGACCAGGGGCAGACTGGGAATTTAAAGTGGCCCTGGAAAAAAAGGTAAAAGTGGCCCCATTCTGTGTGCAGGGTCAAAACATGTAGCGTGACCATGTGATGTGGGTGGAGTTACTAAGCTCCACAAGAACTGTTTATAGATGGTCTAAATCAACATATACAGCGCAGCAAAAGACTCACACTACCTCCCTTATACAGGAATAATGCTTTTTTATGGTTCAATAACGTTTTTATTTAATATGCACATGGACATGTATAAGAAATTGTGACAAGCAATTCAAGAGTAGAGGTATCATTATGTTGAATGCTTAGAATGACAGAATTGAGTGCATAATGAGATTCAATGTATTGGAAAATAAAAATAACAAAAGAGAAAATCTGTCACGGTCCAGAACAAGAGAGACCATGAACAATAACTCAATTAACATGCACAGACAACATAGAGACACAAGACAACACGAAGGGTAGGATAGAGAGGGATGTGTGTGGAAAGGGGGGAGGGGGGGGTAAGAGGCTGCCTTATATCCAGGAGTAGAGCTTTAGGGTGCTGAGTCACTAGCCTGTAGCCAAGTTTCCATGGCCGGTTGGGTTCTAAAGGAGGAATAATGCTTTTTTAAAAGAGCACAACGTAATACTGACTTGAATATACAAAGAAAAAAAACTACTACAATTCTCTGTTAAACAGGAATATAACTACTATAATACTATACCCTATGTACAGGGATATAACTACTATAATACTTCTTGCTATGTAAAAGAATATAACTACTATAATACTGATCCCTATGTACAAGAATATAACTACTATAATACTACCCTCTATGTACAAGAATATAACTACTATAATACTGCCCCCTATGTACAGGAATATAACTACTATAATATTGCCTCCTGTGTACAAGAATATAACTACTATAATGCTGCCCCCTATCTACAAGAATATAGCTACTATAATACTGCCCCCTATGTACAAGAATATAACTACAATGATATTGCTCCTATATACAAGAATATAACTACTATAATACTGACCCCTTGCTGTGAGGACATGTGCAGTGTGAGCTCCTAAAGTCTCCTGATGTCTGGAGCCAGCCCAGGACGGGGCCACCTTGGGTGGGGAACTTCCCCATGCAAGGTCCAGGCTCCAAGGCCTTCTCTTGGAGGAAACTCCCAAACTCCTAAAACCATCGATGAAAATCCTGAAGTCACCAGTCAAGTGCAGAATGTCAGCGTCTCCAGTCCAGCCAAAAGTGAAGTAAAGAGTGTGGTTCAGGAAGAAGCAGCAGCAGTAAGTAGTAGTCTGGTGAAGCCACCTGCCAGAATGTTTGTGCAGCAGAAACCTGTGAATCAAAGTTGTGCAGCAGCACAGGCAGCCTCCATTACAGGCCTCAGCTGTGCCCTCTACACCTCCATCCAGGCACAGGAGGACATCTCTGGTTCGGCAGACCATCTTGGAGAACCTGCAACAGCCAGTCCTAATCCGGACTGAGAGGACATGGTCTGGAACCGGTGGGAACATAGGTGGGAGATTTGTGGAGTCTGAAATGAGACCAGCAGGGAGGCCTCAAGCTGTCACTGGCAGGAAAGTGGGACCCAGTCCCCAACATGGACATTGTACCCCCCCCCCCCAGCAGTGACAGCCGGAGGGTGCCAGAGCCCACCAGCGGCACAGAGGCCAGGACCCAGCAGAGCACCAGTACCTACCTTGTGTAAGCCTGTAACACCTCCCAGCACTGTGACCAAGCGCGCACCTGAACTCCACATGGCCGACCAGATCCCAACACTGGTGTAAACACGGGAGAATCTAACAAAACAAAAGATGCAGCTACAGAAAAAGATAAACTGTACCTACAAGCTGAAGGTGGCGAACCTTGAGAAGCACAAACTGCTTGATAATAAGCTGACCACACTGGCCAAGGAGCAGGCTGACAACATTGCCAAGACTGACGCTGTACTAGAGCAGATGGGACCCCTGGCCTAGACCTACAGAAACCAGGAGAAATCGCATCCTGTACCTAAGACCAACGCTGAAGGCGTCCAGCAATCCCATGCAAAACCTGTACTGCAGGAAGGGGATTTGTACAATAGAGAGGCCACAATCAAAAACCACCTGCTGAAGAGGAACCACAAGTCCCAGCACCCGGCAATCCCAGCAATCTGCAGAGCAAGCCTGGACCATCCTCTGTTAATGGTACAGAGCAGTCACAACAAGTCCCAGATGACATCTCCTTGCAGAAGGACTGTGGACACAATCCAGGAGGTAACACTGCAGCAGCGCAGCAGAGCTCCCAGGTGACACCTAAGCAGAACAGTCAGGACTCTGCTGTGCCAGTTACCGACTCTGCTGATCCTAATGTGTCTGATACTGCTGATATGTCTGTGGTTATTGCTGCCAATGTCCGTTATATTACTAATCCCTGTGTTGATACCTCTGTGTTTGATAATATTCCAGCAGAAGGGGCTTCACATCTGTCTGGGATGTTGCTATAGAGCAGTCAGAGCAGTGTATAGAGGCAGATGGTGGGGAGGAGATAGCACAGTCCAGTGCTCAGGACTTTCCTCCATTAGTTCCTGATGTTGGTGCAGGCCCTCCTAGTGCAGGTGCACAGCCCCACAGCGCCCCCAGTCACAGCGGTCTACTGTCCTGACCAGGCCGCCTCTGGTAACGCCTGGAGCTGATGTGCACCATCTTTTTCATCCGGCTCACATTACACAGGTCAGGCATTTAAGAGGAGGAATGTGGTCTGGCAGTCCCCCCCCCCCTAAGTGGACAGAACCGCAGAAGTGACAATAACTGTGAAAAGATTTAGTATGTTGTCAAAGTCAGATGCAGAGGAAGAACTAGAGAGGGAACTTCAGAGAATGGTGGCAGAATATGAGGATGAGCCAGATGCAGATCCCCCTCAAAACGGAGCCCTCATACAATAGGACCAGTGTCTGAACCGGATATGGAGACGGGTGGTCAGCAGGAGGGCTCAGACTCAGAATTATGATGATGGGGTTACTCTCTCTGCTTCTTGTTATGGCTCTAATGGCGAACTTTCACCTTAAAATAATATCTAGTAACGTGAATAGCATTAGGGCAAGGAAGACAAGACATGTAGTATATGAACAACTCTACTATCTGGATGCTGATGCCTTTTTCCTACAGGAGACTCATCTCACTATTCTTAGTCTCTTATGAGAAGCAAAGAGGGAATGGCGCTCACGTCCATCCTTCTGGTCACTGTCTGTGGAGCCTTATACTGGGGTCTTCATACTCTTTAATACCCACAATGTCACATACATAAACTGAGGTGTTGATGGGAAGCTGTCTGGTGCTGGAGGTTGCCATCTGAGGTAGGAGACTCCTACTTATTAAAATCTATGGTCCACAGACAGTGACTGAAAGGGTGAATCTATTTAACGAGGTGAAGCCCTATATCTTCACATCTGTTCCTGTGATCATGGTGGGTGACTTTAATACCACTAGAACAACCAGTGATAGACCGACTGGTAGACCGCTTGCAAGGGACTCTAAGGTCCTGAACACTATCACGCAGTCAGGCTTATCTGATGTGTTTGTACAGGGTGGTAGATAACCAAAATTTACTTATTCCTGTGCTGGAAGATCTAGCTGGATAGACTTGGCATTGGCGAGTCCAATGGAGGTCATTGGGGATAAAAACGTTCCATACTCAGATCACCTGGCCTTATACTTGTGCCTAAGTCCTACTGAGTGGCTTGATATGGGCAGTGGACTATGGAGACTCAACTCTTGTCTTTAAGAAGAAGCCCTTGTCCAGGGGCATGTCCATTCTCCTCTGAAGTGTGAACTTAAGAGAATGGATTTTTATAACCATATATCTGACTGGTGGAAGGACGTCAAGGAGGAGATCAGGTCCCTCTTAAAGAGAGACTGTCAATTAAGTAGGGTAGCAGTAAGTACAGCCAGTATCTCAAGCTGCGTAAAGAATTAGTCACTCTATTCAGCGGGTGGGGATGAAAAACAAACAAAAAAAAAAAATCGACCGACTGAAATCTGAAATAAAGCCGGATCAGTACAGCCGGTACACGTCCCTGGTTGTTGAGCGCGACTATGGGAACTTAGTCACGCCTGATCCATATGAGAGGTGCCGGGAATGTGTGGAACAATCACAGGTCTCACTGACTCCCAGGGTGTTTTGCAGGAATATCCTGGGGGTGGTGAGATCGTTCTATGCTGACTTATTTCAGAAAAAGGTTTTGGATAGAGGAAAAATGTCTCAATTTTTGGAGGCAACTCCAGGCCCTGACACTAAAGATTTGGACTTTTCTCCTTTGACAGCAGGAAGAGGAGGAAGTTAAAGAGGCCATTGATAATTTTCTTCTGAAGAAGGCACCAGGTCCTGATGGGATAACAGCCAAATTTTATAATAAATTTAGAGATCTCTTAGCGCCAATCCTTGTGAATGTGTTTACTAACTGTTTGGAAAATCACCTGATGCCTCCATCCATGAGAGTGTACTCCCTTATTCTACTGTCCAAAGGTAAGGAGCCTTGCGACATCAAGAACTGAAGGCCGATCACCCTCTTGAATGTCGACAGGAAGATTCTGGCAAAAATTTTGTTTTCTAGGTTAGTCTGTTTGACCCCAGCACTTTTGGCAGGCTGTCAGTACGGCACAGAAAAAGGGCAGAACATCTCTGGAGCAGTCAACTACATAAGGGAGATGTTTGAGAGATGTAAAGCCCTGAGGTGTGGGAGATATGTTGTAAGTTTGGACCAGGCTAAAGCCTTTGACAGGGTTGACCACAATTAACTATGGGCAACTTTGTCAAAGGACGGTATTCCGGGACAATTTATAGATTGGCTGAGAACTTTGTATAGAGAGGCGAAGAGCTTTCCTCTGATTAATGGTTGGCAAGGGGACACTTTTGAAGTAGAGGTGGGGGTGAGACAGGGCTGCCTCCCGAGTCCACTGCTGTATGTGTTTGCCATAGACTTTCCAGGACTTCCAGGTCTCCAAACCCGAAAGAGGAGGAGACTGGAAGAAAGCATTGTTCTCTCGAGAAGCTTTCTGGATCTTAAACCTTGAAACCCGATCTCCAAAGGGATTAAACTCTAAACAGGACCTCATGTATTTATACCAATTTCATTCTTTGTTGAGATACGCTATTTCATACACATATTTTCCCCTCCCCCCTTTTCCCATTCTTTCCCATGTTGTTATATCCACGTCCGTGGAAGGGGTGTTCCCCATGACCTCACCGGAAATTTGTTCAGGATCACCACTTGGTGTTATTTAAACCCTGTAACAACTTACTTGAGTTAGGTATGAGTAAGGACTAGGTAGCTTAAGTCCGAAACGCGTTACCGCAAGCTCTGTTTTTGTGTCATGTCTCGTGTGTACCCATGCCTGTTTTCTTGCCATTGCAAGTTTTTAACTGAAGATGAAATAAATATTTTTTGAAATTTTTATACAAAAAACGAACTCTTCTATACTTCTACTGCTGGAGTCCGCACCCTGTCTTTGCCTTTGGATAACTACTATAATACTGCTCCTTATGTACGAGAATAAAACTACAGTAATACTGTCCCCTGTGTACAAGAATATAACTACTATAATATTGCCTCTTATGTACAAGAATACAGGCAGTCCCCGGGTTACATAAAAGATAGGGTCCGGAGGTTTGTTCTTAAGTTGAATTTGTATGTAAGTCGAAACTGTATATTTTAAAATTGTAGATCCAGACAAAAAAACTTTTGCCCCAGTGACAATTGGAGTTTAAACATTTTTAGCTGTAATGGGACCAAGGATTATCAATAAATCTTCATGACATACACCTTACAGCTGATCATTGCAGTCTGGGACTAGAGGAAAGCATTCAGAGAGCTTCACCAGAGGTCAGAGGGTGTCTGTAACTATGGGTTGTCTGTAAGTCGGGTGTCCTTAAGTAGGGGACTGCCTGTATAACTACAATAATACTGTCCCCTATGTACAAGAATATAACTACTATAATAATTTCCTTCCTATGTACAAGAATATAACTACTATAATAATGCCCCTATGTACGTGAATATAACTACAGTAATACTGCTCCCTATGTACAAAAATATAACTACTGTAATACTACTCCCCATGTACAAGAATACAAATACTATAATACTGATCCCTATGTACAAGAATATAACTATGATAATGAAGGTAAAAAAGAGAATCCTTCAGCACCAGTAGTAAAATTGTAAATGTTTATTTCAAAAATATTTAAAAAAAATAGAGAAAACCAAAGTGGTAAAGACATGGTACAGTAAAATATGTTTGTACAAACACGCTAAAGCTGTGCAGAGGTATGAATAAGGAGCATTATATGGTTGTCCGAAATGCGTCATCTCAGCTTTACCGTGTTTGTACAAACATATTTTACTGTACCATGTCTTTACCACTTCGGTTTTTTCTTTTTTTTTTAAATAAACATTTAAAATTTTATTGCTGGTGCCGAAGGATCCTCTTTTTGACCTTCATTCCATACTTTGGACCGGACCAAGCTTCTCATCTCCTGAGCGGGCACAGCACTATTCTCGCGGAGCAACACTACCGAGCGGGTGATCATACTTATCATTCCTTTTTTACACAGGAATATAACTACTATAATACTGCCCCCTATGTACAGGAATGTAACTACTATAATACTGCCCCATATGTACAAGAATATAACTACTATATTACTGCCTCTATGTACAAGAATATAACTACTATAATACTGCCCCCTATGTACAAGAATATAACTACTATGCCATATACCACCGCTAGCTAGCCCCCCCAGTATACAGTGAGTCCCGCTGTATATAACCAGACAGCTGCCCCAGTATATTGCCAGCCCACCCTGTACATATCCAAACAGCCCCCTCAGTATACAGCCAGCCCTCCTGTATAGCCAGACACTCCCCAGTATATAGCCAGCCCAGCACATTAAATTAATAAACCATCTACTCACCTTTCCTGTGCTCCCCCGAAGCTCCGCTAATACAGTGCGGCTGGCGGTGACAGCTCGGTGAGCGCTGGCGGCTCACAGACTATGACGTCAGCCGCTTGCCAAGCTGTCACCGCCAGCCAGACTCTATTGCGGAGCTTCCTGGGAGCGTCGGAAAGGTGAGTAGATTTTTTTTTCGACCGGCCCCACCAGCCCCAGACTTATTGGCCCATCGGGATTTCTCCTGGTAGGTAACATGGCCTGTCTACCCCTGGGACTGACACTTGCTAAGGTACTTTTCACATATGCCTTTTTCACATACAGTATGTCCTATTTTCTCCTGTATTTCCATTCCGTATGCCCCATAAAAGCCTATGGGAATGTTTAAAATACATGTTGCAAATGTCCTGCATATAGTTCTGCACCGTATGCTGCCATATATACGTGCAATATCGAGGGAGACTAGAACAAGTGGAAGGTGAATTCTGTCTTCCAGCCAATAGTCAGCCAGGCCACTGTATTGTATACCTATACCAGTGATATATGTGCAGATATGGATGAAAAATATCATGTATACACAGATTCATACAGCACATTAATACAGGACTGAAGAAATCACAAATTCATGTGAAAGAGGCCTTATTATGTAAAAGTTTTCATTGCAGCAATCATCTCATTTACATAACAAACACGACAAACAATATTCCAATAAAAGAAAACACCTATATACAGTATAGGTGTCAAGGAAACTCTTAGTCAGTGGGGAAACTATCCCCATAGCAATCTGCTTTGGGGCTTGCAGTACAAGGAGGCCTGCCTGCACAGCCCTATGCATAATACATGTCTTGTGAAGGTGAGCCTGCTGGTGACCAGAGAATCTAAATAAGCAGAGAGAAGATCCAGAACTCAGAAGGTAAAACTTGTCACTCTGCTCACCACCCTGGCCGCTCCATCCCCAAGCTCCTGCTGAAGGAAATCTGTACACATAACTTGTTTATATATTGTATGACATTTTACATGTTGACATGTTGTTTTCTTGGGTGGACATTGATAAATTGGTGGAATTTATCAATGTGGTTACGTCAGTGTAAACATAGGCATCACTAATCTTTTGCTGCACCAGATTTATTATTGTAATGATCATTCTTTTAGTTTGTCTAGTGTGTGCACCACTTTTGGCACACAGACTATTTGATGCACAGATACACCACTCCACTGTGCATTAAAATGAAATAGTATTCATAGGTAACTATGTAGCTAGTAGCTATGAAGTAACTTGGTTTCCATGTCTGCATTTGTGATTTTGTTTCTTTTTCAGGTCCATGTCCTTCTCTACAAGTATAAATAGATGACTGATAAACAGCTCAAGTCACACACAAGTTTAGAAGCAGTAAACACTTTCATTCCTGTATGGCTTATCAAGTATTATGCTGGTGATGAAACCACAGCACGTGTCCAAACAATGCCAAAAATTCAAACACACCTATAAATGTTCCTGATAAATACCTGTGTAGTAAATGTTTTGGCAGTATGAAAAGAATAGGAACTTAAGAAAAAATTATGGTTGTACTTACCGGTAGTGATAAGCGAACACAATAAATTTCTGGTCTGGATTTGAGTACTGGTGTTGCCATTTAAACCACTGGGAATGTGCCCTGATTGGCACTAATGTGTCAAAATCGCTGTACACTGCCATTTTGAGGATACCCCCCTGCTCTGGCAGGTTAGTGCTAGCACCATTTAAATGTCACGGGCTACGTGGTCACCACAGATTTTGGGCATTAACTGTGGGGAGAAGTTTAGCCGAACCTGGTGCTAATCTAAACTTTGTGGTTCATTCCGTGCAACACTACTTACCTGGGAAAAGTTAAAATTATGTGATTCGTAAAAAATTCCTTAAGAACGTCTTAAAATTAGGTAAAATTCAGATGTACAGCAGACAGATTCCACTGTGTTTTATCAAATGGAAAAAGCCATGTGTGCAAAATGAAGTAATCAATAGCTTATCATCACCAATTCACAACGTCCATAAAGAAAATCCTTGTACTGCTGCCATTACTATAGTGGTTGTGGGGCAACGCCGTACCTCTTCCTGGGTTAAACTGTTGACATTCCTAAGAGAATTTACATCATTCCTCATAGTGTCCTCCACTGGGGGATTTTCCTGGGTAAAGACAGCCTTTTTTAATTTATACGATCATTTCTAAAAAAGACTATAACCATCTATGGTAACAGCCCAGTCATAGCTACTGTCCAGCCATGTCTCGCTGATACCCACTATATCATATTTGTGCTCCAACACTAAGAGTTCCAGTTCCTCCATTTTGTTTGTGAGGCTTCTGGCATTTGTGTACATGCACTTCCAGCCCCACTTCCTCCCAAATGGACTATGACTCCCAGCTCCCTATCTACATTGTCTTTTTGCCCTGCACAAGTATAGTTGCCCTCCCCCCAAGTCTCTAGTTTAACATTCTAGTCATTTTTTCCCCCAAAGCAGCTGCCTGTTGCCTGTACTCCCATTACCCTTCTTACTGGAGCAGACAGTCCCAAGGTTGCTAAAGGCCATGTCTTGCTGCCCCAGAGCTGATATCCCCCTCATCCACCATCCTGGCAAACTTAATGGGGTGCACCAGATCAGGACTAGACTCCCTACAACTCTTCCCTCTATCCCGCCTTCTACATGTTACCCAACTAGCTGCCCCCTCACTCTGCACCTCCATACTTCCCTCCCCACACCCATCTTCCCCAGAGAGATTGTGCTCCAGGAGCAGTAAACTTCGCTCCAAATTGCCAATTGCCTGCAGCCTTCATACCTGCTTATTTAGATCCAGAATCTGGGCTTCCAGATGAGCAAGATTGTACTAATGGGGAATGCCAGAGAAATATGGAAGAAAAGAAGAATTCACAGTAAAAGTAACACAGAAAATACAGCAGTTACCTGCTAAAGTCCCTCAAACTTAAGTCCCTTAATCCTAAATCCCACTATGGACACTGAACACATTGAGGACCAATGCGCACTCGCTTTTCTGAATGCTCTTAAAAAGGTTATTTGCCACACTACGCCACTGTGTTCATTGTAATAAGACCTGGCTGCCTTGTCTTACTGCCTGCTGGGTCGAACCCAGGAAGCAGATGTCATCCTATGCATTTGCATAGCCGGCATAGGATGACTGTTCTAATACACTGCCTTACATCAGTATGGCAGTGTATTAATTTGAACAAGTGATCAGATGATCACCTTTTGAAGTCCCAGAGGGGGACAATAAAAGTGGAACAAAAAGTAAAAGAAAAAAAAGTTTAATAAAAAGGTTTTTAATACAAAAGAAGTTCCTTGCACCAGTAAAAAGTACAACTTGTTCCGCAAAATCAAAGCCCTAAAACAGCTCAATAAACAAAATAATAAAAATATTACGCCACCTAGTAGATGGTAATGCAAAATCAAGAGATTTTTCTCTACAAAGAGTTTTGTATTTAGTACAAGTCAAACATAAAAAAAAGCAATATAAATGGGATATCAACGTAACCTTACTGATTCGTAGAATATAAGTAACATGTTATCTATGCTATTTGGTGTACATAACATAACCCTGTAAAAATCCCAAAAAAGCTAATAAAGGTTAAACAACAGGGTATTCCACTCCCAGATATAGTGTAACTGCAATCCTTGAGGATCCTTTTTAAAATGTGTTCACTCGTTTTTACTGCCCTACTATATTAGGGGCTCAGCCAATGCGACATAGCGCCTGAAATTTGTTCCAGCAAAATCCGCCAATAAACACTCCTTCCCTTCCCAGCGCACTGTGCACCCATACAGCAGTTTGTGATTACATGTAGGATATTATTGCAGGAAAAACCAGGTAACAAACTATGGGAAGCATTTCTTTAACACTTCTTAAACCCCTTCTAAATAATTTAGGGGCCGAAGCACATTTTTGGAAAAAGATTGTCACTCGCATGAGCCAAAGTAAATACTTTCTAGAAAACATCTGTGGGTGTAAAAAGCTCAATATAAACCTTGACCTTGAATTCTCTGGGTGGTGTAGTTTCCAAAATAGGACAATTTATTGGGGGTTTCACTTCTCTCATAGCTCAAGAACTTTTCAAATATATAATGGCACCTGAAAACAACATCATCAAAGTCTGCCCTCTAAAAGCTCAATGGCTCCTTCTGTTCTGCGCTCTGCTGTGCGTCCCTAAAGTTGTTTACAATGACATGTGGGGTATTGCCCTTCTTCTAAGAAACTGCACAACAAAATCTGAGATGTGTTTTATCATTTTATCCTGAATGAATGTGTAAATTTTACGACTAAATAATCATTTTGTCAAAATTTAAAAATTCCAAAAAGAACCTCCACTTTGTTTTAATTCTTGTGAGAAGCTTAAAGTTAACAAGCTTACCAAATGATGTTTTCAATAGTCTTAGGGGTGCAGTTTTAAAAATGGGGTGATTTGTCCTTACAAAGATAAATTGTCCGCTAAAAATATTGAATATAAAATTCACTTGAAAATTTGGAAAATCGCTGTTCGAACTGCAAACCTCCTAATGTCCAAATAAAATTAATTAACATATAAAAGATTATTTCAGCATAAAATAGATATATGATTAATGTTAGCTGGAAACCAATTTGGGCGGTTAGATTAATTGTATGATAAAGAAAGGAAAAAGAAAATTTTAAAGTTTTTCACCAAATTTCCATTTTTTTTTACAAATAAGTGTGATGTATTTCAACTAAAATATAGCATTAGAGGGAAGTACAACATGTCATGAAAAAACGGTCTGAAAATAAACTCGGTAAGATAAAGTGTTCCAAATTCATAATTGCATATTGTGACACAGGCAGATTCGAAAAATTGGGCTGTGTCCTTAAGGTGAAAATGAACTTAGTCCTTAAAGGACACCTGTCCTGTCACTAGTTCCATCACAGCCTTTATCTAGTCAATTCATACATTAATCATTATAAATATATAGTCTTTTCTGTATTATATAAATGAGGCTGGTCACATGGTCAGAGGCAGTGATGTCACCCCTGTTACCCCTCCCATCTCCTCCCCCTGCTCATGCCTGTGTGTAATGTATAGTGAAGCACTGCTAGTGTCTGTGCTTTATCTGCTGACATGCTCTCCCTCCTAATACACATGTGTGAGACACAGACATCAGCTGACATTTTTTGCTATAACTTGGCTGCCTAGAGCTGTTGTATCTCTGCTATACACACACAGGCTGCAGGGGGTGCCAGCACCAGGAAGCACATGGAGGATCCATTAAACCATTATAGCTCACGCCATTATACAGGCTGTCAGTCAAGGACTGGGGGATGTGGCTGTGCTTCCCACTCATGAATAAGCTGGACAGCTTGAATATGATAATGACTCATTGGACATCTCACAGGTAATTTGCATACATATTTAGGACCTCATTGCTTAAGTTTACAGGCATGTAGAGGGACGATGAAGGGATAGAGGCAATGCTTTCTAATGGAAGTTTATGAAAATATATTTAGTTTAGGGGGTTAATTTGCCTTATGGGTTCTCTTTAAGGGGTTAAAGAAATGATAAATATGTTTTAAGGTCATACTAATGTACTGCATTTTGTGAAATGTATATACACATAGTATCGTAGTATCATATTATATAATGCCAGAAAAAGATGCAAATCCATCAAGTCCAACCATTAAGAATTAAATAAATGTTTTTTCCCCATAACCCGTGATATATTTGCTCTCCAGTCTGCCCAAAACAGACTGTTCACTCAGGGATTAAAGTAACTACATATACCATAAATCTTCATATGCTAAGCTGAATATTTTCTAGTAAGGGGAAATGAAACAATACAATGTTATGGGTTTATAGATGCGGCCAAGTTTCATCTCCTGTGACAATGAAACAAGGGCACAAGAACACTTGAAATAGTTTAGGAATGCCAATTTAATCTTAATTGGGGTCAGAATGTTCTATTAGCTTCCCGGAATCTAAAGAACTTGGAATGCTCCATACAGTACAGGTCAGGCAGCAAATTACATGATAAAAGCCTGAAGACATGAAATATAACTCTAACTACAATAATAATCTACTCAGGATATGTTTTTTAAGGAAACATTGTTATTCCTGCTATAAAATTGATCTCCTCATTACCAGTACTGTTCTGGGAAAATATACAAAGTTTTTCAGGATGGGATAAGGAAAACTATGCCATTTTAGCTACCTTGTAAGTCAGCTCCCTTGACATCAGGCCTTATGACATGATGCGGGCTTAAACCCTTAACGCTGAAGCCACTTTTCACCTTCCTGACACGGCCCATTTTTTCAAATCTGCCCTGTGTCACTATAAGTGGTTATAACTTTGGAACGCTTTAACATATGCAAGTGATTTCGAAATTGTTTTCTCGTGACACATCGTACTTCATTTTGGTGGTATATTTTGCATTTATTTATGAGAAAATCAGATATTTGGTGAAAATTTGGAAAAATTCTCAATGTTCGAAATTCAAAATGTTCTACTTTTTCCACACATAAGTCATAACACCAAAAAATGTAATGACTAACATTCACCGAATGTCTTCTTTATGTGGACATGGTTTTTTATACATACTATCATTTTTGTAAGATGTTAAGTGGTTTTGAATGTCAGGTGCAATTTTTCATTTTCATAAAAAAAGCAAAATCCTGCTATTGAGGGACCTGCTCAGGTTTGATGTCACTTTGAGAGGCCTAAATAAAAGTAAAACCTCATAAATTACCCCATAATAGAAACTACACCCCTCAACGTACGTAAAACAACTTTTATGAAGTTTGTTTATTTAATTGTTTTACGGGGGTTAAAACAAAATCGGATGCAATTTCGAAATTACATTTTTTTTGCCTAAATGAATGTGTTTTTCATAAAATGTACAAATTCTCAGTGAATAAAATACCAAAATGTTCCACAAAATTTGATACCCAATCTCTCCCGTGTATAACAATAGCCCATATGTGGTGGTAACCTGCTGTATGGGCACACGCCAAGGCATCGAAAGGAAGCTGGGCAATTCAGAGCAGATTTTTCATTATCACTTTATAATGGCTATACAATCTATATTTTTTGGAAATTTGGACATATAAGGGCTTATTATTTGCGACATGAGATGTACTTTACAAATACTTCATTTTAGTGGGTCATTAGCTTATTGATGAGATTTTATTAACTCTTTAATGTATGGAGGAAAAGAAAATTGTCCATTTTGGGTTTCTTTTTTTTGGATATTTTGGGGGTCGTACACCGTACACTAAAAATACTATAATATTTTTATTCTATAGATCACTATGATTACGGTGATACCTCATTTATATAGTTTTTAAAAATATATTTTACCAATTTTACAGGAAAAACAAACGAATTAAAGAAAATCTCATGGTTTTTTTTTGCATCGCCTCTTTTCAGGACATACACTTTAATTCTTGATGTGTTGACGAGCTCTATTTGGGTATTTTTGTACGTGTTCAGTTGTCCTTTTCAGTGGTACCATTTTGGTGCACATAACTTTTTTTATCACTTTTTGGAACATTTTTGTGAAGGGATTTTATGAAAATTTACATTTTTGGTGAGTTTTTCGTGTTTTGTTTTTACGGCATTCACCGTACGGGTCCAATAATGTTTTTGACTTATTGTACAGATTGTTATGGACGCGGCAATACCAAATATGTGGGGGGTTTTGGTGATTTTCAGGTTTTTTTACTTTATTAGATGTGTATAGGGAATGTTTGTGTTTAGGGGACTTTAACTTTAATTAATTCTTTTTATTAAAAAGTGTGTTTATTTAGTGTTTTTAACTTTTTTTTCTTTACTTTTACAGGTTAGCTTTAACAAGCGATCCACTGATCGATTGTTCAAGCTGTTCTTCACCTTATACTATTACTGCATTTTGCGGGAAGGCACCTCCCACCATGCAGTAATAGTACGTCAAATGTCGGGAAGGGGTTAAAACCAAACCAGTATATCTATTCCAGAAGGAATAGACTCCAAACTGTAGACAGCACTGTTTCCATCTGATTGGGTCTCCTCAGTACAGAGTAGGGAACTGGTTTGGCTGGGTGGGAGGTTTGTGACCAGGGTTGGGAAGTAAGAGTTCTCCTTACGGAGACTGCCAATTAAGGCCACCATGTCGGCGTGTGGAGTCTTCTAGCCAAGGATGCTCCACTAGAAGGATTGTGGGAAAACATGCAAAGTTTTCCAGGATGGAATAAGGAAAGCCATGCCTCTTTTAGCTACCTTCTAAGGCAGCTCTCTTGACATCCAAACCAGTATATCTATTCCAAAAGGAACAGACTCTCAACTGTAGACCGCATTGTTTCAACCTGATTGGGTACATAGGGAAATGCTTTGAATGGGTGAGAGGCTACCAGTACTGTTCTGTACCCGTTTCCTAATTAATATAGTTGTACCCGGCATGCAAAGGTGCAACATCAATCTCTATGAACAGGAGATTCTGGGAAATATGTAAATAGGTTTTCGTAGATGGGACAAGTGGACAGCCACTCCTCTTTTGATACCTTGTGAGGCAGCCCCCTTTTCATCAAGCATGACTTTCAGGAAGTAGAAACCCCCGGCCTCTGCCCCCTTTAGGATAACTCCAACGTCCCTGTTTACCTTTGCCCCGAAAAGGATTCCTTGGTATTCCTGAAGGGACGAAAGGAAGGTTTTTTGGGAGGAGCTTTGTTTTCTGGAAATCCCCTTTTTTTTATCGGAGGCTCTTTCTAAAATGGCGTCCAGTTCTGGCCCGAAGACGAAATCTCCTGAAAATGGGATACTGCATAGTTTTGTTTTTGAACGAATATCACCGCCCCATTGTTTTAGCCACAAGGCTCTTCTCGTAGCATTTGTTAAGGCCCCTTCTTTAGCTGCAAAACGGACCCCTTCTGCTGCGGCGTCAGCCAAGAAGGCAGTAGCAGATTTCAGGAGTGGAATACTTTCCAACAGAGAAGCTCTAGGAGTGCCTTCTCTGATATGCGATTCTAGTTTGTTCATCCAGAAAAGGAGGGTTCTGGCGACTGAGGTGGCCGACAGGTTGGACTTTAGACTGATCATGGATGTTTCCCAAGCTCTCTTAAGAAGAGCGTCTGCCTTGCGGTCCATAGGATCCTTAAGTTGTGCAGAGTCTTCAAATGGTAGGTCTGTTCCATCTTTGGAACAGAGTCTCAGACTCTTGAGACCTCTTGATAAAAGGCGAGACGTCGCCTAAACCCTTTGGAAGTTGTTATCTTTTTCTCTGGGTCCTTCCATTCTTCCGTAATTAAACCTAAAAGGGTATCATTAACCGGAAAGACGCGTTGTTTTTTCGCCTTCAGCCCTCCAAACAACTCGTCCTCTCGGGACTCTTCAATATTTAGAGTTTCGCGTATAGCCTTTAGTAAGTTATCTAACTCTTCTAATTGGAAGAGGTGACGCGGATCAGTTTTTTGATTTATATCCTGGGAATCAAGATCCTCCGTATCGACTTGAGAACAGGATGGGACTTCTGAATCATAGTTCTCTTCCTCAGAGGAGGAGATGTCCGCTAACCTCGGTTTTTTAGGAGGGGGTTCCTTCTGTGCTGCCGAAGCTACTGAAGCAACTACTTTTTCCTCAATAAAGGATTTTAACTCATCCATAAAAGAAGTTTTCTCTTCTCGCATGAACTCTTCAATACAAGTTCTGCAGATGGGATTTGAGTATGCCTCAGGCATGGTATGAAAACACATGTTGCATTTTTTAGCAGTACTTCTGCTCTTCATAGGCTTGCTAGCCTTCTCAGACCTTTCCGTTCTGTCCTCTTTTCCTTTCCCCTTAGTCCCTTGATCTTTATCATGACCAGGAGGGTGGAGTATGCCCAAGTCTGCCTCATCAGCCATATCAGGAATGTCTGGAACGGCAAAGCCACTGAAACGGTACATGCACCAGTATGAGACACCGCAACTGGCCCCCATGATAGTGCTAGTTTAAGTACCTTATCGGGGAGCCCATCCCCCTAGCAGGTGGCTGTTGTGCGCCTATTCCGGCGCTCCAGGATGCACTGACATCACTTCCGGTTGCAGCCCAAAATGTGTCGCACGTCCTCGCGTAGGCTGTCGACAGCCGCTGGAGATGACCGAACTTCCGGATCACCTAGGACCAGGGAGGGAGACCCAGCTGTGGACCCAATCCGGAGGGGAACTACAGCCTGCAATAGACCGGCGTAACCCCAGGTAACAGAAAAAAACGTCCCCCCCACTTTGGAGGAGAGGAAGAGCCTCTCTGACCTATCCCCTGTAGGGACAGGAAGACACTGGCGGGAGGATGTGGGTGGGAGGCTTTTAACCTCTCTGCTTCCTGTCCCTACAGAGGTCAAGGGGCATCCTCCAAGTGGGCCATCATGGGGGACGTATTGGAAATGCTTTGAATGGGTGAGAGGCTACCAGTACTGTTCTGTACCCGTTTCCTAATTAATATAGTTGTACCCGGCATGCAAAGGTGCAACATCAAATCTCTATGAACAGGAGATTCTGGGAAATATATAAATAGGTTTTCGTAGATTGGACAAGTGGACAGCCACTCCTCTTTTGCTACCTTGTGAGGCAGCCCCCTTTTCATCAAGCATGACTTTCAGGAAGCCTAATTATATGATGTGGGATTGAAGTGAAACCAGTATATCTATTCCAAAAGGAACAGATTCCCAACTGTAGACTGCACTGTTTCGATGTGGTAGCATCTCATCAGAACAGCGTAGGGAGCTGGTTAAGCTGAGTGAATTTGCCAATTAAGACTGCCTTAACAGAGACTAGAAGACATTGATGCTCACTTTGGGAGCAATTTCTTAACCACTTCTTAAACCCCTTCTAAAAATTTGGGGCCGAAGCCAATTTTGGAAAAAGATGGTCACTCGCATGCGCCAAGTAAATACCTTGAATTCTCTGGGTGGTTGTAGTAGCCAAATAGGACAATTTATTGGGGGTTTAAAATTCTCTCATAGCTAAGAACTTTTCAAATAATAAAGGCACCTGAAAACAAACATCATCAAAAGTCTGCCCTCTAAAAGCTCAATGGCTCCGTATGTCTGACGCTCTGCTGTGCGTCCCTAAACGGTGTTTACAATGAAAATTGTGGGGTATTGATGCCCTTCTAAGAAACTGCATCAACAAAATCGAGATGTTGTGTGATCATTTTATCCTGAATGAATGTGTAAAATTTACGGGCCTAAAATAATCATTTTTACAAAATTCTAAAAAATTCCAAAAAGACCACCACTTTGTTTTAATTCTTGTTGAGAGCTTAAAGTGAACAAGCTTACCAATGTGTTTTCAATAGTCTTAGGGGGCAGTTTTTAACATGGGGTGAATTGTCCTTACGAAAGAAAAGTAACCGCTAAAAAAAAAAATTATAGGATGATAGAAAATCACCTTGAAAATTTGGAAAAGCGCGGTTGTTCGGAAACTGCAAACCGCCTAATGTCCAAAAGAGTTAAAAAAAAGTAAGTGTCAGAGAGAAAATGGATGATTGTCAGACTATTAAAATAGATATTATGATAATGTTAGCTGGAAACAATGTGGGTGCGGTGCTAGATTAATTGTATGATAAGAAAGGAAAAAGGAAAATTTTAAAGTGTTTCACCAAATTTTCAATTTTTTTTTACAAATAAGTGTGATGTATTCAACTAAAAATATAGCATTAGATCGGGCAGCTACAACAGTCATGAAAACACCGGTTGAAAATTAAACTCGTCAGATACAGTGTTCCAAAATCAGAAGCATATTGTGGGACACAGGCAAGATTCGAAAATTGGGCTGTGTCCTTAAGGTGACAAAGAAACTTAGTCCTAAAGGACACCTGTCAGGTGTCACTATGTCCTGTCACCATTACCTGTTGGAGCAGCTCACAAGGATCCATCACAGCCTGGATCTAGTCATTTCGATCAGGAACGGCATGGAGAAAGAGATAGGCGGTTCGGTATTATATACATGAGTTGTGTCAAATGGTAAGAGGGCAGTGATGTCTACCCCTGTGAACCCTCCATCTCCTCCCCCTGCTCATGCAGTGTGTAATGTATAGTGAAAACTGCTGTGTCTGTGCTTATCTGCTGACAATTGCTCTCCCTCATAATACACATGTGTGAGACACAGGACATCAGATGACATTTTTTGCTTATAACGTGGCCTGCCTTAGAGCTGGTTGTATCTCTGGATCCACACACACAGGCTGCAGGGTGGTGCCAGCACCCCGGAAGCATCGGAGGATCCATTTCCAGCCATTATACCTCACAACCATTATACAGTCTGTCAGTCAAGGAATGGGGTGTGGCTGTGGCCTCCACTCATGAATAAGTGGGGACAGCTTGGAATTGATAATGAATCATTGGACATCTCACAGGTAATCTTGCATAAAGATTTAGGAACCCTCATTGCTAAGTTACAGGAATGTAGAGGGGACGATAAAGGGCTAGAGGCCATGATTTTTAATGGAAGTGTATGAAAATAATATATTAGTTTAGGGGGGTCTTTAATTTGCTGAGGGGTTCTCGTATACGGGGTTAAAGGAAAATGATAAATATGTTTTAAGGTCATACTAATGTTATCTGATTGTTTTTTTGTGAAATGTATATACACATAGATCGCTAGTATCATATTTATATAATGCCCAGACAAAAGATGAAATCCATCAAGTCCAACCATCAAGAATTAAATAAATGTTTTTCCCCATAAACCCGTTGATATATTGCTCTCCAGTCTGCCCAAAACAGATGTTCACTCAGGGATTAAGAGTAATCATTATACATAAATCTCATATTCTAAGCTCGAAACTATTTTCTAGTACGGGGAAATGACACAACAATGTTATGGGTTTCTAGATGCAGGCCATAGTTTTCACTCCTGTGACAATGAAACAAGGGCACAAGAACACTTGAAATAGTTTAGGAATGCCAATTTAATTTAATTGGGGTCAAGAATTGTGCTATTAGCTTCTCGGAATCTATAGGAATTGGGAAGCTCCATACAGTACAGGTAAGCAGCAAATTAAAGTGATAAAAGCCTGAAGACAGAAAGATAACTCTAACTACAAGTAAATAATTACTCAGGATATGTTTTTAAGGAAACTTGTTATTCATGTAAAAAAATGATCTCCTCATACCAGTTACTGTTTGGGAAAATATACAAAGTTTTTAGGATGGATACGCAAAAACTATGCCCATTTTAGCTAAATTGTAAGTCAGCTCCCTTGACATCAGGGCCTTATGACATGATGCGGGCCTAAAACATTAACGCTGAAGCCACTTTCACCTTCCTGACACGGCACATGTTTCAAAATTCTGCCCTGTGTTCACTATAGGGGTCTAACTTTGGAACGCTTTAACATATGCAAGTGATTTCGAAATTGTTTTCTAGTGACAAATCGTACTTCATTTTGGTGGTAGATGTGCATTATTATTGAGAAAAAATCAGATATTTGGTGAAAATTTGGAAAATTCTCAATGTTCGCAATTCAAAATGTTCTACTTTTTCAACACAAAGTATAACACCAAAAAACTGGAATGACTAACATTCACACGAATGTCTTCGTATGTGGGACATGGTTTTTTATAATTACTTATCATTTTTTGTAAATGTTAAGTGGTTTGCAGGTCAGGTGCAATTTTAATTTTCATTTAAAAAAAAGCCAAATCTGCATGAGGGAATGCTCAGGTTTGATGTCACTTGAGAGGCCTAAATAAAAGTAAAACCTCATAAAGTACCCCATAATAGAAACTACACCCCTCAACGTAGTTTAAAACAACTTTTAGAAGTTTGTTTTTAATGGTTACGGGCCGGTTAAAACAAAATCGGATGCAATTTCGCACAATTACATTTTTTGTTCCTAACATGAATGTGTTTTTCATAAAATGTACAAATCCAGTGAATAAAATACCAAAAAGTTCCACAAATAATTTGATAACCAATCTTCACGTGTATAACAATAGCCCATATTGTGTGATAACATGCTGTCGGGAACACGCCAGGGCATCGAAGGAAAGCTGGGGCAATTCAGAGCAGATTTTCATTAACACTTTATAATGGATAATACCAATCTATAGTTTTTTGGAAATTGGACATATAAGGGCTTAATTTATTTGCCCCGAAATGTAGAGACGTACTTTACAAATACTTCATTGTAGGGGTCATTAGCTATTGATGAGATTGATGAACTCTTAATGTATGGGCGGAAAAGAAATGTTCCATTTTGGGTTTCTTGTTTTGGGATATTTTGGGCTGGCGTACACGTACACTAAAAAATACGAGAATCGTGTTTAGTCGAGAGAGTGCACGATGATTTACCGGTGATACCTCATTTATATAGTTTTTAACTAGATTTACCCCATTTTACAGGAAAAAACGGATATAAAGAAATCTCATGGGTGTGTAAGCGACATCTTGTCGTGAGACATAAAGTTAGTAGTTTTTGGGTGAAAGATGATAGGCTTTAGGGCCTTACTTTTTTTTTACGTGTTCAGTGTCCTTGTCAGGGTACCATTTTGGTGCACAAACTTTTTTTATCATTTTTGGAACATTTTTGTGAAGGGATTTTATGAAAATTTACAATTTTTGGTTGACGTTTTTCGTGTTTTGTTTTTTCGACATTCACCGTACGGGTCCAAATAATGTTGTTGACTTATTGTACAAATTGGTATGGAAGCCCGCGTTCCCTCCATGCTGAGGCCAATACCAATATGTGGGGGGTTTTGGTGATTTTCAGGGTTTTTTTAACCTTTATTAGATGGTTAGGGACTGTTTGTGCTTTAGGGGACTTTAACTTTAATTAATTCTTTTTATTAAAAAGTGTGTTATTGAGTGTTTTTTAAACTTTTTTTTCATTTTTTTAAAGGTTGAGCTTTAACCAATGCGATTCCAAATGATAGATTGTTAAAGCTGTTCTTCACCTTATACTATTACTGATTTTGCGGGAAGGAACCTCCCACCAATGCAGTTAATAGTACGTCAAATGTCGGAAGGGGTTAAAACCAAAACCAGATATCTATCCAGAAGGAATAGACTCCAAATGTAGGACAGCACTGTTACTTGATTGGGTCTCCTTCAGTAAAGAGTAGGGAAAATGGTTTGGCTGGGGGGAGTGTTTGTGACCAGGGTGGGACGTAAGAGTTAGCCAGTACGGAAAGACTGCCAATTAAGGACACCATGTCATAGGTGTGAGTCTTCGTAGCAAGGATGCTCCACGAGAAGGATTGTGAGGAAAAACATGCAAGTTTTTCCAGGATGGAATTACGGAAAGCCCTGCCCTTTAAGCTACCTGGTAGGCAAGCTCTTTTGACACCAAACCAGTATATATCTTATTCAAAAGGACAAGGAATATAACTGTAGACCGAATTGTTTCAACGATTGTGGTAAATAGGGAATGCTTTGAATGGGTGAGAGGCTACCAGTTACTGTTAGTACACGTTTCCTAAGTAATATAGTGTTACCCGGCTGACAAAGGTGCAAAATCACAATCTCTTAATGAACAGGAGCAGATCTGCCGGAATATATGTAAATAGGTTTCGTAGATGGGACAAGTGGACAGCACTCCTCTTTGATACCATTGTGAGGCAGCCCCCTTTTCATCAAGCATGACTACAGGGAAGCCTTTAATTATATGATGTGGGATTGAAGTGAAACCCTGGATATCTTATTCCAAAAAGGAACAGATTCCAAACTGAGAATGCACTGTTTCGATGTGGTAGCATCTCATCAGAACAGCGTAGGGAGCTGGTTAAGCTGAGTGAATTTGCCAATTAAGACTGCCTTAACAGAGACTAGAAGACATTGATGCTCCACTAGGGAATTCTAGGAAATACACAAATAGGTTTTCCTAGATTGGACAGGGAAAGCCACTTTTATTACCCTACCAACACAGTAGGGCACATTTACTTACCCACCCGACACGATCC
Organism: Engystomops pustulosus; assembly: GCA_019512145.1. Lineage (NCBI taxonomy): Eukaryota > Metazoa > Chordata > Amphibia > Anura > Leptodactylidae > Engystomops > Engystomops pustulosus. Next base: position 102,683,080 of record CM033641.1, on the reverse strand, counting down.
ATGCTGTGCGTTGTCCGACGAGGATTTGGGTCTGCCGCGATTCACTAAGATTGTGCTTCCAATTTCCTGCATGTGTCGCTTCCCCCGCTGAGGTCAGCCAGAGTTCACCTTCTTCTTCCCGGTGCATGTGAGTGCTGATCTTGCGACACAATTTGGTTTTTAAATTCCGCGGTTTGTCCGAATCAGTCAGGTTGTCCGATGTCCACACCCCCCGTTTTGCGTTGCATGCAAGCCGGCGCCGATGCGCCACAATCCGATTGCGTGCACCACAATCCTATTGCGTGCACCACAATCCTATTGTGTGTGATAAATACCCAGGGCAATTCAGGGCAAATCGGAAAAAAAACTTGAAACTCGGCGAAAATGCGGCGTTTGAACCCTTAGTAAATGTAGTAAATGTGCCCCATAGAGTTTCACACCAAATCATTTGGTACGATAGTGATGGGAAAAGAAGACAAAGTGCAAAATTCTAATGTAGGAGTCTGACATCAGGGATAATTCCTAGGGTTGTATTGTGCTCACCTGGGTGCACCGTTTCAGAAACATGAGTTAGTGGAGGGAATATTTATTGAATTAAAAGGAACTATGCGTTTCAATTCCATAATGGAGTGTTAAGCAGGTTCGGTAAAATAACAATAGATCAATAAATAAATAAACAATGTAAGCAAATAAAGATACAATTAAAACATGTTATGTTTATTTGATATGCATTAAAAAATTACCCGAACATTGGGAAAAAACATTACCAAAGTTTCATTAAAATGATCAGCTTACAACCAGGAGTATCAAATAATCTTACCACCAAGCGCACAGATCAACGGACACCTATGATCGATACTACACAGGCTGTGCTGGCTTCACACACTACTATCAGTGCATGACACGGACTCTTAGTGACATCTGGTACCTACAGGTGATGATCTGCTTCATCAGAGAGAACTTCAATCCGATTCCTCCCCTCCATGACAATCGCTGTTTAAATCACAGCCAGATGTCTTTCTGCTCCAAGCAAGCATCTCCGCACTGCAACCGTAAAATACTACTATAAGTAAACTATATATCCCAAACTACACAATGATATACAGCAACAACACTTAATAATCAGTGTCACCCAATGAACTAATATATAAAACACCACCTTAACCTGTACCTGGATACAGCCCAAACATTTCCAATGGAATAGCATTTATATGAGCCCGTGGGTCTTGTTGATAACAATCGGCAGTGGCTCTGATCCCAGGGTTGGGGGTGTGTCGTATCTGCGGGGTCCACATATTTTTATGGTTTTTGGTTTTCAGAAGGTCGGTCTAGATCTTTTTCAGGTGTGGATCCTTTTTCATGGGACTCCAATACACTGATTTGTCTGATCCCTCTATTATACATGACAAATTTACAGCGCATGGTTGTTTTTTTTCTTGTTTCACCTTGTCTTTGGTGGAGCCATCCTCCAGATGAGGTTTCGTAGAATCTGGCCATGACAAGTGGGTTCTTTATCATCTCATGTATCACCTTAAAGCGATGATATAGGCTTGATCCAATGACCAGAAGGGATATGTGGATTATAGGGACTCAATCCTCCCCATGATACACTTGTAGTTTTGAGTCCCCTTTGTTGTGCTCACACTGGTGGTATATTTTGTCTGGGCATGAGAACAATTGGGGTACATTTAATCAAGCTGTCTGAAAGTCCAGAATCTTCTTAGTTGCCCATGGCAATGAATCACGCTCCCCTTTAAAATATTCATGAGCCATGGTAAAATAAAAGCTGAATTTGTTTGCCATGGGCAACTTAGAATATTCTGACTTTCATACAGGTGATAAATCTGCCACATTTATGTTCGAGTACGAATATGAGTTGCTTCGATAAGAAATCAGTTTTTCTGGTCTCAGGTTGGTGTGGTTGGTAGTGCCAACTTCGGCTTCTGTACCTAAAAATTGGTATGTTGGAGTACCAAAGCTGACACATCAAGGTTAGGAAATATAAATCTCCGCTATTTTGAGACCTTGTAATTACCCCCCCCCCCCTTTCTGAGGCTCCAGAGTCCCTCTAATTATGAAAGAAGTGTCAACCACTGGGTTTTGTAGAAACAGGTCTATGAAATGTGATAATGAGCTGGAGAGCGGAATCTTTACGGAGATTATGGACTTCCCTTTTTTTTTTTTATCCTGGGGAAGGTCTAGAGGTGGGTTACAGGATTATATGCTGTTATAATATTGTTTTTATATGCTTTGATTATCATAATGCTATAGGCGTGTGTGTTGTTCCTTACGGGGGGTTCGTGAAGTACTTTATAGTATTTGGTATATGACAGGATATTGTTCAAGGATACGGAACAACATAAAGAAAACCTTAATTACGTAAGGAAATGCATCCTTACCACTCCTGATGATTAAGTATGTGTTATGGTGCAGGTGGGTAGTTCAAAAGTGGGGAAACTCACAGATGAACATTCCTGGTTTGATGACAGTGTCTAATCCATGTCAATGGTACACTCTCCCTCTATCTTTCAATATTGACGCCCGCCCTTAACATGCAGTACTAGTACTGACACTATCCAACCCGGATCTCTCCCCGCCCTGATGGGTTTCCGTCCTAATATCAGATTCTTCTAAGGTAAACTGATGAGAGGTGCCTAGTGATAAGATGAAAGTTAAGTGCCCACCATGTTTTGGGTTGTTGGCGATATTCCGCTTTTGACTACCCAGCTGAACACATACTTCACCATCAGAGTGGACGATGCACTTTTCCTTTAAGTAATTAAGTTTTTCTTTGATACTCCTTGTTTCAGCTAATCATTTCCCCCCCAAAGGGTTTTGCGATTTTGGCGCTAGCAACGCAACAAGCCGTTCCCACCGGGGCGGGCCGTGGCCCGATCGCATCATCGGTTTTATGGAAAGTCCTGCGATCAGGAACGAGCCGCCTGGTTTTTGCATTAAATTAACGGAAACATCCGTGTGGCTCATCCCGATCGCATTCATTTCCATAGAAACCCAATGCGATCAGGCCGCGGCCCGCCCTGGTGCGCGCTTTGTCTGTGTTGCGCTCGCATTACATCAGACCAGGTGGGCCACGTCTGACATCACCTTAAAGGATCGATCCATTTTGTAGCATCTGGCTCAGTCTGATTTATGTTGATTCTGACATGCGTCGCTTTTATATGGTATACTGTTGAACACTATTAACTTATCAAAGATATTTCTATATTTTGTATTTCCCCCACATTTGTACTTCATTTTTATTGGAGATGTTGCTGATAATTTTGTGTGTTTATTTACAAAAAAAAGAAAATGATGATTTTTTTGAAATTTGCCTTTTGAATTTGAAATCATTGCGTTTTCAGGCAGATAGATGTACCACCTAAATAAATAGGCTGAATATCATTTCCTGGGGGGGTGGCTTATGTCTAGCTTTACATTTTCATCATTTATGAAATGTCTGTATAAATTTATTTTGATGTCACGCGGCTTACAGTGAAGATTGCGTTTCCAATTTTTAAGATTGACTATTTTTGTGGGATACTACAAGTTTTGATGACATTTTACATATTTGTCATCAAACCCCTCTATACCAACCTCTATACATGTTCACATCTGCACCCCTTAAACTATCGAAACGCTTTAACGAATATTGTTTAACGCCTTTGAGATCTTCAGGTAATTGAATCAAAATGGAGGGAACATTTAGAATGGGCAAATTGTGCCGGTTATACGTTCTTTAGCCCTAAAATTCCAACAGATAAAAGAGAAAACCCACCATACAAGTTGGTTCGATAAAAATTTTTTTAAAAAAAAAAAAGCCGAACCCCCCCATATGTGGCCCGTGATTGTTTTATGGGCGTCACAGCGAGAACGCAGAAGGGAAGGACACCCGCAGCTGCCGGATTTTAGTTTCCTCATTGGCCCCTTTGCAGCTATAACATTTTCGCTTTTTCTTTTTTGGGGCCATGTGACAGCATTGCAGGATTCGTGCTTTTCCGTGTTACCATTTTGGGGTTGGTATCCCCAATTGTTGAATTTAAACTTTTGTTGAGGTATGAGGTAGAAAGCATCAATTCTGTACTGATTTTTTACCTTTTTTTTTTTGGTGTTCACCCTTTAGACTACGCATGTTATATTTATATCGTTATTTTTGGGTCCAGTACGATTACGGTACCATACATGAATATATTGTCTTACGTTTTACTAAATTGTCCAATAAAACCCTATGTGGGGAAAAAAATCTATCATTTTTGTATTTCCGTCTTTACAAGTGGCAGAACTTTGTTGGCATAAATTTTTTGTGGCTACGGAGCTAGTTGATGGCTTGTTTTTTCGCGGGACATTTTTTACTTTGGCACTGATCATTTCTGGAGTACATATGTTTTTTTGATCAACTGTTTATAGCATTTTTGTGGGATTGAATAGGTAAAATCATCAGTTTGGAGGGTTATAAATTTTTTCATTACAACGTTGATTGTGCGGGTTCAACTAATTTTTACTGTTATTCTACGGGTTGTTACGGACTCAGTGATACTTATATTGGGGTTTTGTGTTATATGTCATAGAAGTCCATCTTACCGGATAGTCTCTTGCAGGCACACTGGGGTCCAGATCGGACCCAGTGATGCACAGCACATCGGCCGCCCCCCAAAATGGTTCGGGGGGGCGGGGCGATTGTGGGGTAAAGACCTTGCAGACATGCTAAAAACTCTTTTACAGCGGCACACCCGTGCTAAGTCACCGCGCTCAGCGTCCAAGATACGGGTTATATCTATATATATTCCCATTTCGTGTAATTTTTTAATGCAATCAAATATTAATTGTACTCTCTTTATTTGCCAGCTCGTCAAGACGCTGAGTGCTGTTTGATTATGAATTAATAGAGAGCAGTACGGGTCCGATTCATACCCTCTTGATCATCACGGGTTTGATATTTGATGTTCTGTTGCTACATTGTTTTACAAATTGATCACAGTGGTATGGAGGTTCTCTAAACGACGGATTGTGACTAGACAACATGGCTATCCGCGGTGAATGAGGTCCCTCTCGAGAAGATTTTTGTCATAAACTATTAATACCCCCCTTATCAAGTTAATACTTCAAAAGTTTAACAAGCTTTACAAGACCAGTGCACCTCCTGGTGGAAGTACAGGACCTGACATAACCTTAAACATAAAATTGTGCCTAGGGGCCTGAGGATTACCCGTTCACCAGGGAGGCATATAAAACAGCCTTGCTCACTACGAAGTGTGACAGGAGCGACGGAGAGTTTCTCTCTGTTTGATGGACTGCTCCTTGATGAGAAAGGGGTAAACCTAGGAACTCTTAAAAGAAAACTCCCGGAACACTTGAGATGTCGCAATTTCAACATAAAAACCATTTTGGTCAGCCAGAGAAACTCATCTACAAATCCTTGGAGAAATTCAGTATCCACTTAAAGAATGAACATAGGCAATTTTCTAGAGATCTGCAAGACTTCAGAGATAATCGAGCGTATACCATTCTAACAGCTAAACAGACGTTCAGGGAGACTAACACGGATCTATCATCTAGTGAAGCAGAACCAAATGGGGAGAGCAGGATCAAACCCCTAGAGGGACAAAACCGGCGGAGGAGGTAACAGAGGTAAAAGTATGGGTTGCGGTTGCCCTGTTTTTTTTTTGGGTTAACTACCCGCTACGAAGCCGTTACAACTCCTGAAAAATCCCCCCAGCAAGTCCTGATTCTGTCTAATAAGTCATGACTGCTGACAACATCAGTGTACTAGAGAAGGACTTCATTGGTTCCCACATCAGCACTTAACATATTGTTGGATAAGAGATTCCACCTTTTTGCCAGACGCCTTCATTGGCGTAAACCCTTCATTAGACAAACCATAAGAAAACGAAAAAGAAGTGCTTGCCATCTTGGTATCCCGACTGACATGTTCCAGTACATGAGACTACTCCTTTGACTTAGAAATACATCCAGACTTGAGTGAAAGATGCTCCTTTACGATTATTTGTTGAGGACAGTTGCTCGTGATTAGAATGTATGACATCATGACACACCACATACAATATTACCGTACATAATTAAGCTATTAAAAATCCTTGAGGAAGATACTACCCGTGGTAAATAGATCCTCTGATAAAGGGGTAACATTGTGGTCATGGACTCCCCCAATACAGACAAATGTGGCCTAGCATTACTCAGTGATCTCACGTGCTATGAAGGCTTTCAAAAATCCAACCAAAATACTTTTATAACGAGCTAGAGTTGATCTTGGATACTGCACTGTGAACAATCTCATGGAAAGGATTAATCTGAATTATCCTACCTAAATTTCCAACGATCAGTAACATTCTATCGCTCCCCAAGATCCATAAGGGCTATGCCCACTTAAAGATAGACCAATATTCTCGGTGTTTGACTCACTGGTCAAAACTAGGATTTATGTTTATGCAAAACCTCTGCCTTTTGTACTAATCCTGGCCCTCCTATCTGAGAGACACCACAGATCTGGAGGGATTGTGGTGTATGATGGTGTGTAGTCCTAGGCGTTTTGATTAGAGGCGCTCTACTCTTCGCACCCATGCAGAGTGGAAGCAGTTGCCTTCTTTTATCAACTACGGGTTGTTTCGACAATTCAAGGCAACGAATGGAATTGCTTGAATACTCAAGTTGTACGCACAACTTCTGTGTTAAAAAGGTCTACCACCAGCTCAGGGGCAGCGGTGATGGGTATTCCTAGTGCACCCACTTATGCCACTTTGCCTCCTGGCTGGTGGGGGCTACAGCTATTTTTGGGGAGGTCCCACACCCAGGGCATCGAACATGGTTGAATGATTTCTTTATGTCAGTGATTACTATGTGTATTATGTATAGGGACAAAAGTCCTTTTTCAGCATTTTGTGGGAGCCTTACTGGTTGAAACTTCAATAGCCTGAGATTCACACATGAGGCCGATGAAACAAGCTATCCTTTCGGGATGTGCCTCTTGGTGAAAACAGTAATAATTCTTAATACGACAATATATCGCAACCTACTAACAAACTCATGAGAAGATGGAGGCCATCACCCCCTGCCACTTCGGAGAGGAATTTCCAAAGGGGCAGTTCCTAAGACTAATAAGAACTGCAGTACCCAGACGAATTTAAAGCACAATCTAAATGATCTGATAAACAGATTTAAGACCAAGGGGATACCACACAAGGTCCGTCGGTCAGCCTTTAACCATGCCTTTACCATTTGTACACTGCTTTGTTTCACAAGCAGAGGATAAGGGACCGTGGAGGGTTTTGTAGGACATTGCGACATATGATAATGGGGCAGAGAGGCAAAGAAATCCCATAATGCATTGGCATATACTATTGCTGGACGATGACTTAAACAAGTGGTGGACCTCGTGACCCCTTGTCGAACAATTTTTTTTTTTTTTTTTTTTTTTTTTTTTAACTCTGAATCATCACTAAGACAAGGCGCTAGTGGTTGTAGGGGACTCTATAATCAGGAAGATGGCTAGACTTGCTGCTGTGCTGGGGGAGAAGATCCTAGCAGTGGTGGCGGTATTTAAACTAGGATCGGGCGTATTAAAAGGAAATACACTTAGGGGTAGACCAGTCCAGGGGGGCAGGTTTGTTATGGTGGGAAGGTGGGCGGTGGATGGGGGCCCAAGCCGTGGCATAAGGAGATCCACAAGTTTCATGAACCTTCGTTGAAGATAGATGTGTCCATTAAATTACTTTAAATCAATAAAGTAACTGTGAAATTAAAAGTGTAATGTTCACATGCCAGAAGTATCCAGTCGTAAATTGGGGCCGAGCTTGAGGCTCTCAATTAAGGAACAGTTAGATGTTTGTTGGTGGAGTCAGAGACCTGCTTTCATGCATCACATGATTGGTGTGTTAAATTCAAGGTTTTTACACTCTTTTGGAAAGCAGGGCAAATAGGAGGCGAAGGTGGTGTATTGTCTTTCATGTCAAAGAGACTAAAAGCGATTGTGAATGAGCAATTGGTCCTCAGAAGAGGGTGAGGAGGCTGAAACTTTGTGGGTTTGAAATCAAAGCCAAGAGAGTCTTTGCGAAAATCTCAACTCTCTATCTTGGTGTAATTTTATAGACCCCCTAAGCACCTCTGTAGGAAATAGAGGGTCACCTATAATAACAGATTGGAGCGGTCCTGCACATGGAGGGACCGTCGTGATAATTGGAGACTTTTCTTTCACAACTATAAATTGGGGTCACGCTCGTCTTCATCTGTGAAGGGGAACATTTTATGAACATTCTTCAGGAATAATTTTATGGTGCAGCTTGCTAGAAGACCCACAAGATTTGACGCATTGTTGACCTTTGTGATTTCTAATCAATGCAGAGATTGGTGCCAAAATGTCATTATCCGGTTAACCCCCGTGTGGAACGGCTATCATAATATATTTTTTCCCTCTTAAATTTTAAAAGCAGAACAGGTGGGAAAATCGAACTTTGATTTTAGATGGCTATTTCCAAAATTCAGGGCTGCAATGCATGGATAAGACTGGATCAGATACTTTCACATGGTATACAATGTAAAATGGGATCGATTCACATCTATCCGGGTTTTTATCTTCAAATTTTCCAATAGTAACAAGTTCATCGACGGGTAGATGACACCCCACGTGGCTACAGCTACGTTTAAAATGTCATTAAATGAAAAAAGAGGGCATTTAAAAATATAAATCTGACGGGTCACCTGAAGTCTTTCCATACTTACAAAAAATTACAAATCTGTAAAAAGAAATCAAATCAAGCCAAAATACAAAATGAAAGACAGGTGGCTAAAGAAGCAAACAAATCCAAGAATTTTTTAGGTATATCAATGCAAAAAAAAATGGTAGAACAGTTTGGACCCTTTATTCTGAAAATGGGGCATCGGTGACTGGAAGACCAAGAGAAGGCGAGATACTTCATAGGTTTTTTAGTTCCGTTTATCAATAGAAGAGAGAATCTGACTTCGGTGGTGCCAGTGCGGGTCATGCCACCCTGTAATATAGTAGACTGGCTGAATGGAGACATGATCGAATCTAGGCGTCAATAATCAATGTGTACAAAGCCCTGGACCAGATGGGTTACACCCACAGAATTCTTAAGGAACTCAGTTCTGTTAACACTGTCTAAAATCGGCAGGGATTCCATAATGTCCTGTTGTGGTGCCAAGGACTGGAGCAAGGCACATGTAGGGGCCATTATAAAAGGGCTCTAGAACTTCGCCAGGCAATTACAAGCGATGCTAACTTCCATTGTGGGGAAAGTATTGGAAGGGTTAGTAAAAGACTATATCCTGGAGTATGTGACTCAAATAGAAATAGTGATAGCCAGCATGGTTTACTAAGAACAAATGGTCAACTAACCAATATCTTCTCTAGGAAGAGGTGAGCAGGTCCTGATGGAGGAGCGCTTGTGGTATCGTGTTCTTGGACTTGCACCGGGCATTTGACACTGTGTCCCGCCCCCCCTCCCAATAGCGCTGATGGGTAAAATTAGGGCTATTTGGTTTGGCAGAAATAATATTGCAATATGGATTTGAAACTGGCTGAGGATCGTATCCAGAGGGGAGTGTTGATATCAATGTTCCTACTCGTAATGGTCACCATTATGAGTGGTGTACCTCAGGTTCTGCGCTTGCCACTACTTTTAAATTTTATTAATGATATAGAGTGTAGTAAGTGATAGCACTGTGTCTATTTTTGCAGATGAACACCAAACTGTGTGTGTAAAGACAGTCTATGGAAGGATGTTCATAGGATGCAGGGTTGACATTGGACAAACTGATGTGTGGTCATGCCACTTGGGGAATTAGGGTTAACGTGGATAAATTTAATGTTATGCACCTGGAGGCCAATTCCAAATGCAAAATCTGTCCTTGGGGAGTAAATCTGGGAGAGTCCCTTGTTGAAAGACCTGGGGTACTATTAGATCATGTCATGTCTCAAAAGTGGTATGGACTCTTGGGATAAGGGTAATATTTACCACTATACACGGCACTGGTTCGGCACACCTGGAATATGGTGTCCAGCTTCCTTGGCAACGGTCCATAAAGGATGCCCTGACTGGGAGGTTCAACGTAGAGCCACAAAACTGGGGTATGGAGGGTGTTAGTATATTAAAGATTAAAACAACTATATTTATTTATTGGAAAAGAGATGACTACTAGGGGACTTATTAATTTATATAAATATATGAATGGCCCTACCAAAAATATGGTGGTATTTGTTTCATATTAATCAAATCAAAAAGACGAGGGGACACTGTCCCTCTGTTTGGAGAAATCAAGGTTTAATCATGGGCGACAGGGCTTTTTTACTATGAGAACTGTAATCTGTGGAATAGCCTGTCCTCAGTCGCTGGTACAGCAGGGACTCGGAGATCTTCAAGAAGGGTCTAGATGCCTTTTACACCTAAATAATATTGATTTTTATGCCTACTATAGGATTGTGTTTCCCCTAAATCCCTTCCTCATCCAATCTCTTCCCTTTCCTTGGATGAACTTGAATGGACAGGGTCTTTTTCAACCGTATAAACTAGAAACTAAGTGACAGACTTGTGCACAGCCATTTTGTACCTCCCAGTGCTAAAGGTACATGGCTCGACCGCCAACCGAAGGGGTGTTTTAAATGTGGGGGCAACTGTGTGGCATGACCATACATACATGTCTCCAAGACATTTAAGAGTAATGTGACTGGTGAGGTTTTTACGGTGAGGAGTTTTATTAATTGCCTTTATGTAGGAGTTATCTACAAAGCGACCTGCCTCTGTGGCCTTGAGTATGTGGGCATGACCACAAGAGAAACTACAGAGACGGATAGGTGACCACCTTGGGGACATTCGTGGAACAACATAAACACACCATTTTCTAGGCAGTACAGATACCTAGATTCGGGTATACTGATGTCCAATTAGGTTTATGGGAGTTTGCCGTTATCCTCCCCGATCCCAGCGGAGAGAGTGGTCGACTTGGAACCATCATTCCCTCCTTCAACCGAGGCCAGGTTGATCTTACATTTATAACTGTTCACCCCAGCAGCCTGGTGAACAATTACAGTTTGCCTGCTTCCTTTAATACACACTAATTATTTGGGTCCTAATCCACTGTAATCCATCATGTTTTCCTAACTGTGGTTGTCACCATTCTTTCTTTTGCCCTCTGAATCTATGCTCTATTTTTAAATTTGTATATCATATCTGGAGTTCTGTTTCCCATAACATTGTAGTCATCTCAGTGGCGTAACTACCGTGGTAGCAGACGACAGCTGCACGGGGGCCCCGCTCTCAGTGGGCCCGGATTCCGACCTTCCCCCACAACTATAATATAATGGAGCAAGTGCTGTGTGGCAGTAACCCCTGCCGGCACAAAAGGAGAAAAGATCCAGCACCATCGGTCAATGTAACTAGTCACCTGTATAATGTGGAGACTGCTGCTCTGAGGAGAAATAACCGGGAGGGGGGATGGGCGAGGGGCAAGGAGAGCAGCGCGGGGAGAAGACGACTTCGAGATAACATCATGTCACCCATGCTGCAGTTATAATCCCTGTGGCCTTCTCCCCGCTGTCCCTGGTAGTTCTCTCCTTGGGAAGTAACCAGCATCCAGTGCATTTTGTAGTGAGACTGCTGTACTCTGACTTTCCAAAGGAATCGTGTGTAGTGCGAAGTTGGTATAGAACTCAGTGTCGGTTGTACGGTATATTATTGGATGTTCCTACGGATCCTGTGCCTTAATTGGTTTTTCTGTATACTCTGATCATCTCCGTCTGACTGTGTCTGGGGCCCCTGTGTGCGTGTATCCTTGGTGTGTATGGTGGCATGTGTGAGTGTATATATGTCTACTGTGTGTCTGTGCAGATTGGGTGATGTATACTGTGTGATGGTGCAATAATGGTGTATACTGTGTGTAAAATGGTGCCCTCTGTGCGTGACTGTGTGGTCATGGTAGCATCTTGCTTGTATCCTGTGTGTCTGGTTCATTCTGAGTTGTCTACTGTGTGGAATGGTCATTCGATGCGATGTCACTCCTGATGGGTATGGGTGCATAGATGATGTATACTTGTGTCTGGACAATATTGCGTGTCGCTACTTTGGTTTAATGTGCCTGTGTGAGTGTATACTGTGGTGTATGGTGCATAAGTGAGTGTATACTGTGTGTACGGTGCTGTGTGAGTGTATAATGTTTATCTGTGTGTATGGGTTGCATATATTATTGTGACTCTCTGTTTGTTGAATGTGTCCCATATATGACGATGTATACTGTGTGTATGTGTTGCATCTCATTCGCTGTCTCCGATGTTATGTGTGCCTGTGTGAGTGTATCATTGTGTGTCTGGTGCTGTGGTGCGTGTCTCCTGTTGTTTATGTGGCTCCTGCGTGTATCCTGTGTGTAATGGTGCATATGTGAGTGGTATCTTGTGTGTATGGTGCATATAATGAGGTTGTCACTGTGTGTTATGTGCCATAGTGAGTGAACTGTTGTATGGTGCTGTTGAGTGTAATGTGTTATGGTTGCAGTGTGCGTGTATAACTGTGTGTCTGGTCATATGTGATTTTACTGTGTGTAGGGTGCATGTGGTGATGTATAATGTTATACTGTTGTATGGTCAGATCTTATTGTATCGTTGTAATGGGGCATCATGATTGTATACTGGGTTATTGGTGCATCTATGAGTGTAATACTGTGTGGTATGGTGCATTTGTGGAGGTATCTGTGTGTATGTTGCATGTTGCAGTTTATCCTGGGTTATGGTGCATATATGAGGTGTATACTGTGTATACCCTGTTTTCATGGTGCAACTAATGAGTGTCTACTGTGTATACTTTGTGTATGTGCATAATGAGTGTATACTGTGTAACTGTGTGTATGGTGCATATCTGAGTATATAATGTAGTATACTGTGTGTATGGTGTCATATTTGAGTGTATACTGTGTGGAATGGTGCATCTATGACGGTGTATACGTGTGTATGGTGGCAATATATGACGTGTATACTGTTGTATGGTTCATATGTGCAGTGATACTGTGTGTAGGGTGCATATTGAAGTGTATACTGTGTGCTTGGTTCATATATGAGTGGTATACCTGTGTGTCTGGTGCACCTCTAGGAGTTATACTGGTAGTTGTCTGGTTCCATATTTGAGTGTATAACTGTGTGTCTGGTGCTGTGTTAAAGGTAATAACAGTTTGTATGGGTGATATTTGAAGTGTATACTGTGTGTATGGTGCATGTGGTGTGTATAATGTGTATACGTTGTGTAATGGTTGGCATATATAGTGTATACGTGTGGTATGGGCATATAGAGTGTATACTGTTGTAATGGTGCATATATGGAGTAGTATACTGTGTGTATAGGTGCTGTGTGAGTGTATAAGTTGTGTAGGTGCCATGTGTGAGTGTATACTGTGTGTAATGGTTCATATATGATTGTAAACTGTGGGGGTATGGTGCATATTGTTATTTATCTGTGTGTATGGTGCATATATGAGTGTATACTTTTGTGTAGGTGGGGGTGGTTCGGGATATGTGAGTGATAGAACCCCTGTGTGTATGGTGTCATGTGTGAGTGTATACTGTTGGGTATGTGCATCGTGTAGTGTATACTGTGGTGTTATGGTGCATCTGTGAGTGTACTCTGGGTGTATGGTGCATGTGTGATGTATATTGTGGGTATACTGTGTGTATGGTGCCTATATGAGTGTATACTGTTGTTGGTGCATATCTGATCGTATAACTGGTGTATGAGTGGCATCAGATGGTGTCTCCTGTGTGTATGGGGCATATTGTATGGATACTGTGTGATGTAGTTCATATATGAAAGTGTAATCCTGTGTGTCATGGGCATGTGTGAGTGGTATAATGTTTGTATGTGCATGTGTGATGTGTACTACTGTCGTGTATGGTGCATAGTGAGTGCTATACTGTGTATACTTGTGTACTTGTGCTATATGAGTGTAGCATGTGTATCTGTGTGTATGGTGCTATATGAGTTGTAATAATGTGGTATACTGTGTGTATGGTGCATATGTTTAGTGTATACTTGTGTGTATGGTGAAAGATATGAGTGTATACTTGTGTGTCTGGTGCATCATATGAGTGTATCCTGTGTGGGGGTATGGTGCATAGTGAGTGTAGACTGTGTGTATGGTGCATATGTGAGTGTACTGTGTGTATGGTGGCATGTGTGAGTGGTATACTGTGTGTATGTGCACAATATTGAGTGTATACTGTGTTGTATGGTGCAGGTGTGATGTAACATACTGTTTGTATTGTGCATGTGTGGGAGTGTATAACTGTGTGTAGGGTGCCTATGTGAGTGTAATCTGTGTGTAATGGTGGCAGATTTAGTGTAACTACTGTGTGTGATGGTGCATGTGTGAGTGTATACTTGTGTAGGGTGCATATGTTGGGTATACTGTGTGTATGGTGCATATTGAGTGTATACTGTTGTGTATGGTGCATATGTGAAGTGTATACTGTGTGTAATGGTGCATATTTGAAGGTATACTGTGTTGTAATGGATGCATCTCCTGAGTGTATACGCTGTGTCTACTGTTGTTTATGGTGCAGATATTAGTTATACTGTGTATACTGTGGTGTATGTTGGGCCATATCTGAGTGTATAATGTGGAACTTACTGTGTTGTATGGTGCATCTGTGAGTGTCTCCTGTGTTGTATCCTGTCCCCTCCATGTTGTGTACCTATATCTCCGTATCCATCGTGTTTCTCCTGTCCGGTTCGACTAATGTGGACTTTTCTCTGCCTTTACTACCTGAGTCTCTCTGTTTACTTTCTCCCCCCCTGCTCTTCATCGTGTCTCGTCTTCCGTCCCACCATTATACCATTCAAATATTTGCGTCCCTTTTTGTTATGCAGTATACCCTGTTCTTTGTCCCCAGTTCTTCCTTTATTAAATCCCAGCTCCTATGCCATTTTTTCAGGGTGACATCACTCTTTAAGGGGAAGGGGGGCCCCATTTCAGAAGTCTGCTATTGTCCCCTGCCTTCCTATTACGCCCCACCTGAAGGTCCATCTAAATCAATATCGGGAACTCTGAAGTTATTTGTTGTTTCCATCATACTGTTGTCAGTCACCATCATCTGTATACTCACTCTCTATCACTGTTTTCCTGCAAACATTGCATCATATACATAGGAAAATTATACCACTCGTCCATATGAGGTACTTTTTTATTCGCTCGCCAACATCTTCCCTTATTTCTACACTATATGGTGGTTACCATTCTGCAAGTTCCACGTTCTTTATTTTAACCACGCCCTAATATGGACATCCGGCTTATACAACCCTGTCTTACGAGCCTCGATCCAGCTAAATTGTTTGGCTTCGGCGTCTATTTTCCCTTAGCAACGTGTATACCCAACCACCCTTCCAATAACTTCCTCTTCCTTTACCCTTGCGTCATCCCCGCACCGCTTCCCAATGGCATTGTGGCGCGACCAAGGCTGTGGTTAGGCTAAACTAGATAATTAGGAAGAAAAACGCATCAGGGCGGAGATATCCGGGGTCTGGATTGTTTGTCAGTACGTAGTACTGCCCTTGTAAGGGGCAGGAGTCTAATACATGAAGATCTCGGTACAGTGTACCATTGCATTGGACATTGAATTAAGAACTGTCACTCAACCAGGAATTTTTTCATCCTCTGACTACCCACCTGAACACATACTGCACCATCTTATTGGTTCATTAAAATGATCAGCTTACAACCAGGAGTATCAAATAATCTTACCACTCCTGATGGTGCAGTATGTGTTCAGGTGGGTAGTCAGAGGATGAAAATTCCTGGTTGATGACAGTTCTAATCCATGTCAATGGTACACTGTCCCGAGTATCTTCATTTATTAGACTCCTGCCCTTACAAGGGCAGTACTAAGTACTGACACCTATCCAGACCCCGGATATCTCCCGCCCTGATGCGTTTCTTCCTAATATCTAGTTTAGCCTACCACATGCGGTCGCGCCACAATGCCATGGGAAGCGGTGCGGGATGACGCAAGGGTAAGAAGAGGAAGTTATTGGAAGGGTGGTTGGTATACACGTTGCTACGGAAACCTAGCCGCGATCACAATTAGCATGGATCGCGGCTCGTAAGACAGTGTTTGTATAAGCAGGATTTCATATTAGGGTTGGTTACAATAAATAACTTGGCAATGCAGCATGGTCACACATAATTGTATAATAAGGCAGATGTGGCGATCGAATAAAAAATGTACTATATGGACGAGTGGTATATTTTCCCTATGTATATGATGCAATGTTGCAGGAACAGTGATAGAGAGTGAGTATACAGATGATGGCTTGACTGACAACAGTATGATGGAAACAATAACTTCAGAGTTCCCAGATATTGATTTAGATGACTCAGTGGCGTAACTAGGAAAGGCAGGGCCCCATAGCAGACTTCTGAATGGGGCCCCCTTCCCCTTAAAGAGGACCTGTCACCCTGAAAAATGGCACTAGGAGCTGATTACTAAAGTAATAACATGTTACAAATACATGTTATACTCATACACACATTTACTCAAATATACTGTATACATGTGTGTATAATAATATACACTATAATATCAGTTGTATACATGTAAACTCATGTATACACTCACATATGCACCATACACACAGTATACACTCACATATGCACCATACACACAGTATACACTCACATATGCACCATACACACAGTATACACTCATATATGCACCATACACACAAATTATATACTCATATATACATTAAAAACCAATTACATGCACATTATCCCTTTATTACACACTTATTTATACACAACCTACACTGATTTCTATTCACTTCGCACTTACACTACTATTCCTTGGAAGCAGCGTCCAGCAGTCTCCTCACAAGCACTGGTGCCGGTTACTCCCAGGACGGGGGTGAGAAGGCCACAGTGATATAACTGCAGCTGGGTGACACGATGTTATCTGAAGTGTCTTCTCCCGCCGCTGCTCTCCTCTGCCCCTCGCCCCTCCCCCCTCCCAGCATTTCTCCTCAGAGCAGCAGCTCACGTTATACAGTGCTATACTATGAGAGATGTGCTGTGCCGGCAGGTGTTACTGCAAAGCACTTTCTCCATTATATATAGTTTGTGTGGCAGGTCGGATCCGGGCCCCCATAGCCCTAATTTTACCCATCAAGCGTCTATGAGGGACAGTGTCAAATGCCTTTGCAAAGTCCAAGAACACGATATCCACAGCCGCTCCTCCATCCAGGAACCTGCTCACCTCTTCATAGAAGAAGATATGGTTAGTTTGACAACTTCTATTCTTAGTAAACCCATGCTGGCTATCACTTATTATTCTATTTGATGTCACATACTCCAGTATTTAGTCTTTTACTAACCCTTCCAATACTTTCCCCACAATGGAAGTTAAGCTTATAGGCCTGTAATTGCCTGGCGAAGTTCTAGAGCCCTTTTTATATATTGGCACCATATTTGCCTTGCGCCAGTCACTTGGCACCACACCAGACATTATGGAATCCCTGAAGATTTTAGACAGTGGTACAGAACTGAGTTCTTTAAGAACTCTGGGGTGTAACCCATCTGGTCCAGGAGCTTTGTACACATTGATTTTATTGAGCTTAGATTCGATCATGTCTACATTCAGCCAGTCTACTATATTACAGGGTGCATGACCCGCACTGGCACCACCCAAGTCAGAATTTCTCTCTTCTATTGTATAAACGGAGCTAAAAAACCTATTAAGTATCTCCGCCTTCTCTTAGTCTCCAGTCACCGATGCCCCATTTTCAGAATAAAGGGGTCCAACCTGTTCTGACCCATTTTTTTTTTGCATTGATATACCTAAAAAATTTCTTGGGATTTGTTTTGCTATCTTTAGCCACCTGTCTTTCATTTTGTATTTTGGCTGATTTGATTTTCTTTTTACAGATTTTGGTAATTTTTTTGTAAGTATTGAAAGCCTCAGGTGACCCGTCAGATTTATATTTTTTAAATGCCCTCTTTTTCTCATTAATTGCCCTTTTAACTGTAGCTGTAAGCCACGTGGGGTGTAATCTAACCCGTCTATACTTGTTACCTATTGGAATAAATTTAGAAGTATAAAAACCCAGGATAGATTTGAATTTCTCCCATTTAACATTAGTATCACCATGTGACAGTATCTGATCCCAGTCTATATCCTGTATTGCAGCCCTGAACTTTTGGAAATTAGCCCTCTTAAAATTCAAAGTTTTCGATTTTCCCACCTGTTTCTGCTTTTTAAAGTTTTAAGAGGAAAATAATTATATTATGATCGCCGTTCCCAAGGGGTTCCTGGATACTGACATTTTGGACAATCTCTGCATTGTTAGAAATCACAAGGTCCAACAATGCGTCGCCTCTTGTGGGATCTTCTACAAGCTGCCCCATAAAATTATCCTTAAGAATGTTCATAAAATGTCTCCCCTTCACAGATGAAGACGAGCCGCGGACCCAATTTTATTGGAAGTTTAAAGCTCCCATATCACTACGGTTCCTCCTCTGTGCAGCGCGTCACATCTGTTTTATAGGTGACCCTTAGTTTCCTCAGAGAAGCTCTCTTGGCTTTGAATTTCAACCCACAAAGTTTCAGCCTCCTCACACTCTTCTGAGACCACTGACTCATTCACAATCGCTTTTAAGTCTCTTCTGACATACAGACATACACCGCCTCGCCTCCTATTTGCCCTGTCTTTCCAAAAGAGTGTAAAACCTTGCATATTAACACCCCAATCATGCGATGCATCAAGCCATGTCTCTGCTACACCAACAACATCTAACTGTTCCTCTAATGTCAGAGCCTCAAGCTCGCCCATTTTGCCTGTGATACTTCTGGCATTTGTGAACATACAATTTAATTTTCCACAGTTATTTATCTGATTTAAAGTAATTTTACTGGCACATATATCCTCACTACTGTTCTGCAACTTGTGGATCTCCTTATCCACTGCCTTGGGCCCCCATACACCGCCCACCTCACCACCCATCAACATAACCTGCCCCCTCTCTGACCTGTCTACCCCTTCAGTGTCTTCCTTTTCCTCCTCCCCCGATCCTAGTTTAAATACTCCGCCACCCCTGCTAGGATCTCCCAACAAACACTAACTGTTTCTCTAATTGAAGAGCCTCAAGCTCGCCTTCCTGGAGTTTCTTTTCAAGAGTTTCCAGGTTTACCCTTTCTTCATCAAGGAGCAGTTCCATAAAACAGAGAGAACTCTCCGTAGCCTCCTGTTCCCACTTCGTAGTGAGCCACGGCTGTTTTATCTGCTCCCTGGTGTAAGGGTAATCCTCAGGCCCCTAGGCACAATTTTATGTTTAAGGTTATTGTCAAGGCCTTGTACTTCCCACCAGGAGGTGCACTGGTCTTTGTAAATCTTTGTTAACTCTTTGAAGTATTAACTCTGATAAGTTGGGGGTATATAGTTTCTGTACAAAAATCTTATCCGAGAGGACCTCATTCACCTCGGATAGCCATTGTTGTCTATTCACATCCGTAGTTAGAGAACCTGCCATACCACTGTGATTCAATTTGTAAACAATGTAAGCAACAGAACATCAAATATCACACCAGGTGATTAATCAAGAGGGTCATGAATCGACCCGTACTGCTCTCTATTAATTCAATAATCAAACCAGCAACTCAGAGTATGAGAGCTGGCAAATAAAGATACAATTAATATTTGATATGCATTAAAAAATTACCCGAACATTGGGAATATATATATATATACCCGATATATTGGACGCTGAGCGCGGGGACTTAGCACGGGGTGCCGGCTGTAACATATAGCATGCTTCTGCACGGTCTTTACCCCACAATCGCCCCGCCCCCCGAACCATTTTTGGGGGGCGCCGATTGGTGCTGTGGCATCACTGGGGTCCGATCTGGACCCCAGTGTTGCCTGCAAGAACTGCCGGTAAGATGACGTCTATGACATCATAACACAAACCCCACATATATAGTATCACTGCGTCCGTAACAACCCGTAGAATAACAGTAAATAATTATTGAACCCGCACAATAAACGTTCCTGGAGTTTCTTTTCAAGAGTTTCCAGGTTTACCCTTTCTTCATTTTATAGCCTGCAAAAGGGGCCAATGAGGAAACTAAAATCCTGGCAGCTGCAGGGTGCTCCTCCCCTTCTGCGTCCCGCTGTGCGCCCATAAAACAAATCACGGCCACATATGGGGGGTTTCTGTAATTATAGAACAAATTGTATGGTGGGTTTTCTCTTTTTAACTTTTGGAAATTTTAGGGCTAAATGAACGTATAACCGGCACAATTTGACCATTCTAAATTTTCCCTCCATTTTGATTCAATTACTATGAAGATCTCAAGGCGTTAACAATCTTCGTAAAAGCTGTTTCTGATAGTTTAAGGGGTGCAGATTTGAAAATGTTATAGAGGTTGGTTATAGAGGGGGTTTTGATGCTAAATATGTAAAATGTCATTCAAAACTGTATTTATCCCCAAAATAGTCAATTCTAAAAATCTGGAAAAGCAATATTCACTTTGTAAGCCGCGTGACATCAAAATAAATTATCCAGACATTTCATAAATGATGAAAATGTAAAGTAGACATAAGGGAAATTATATTCAGCAATTTATTTAGGTGGTAAATCTATCTGCCTGAAAACGCAATGATTTCAAATTTCAAAAATGGCAAATTTTTCAAAAAAATTCATCATTTTTTCTTTTTTTTTGTAAATAAACACAAAACTTATCAGCCAACATTTACCACTAAAATGAAGTACAACATGTGGGGGAAATACAATCTCAGAATATCTTTGATAAGTAATAGTGTTCAAAAGTTATAACCATATAAAGCGACGCATGTCAGAATCAAAAAAATCAGACTGAGCCTTATGCTACAAAATGGCTGCATCCTTAAGGGTGATGTCAGATGTGGCACCTTGTCTGTGCCTGCAAGCGCAACACAAACAAAGCCGCGCCCACCAGGGCGGGCCGCGGCCTGATCGCATTGGCGTTTCTATGGAAATGCCTGCGATCGGGAATGAGCCACCGGTGTTTTGCGTTAATTTAATGCAAAACACGCGGCTCGTTCCTGATCGCAGGCTTTTCCATAAAACCGCTGATGCGATCAGGCCGTGGCCCGCCCCGGTGGGCACGGCTTTGTCTGCGTTTGCTAGCGCCACATCTGACAACACCCTTTGGGGTTGAAATGATTAGCTGACAACCAGGAGTATCAAAGAAAACTTAATTAAGTAAGGAAAAGTGCATCTTACCACTCCTGATGGTGAAGTATGTGTTCAGCTGGGTAGTCAAAAGCGGAATACTCGCAACAACCCAAAAATTGGTGGGCACTTAACTTTCATTTTATACTGCATCCTCTCATCAGTTTACCCTTAGAAGAATCTGATATTAGGAAGAAACACCTCAGGGCGGGAGATATCCGGGTCTGGATAGGTGTCAGTACTTAGTACTGCCCTTGTAAGGGCGGGAGTCTAATAATTGAAGATACTAGGGAGAGTGTACCATTGACATGGATTAGAACTGTCATCAACCAGGAATGTTCATCCTGTGAGTATTCCACTTTTGACTACCCACCTGCACCATATACACATACTTAATCATCAGGAGTGGTAAGATGCACTTTTCCTTACTTAATTAAGTTTTCTTTATGTTTGTTCCTTATCCTTAACAATATCCTGTCATATACCAAATACTATAAATTACTTTCCAAGAACCCCCCTTAAGGAACAAACACAAGCCTATAGCCTTATGATAATCAAAGCATATCATTTTGCCTGTGATACTTCTGGCATTTGTGAACATACAATTTAATTTTCCACAGTTATTTATCTGATTTAAAGTAATTTTACTGGCACATATATCCTCACTACTGTTCTGCAACTTGTGGATCTCCTTATCCACTGCCTTGGGCCCCCATACACCGCCCACCTCACCACCCATCAACATAACCTGCCCCCTCTCTGACCTGTCTACCCCTTCAGTGTCTTCCTTTTCCTCCGCCCCCGATCCTAGTTTAAATACTCCGCCACCCCTGCTAGGATCTTCTCCCCCAGCACAGCAGCAATTATTCTATCCATCTTCCTGATTATAGAGTCCCCTACAACCACTAGCTGCCTTGGCTTAGTGATATTCCGCGTCTAAATGTGACCAGGGGTCTAGGTCCCACCATTTGTTTAATGTCATCGTCCATCAATAGTATATGCCAATGTCATTATGGTATTTCTCTTGCCCTCTCTGCCCCATTATCATATGTCGCAATGATCCTACAAATACCCTCCACCGGTTCCTTATCCCTCATGCTTGTGAACAAATCAGATTGTACAAATGGTTAAAGGCATGGTTAAAGGCTGACCTGAGGACCTTGTGTGGGTATCCCCTTTGTTTAAATCTGTTTCTCAGATCCTTAGATTGTGCTTTAAATTCGTCTTGGGTACTGCAGTTCCTTCTTATTCTTAGGAACTGCCCCTTTGGAATTCCTCTCCGAAGTGGCAGGGGGTGATGGCTCTCCCATCTCTCATGAGTTTGTCTCAGTAGGTTTGCGATATATTGTCGTATTAAGAATCTTATTTCCTGTTTTCACCAAGAGCACATCCAGAAAGGATAGCCTTGTTTCATCGGCCTCATGTGTGAATCTCAGGCCTATTGAATTCACATTAAGGCTGCCCACAAATGCTGAAAAAGACTTTTGTCCTCTCTCCATAATACACATATGTCATCAATGAAATAAAGAAATAATTCAACCCTTTCGATGCCTGGGTGTGGGACATCCCCAAATATAGCTGTAGCCTCCCACCAGCCCAGGAGCAAATTGGCATAAGTGGGTGCACTAGGACTACCCATCACCGTGCCCCTGAGCTGGTGGTAGACCTTACTTTTAAACAGAAGTTGTGCGTCAATGAGTATTCAAGCAATTCCCAGTTATGTGCCTTGAATTGTCTACCCGTAGTTGATAAAAAGAAGGCAACTGCTTCCAATCCTTGCCTGTGTGGAAGAGTAGAGCGCCTCTACATCAAAACTGCCTAGGACTACACCATCATCCACCACAATCCCCTCCAGATCTGTGGTGTCTCTCAGATAGGAGGGCAAGGATAGTACAAAAGGCAGCAGGTTTTGATCAACATAAATTCCTATGTTTTGACACAGTGAGTCAACACCTGAGACTATTGGTCTCTCTTTAAGTGGGCATAGCCCTTTATGGATCTTTGGGAGCGCATAGAATGTACTTATCGTTGGAAATTTAGGTAGCATGAATTCATATTAATCCTTTCCAATGAGATTGTTCACAAGTGCAGTATCCAAGATCAACTCTAGCTCTTTATAAAAGTCTTTTGTTGGATTTTTTTGAAAGACTTCATAGCACGTGAGATCACTGAGTAATGCTAGGCACATTTGTCTGTATTGGGGGACGTCCATGACCACAATGTTACCCCCTTTATCAGAGGATTTATTAACAAGGGTAGTATCTTCCTCAAGGCTTTTTAATGCCTTAATCTCCTGTCCGGTCATATTGTATGTGGTGTGTCCTGATGTCATACGTTCTAAATCACGAGAAACTGTCTCAACAAATAATCCAGTAAAGGAGCCTCTTCCCTCCAGTCTGGATGTATTTTCTAAGTCAAAGAGTAGTCTCATGTACTGTAACATGTCAGTCGGGATACCAAGATGGCAGCACTCTTTCTGTGTTTGTCTAATGAAGTGTTTACGCCAATGAAGGCGTCTGGCAAAAAGGTGGATATCTCTTATCCAATCAAATATGTTAAGTCTGATGTGGGAACAAATGAAAGTCCTTTCTCTAGTACACTGATTTGTTCAGCAGTCAATGACTTACTAGACAGAATCAGGACTTGCTGGGGGGATTTTTTAAGGAGTTGTAACGGCTTCGTAGCGGGTAGTTAACCCAAAACAACAGGGCCACCCGCACCCCTACTTTTACCTCTGTTACCTCCTCCCGCCTGTTTTGTCCTCTAGGGGTTTTGCTCCTGCTCTCCACCTTTGTTCTGCTTCACTAGATGATAGATCCGTGTTAGTCTCCCTGACCGTCTGTTTAGTTGTTAGAATGGTATAAGCTCGATTATCTCTGAAGTCTTGCAGATCTCTAGAAAATTGCCTATGCTTCCTTTCCTTTAAGTGGTACTGAAATTTCTCCAACGTATTCTGTAGCTGAGTTTCTCTGGCTGCAAAATTGGTTTTTATGTTGAAATTGCGAACAATCTCAATGTGTTCCTGGAGTTTCTTTTCAAGAGTTTCCAGGTTTACCCTTTCTTCATCAAGGAGCAGTTCCATAAAACAGAGAGAACCCGTTAGCCTCCTGTTCCCACTTCGTAGTGAGCCACGGCTGTTTTTATCTGCTCCCTGGTTAAGGTAATCCTCAGGCCCCTAGGCACATTTTATGTTTAGCGTTATGTCAAGGCCTTGTACTTCCCACCAGGAGGTGCACTGGTCTTTGTAAATCTTTGTTAACTCTTTGAAGTATTAACTCTGATAATTGGGGGTATATAGTTTCTGTACAAAAATCCTTATCCGAGAGGACCTCATTCACCTCGGATAGCCATTGTTGTCTTTCACATCCGTAGTTAGAGAACCTGCCATACCACTGTGATTCAATTTGTAAACAATGTAAGCAACAGAACCTCAAATATCACACCAGGTATTAATCAAGAGGGTCATGAATCGACCCGTACTGCTCTCTATTAATTCAAATCAAACCAGCACTCAAGTATGGAGCTGGCAATAAAGATACTTAATATTTGATATGCATTAAAAATATACCCGAACATTGGGAATTATATATATATACCCGTATATTTTGGACACGCTGAGCGCGTGACTTAGCACGGGGTGCCGCTGTAACATATAGCATGCTTCTGCAAGGTCTTTACCCCACATCCCCCGCCCCCCCGAACCATTTTGGGGGGCGCCGATTGGTGCTGTGGCATCACTGGGGTCCGATCTGGACCCCAGTGTTGCCTGCAAGACCTGCCGGTAAGATGACGTCTATGACATCATAACACAAACCCCACATATATAGTATCACTCACTACACGCGTCCGTACAACCCTTAGATAACAGTAAATAATTATTGAACCCGCACAATAACGTTGTAATGAAAAACTGTTAAAACCCTCAAAATGTTGATTTTTACCTATTCAATCCCACAAAAAATGCTATAAAAAGTGATCAAAAAAACATATGTACTCCAGAATGATAATGGTGCAAAGTCACATTTCCCGCGAAAACAAGCCATCACTACTCCGTAGCCAAAAATTTATGCCACAAATTTATGCCACTTGGAAGACGGGAAATACAAAAATGATAGATTTTTTTTCCCCACATTAGGGTTTTATTTGACAAATTTTAGTAAAACGTAAGAAATATTTCATGTATGGTATCCCCGTAATCGTACTGACCCATAAAATAAAGATATAAATATAACATGATTGTTAGGCTAAAGGGTGAACACCAAAAAAAAAAAAGGAAAAAATCCAGTACAGAATTGATGCTTTTCTCTACTCCTACCCCTCAAAAAAGTTTCTAAATTTCAACAATTGGGATACCAACCCCAAAATGGTAACACTGGAAAAAGCATCTCATCCTGCAATGCTGTAACATGGCCCCAAAAACGAAAAAGCGAAAATTTTATAGCCTGCAAAAGGGGCCAATGAGGAAACTAAAATCCTGCAGCTCAGGGTGCTCCTTCCCTTCTGCGTCTCGCTGTGCCGCCATTAAAACAAATCACGGCCACATATGGGGGGTTCTGTAATTATAGACACAAATTGTCTGGTGGGGGTTTTTCTCTTTTTTATCTTTTGGAAATTTAGGGCTAATGAACGTATACCCGGCACAATTTGACCATTCTAAATGTTCCCTCCATTTTGATTCAATTACCATGAAGATCTCAAGGCGTTAACAATCTTCGTACAAAAGCGGTTTCTGATAGTTTAAGGGGTGCAGATTTTAAAATGTTTATAGAGGTTGGTTATAGAGGGGGTTTTTGATGGCTAATATGTAAAAATGTCATTCAAAACTGTATTTATCCCCAAAATAGTCATTCTAAAAATCTGGAAAGCAATATTCGCTTTTTAGCCGCGTACCATCAAAATAAATTATCCAGCCATTTCATAAATGATGAAAATGTAAAGTAGACATAAGGCAAATTATATCAGCTATTTATTTAGTGGTAAATCTATCTGCCTGACACCATGATTTCAAATTTCAACAATGGCAAATTTTTCAAAAAATTCATCATTTTTCTTTTTTTTTGTAAATAAACACAAAACTTATCAGCCAACATTTACCACTAAAATGAAGTACAACATGTGGGGGAAATCATCTCAGAATATCTTTGTAAGTAATAGGTGTTCAAAAGTATAACATATAAAGCGACGCATGTCAGAATCAAAAAAATCAGACTGAGCCTTATGCTAAAATGGCTGCATCCTTAAGGGTGATGTCAGACTGTGCACCTTGTCTGGCCTGCAAGCGCAACACAGACAAAGCCGCGCTCCCCATGGGCGGGCCGCGGCCTGATCGCATTTGGCGTTTCTATGGAAATGCCTGCGATCGGGAATGAGCCACCGGTGTTTTGCGTTAATTTAATGCAAAACACCGGCGGCTCGTTCCTGATCCAGGCTTTTCCATAAAACCGCTGATGCGATCGGGCCGCGGCCCGCCCCGGTGGCACGGCTTTGTCTGCGTTTGCTAGCGCCACATCATGACACACCTTTGGGGTTGAATATATTAGCTGACAACCAGGAGTATCAAAGAAAACTTAATTAAGTAAGAAAAGTGCATCTACCACTCCTGTGGTGAAGTATGTGTTCAGCTGGGTAGTCAAAAGCGGAATACTCGCACAACCCAAAAATTGGTGGGCACTTAACTTTCATCTTATACTGCATCCTCTCATCATTTTACCCTAGAAGAATCTGATATTAGGAAGAAACACCTCAGGGCGGGAGATATCCGGGTCTGATAGGTGTCAGTACTTAGTACTGCCCTTGTAAGGGCGGGGTCTATATTGAGAGATAACTAAAAGGGGGGAAGTGTTCCATTGACTGGATTAGAACTGTCATCAACCAGGAACTGTTCATCCTGTGAGTATTCCACTTTTGACTACCCCCCTCACCATATACACATAAACATACTTAATCATCAGGAGTGGTAAATGCACTTTTCCTTACTTAATTAAGTTTTCTTTATGTTTGTTCCTTATCCTTAACAATATCCTGTCATATACCAAATACTATAATTACTTTCCAAGAACCCCCCTTAAGGAACCAACTACAACTATAGGCCCTTATGATAATCAACAGCATATACATCACATATTCTTACTCGATCTCACATCCTGGCTCACCCACCTTCTAATGACCCTCCCCAGATAAAAAAAACACGTGATGTCCCATAATCTCCATAAAGATTCGCTCTCCAGCTCATTTCACATTTCATAGACCTGTTTCTACAAAACCATGGTGTACCTCTTCTTTCATATTAAGAGACTCTGGAGCTCAAAGGCATTACACAGGTCTCAAATTAGCGAGATTTCTATTTCCTACCGTTGATGTGTCTAGCTTGTACTCCAACCCCCTACCCATCTTTTTAGGTACAGAAGCAGAACGTGGCACCTACCACCCCACACCAACCTGAGACCCAACAAATTTGCATTTTCTTATCGAAGCACCCTACTTCCGTACTGAACATAATGTGGCAGATTTAATCAAACCTGTCTGAAGTCGAATATTCTAAAGTTCCCATGCAACCAATTCAGCTTTATTTTACCATTGCTCATTAATATTTTAAAGGGGAGCTGTGTATTCATTTCCATGGGCAACTAAAATATCTACTTTCAGACAGCTTGAATAAATGTACCCCAATTTTGTTCTCATTCCACAGATCACCTATACTCACACAAGTGTTGGTGATGGCAACAAGAAGGGTGACAATCAGAACCTCACGACCTTATTCATGGGGGAGTGATTGGTTAGCCCTAGTCATACCACATATCACATTCTGGTCATGGATCAAACGCTTATATCATCGCTTAAGAAAGGAAGGTTGTAGTAGTCAATAGACACATGCTTGATACAAGAACGACAAGCACTTTGTCTGGCAAGCTTTCTGGATTCTAGCGAAACCCCTCCACTTGATCAGATTGCCTGTAAAAAAAAAAACCCCCAAAACAGAGGTGAAACAAATAAAAAAAAAAACCAACACATTGCCTGAATTTTGTCATGTATAATAGAGGGAATCAGAAATCAGTGTACATTGGAGTACCATTGAACAGTATCCACACCTGACAAAGATATAGACGCCCTTCTGAAAACCAAAAACCATAAAAATATTTCTTTGGCCCCCAGCAGATTACGACCACAACCCCACTGGATCCAACGCCCTGCCGATGGTTATCAACAAGACCAACGGGATCATATAATGCTCATCATTGGAAATGTTTGTGCGTCTCCAGGTACGGTAAGGTGGTGTTTTATATTTATTCATTATGGGTGCAATATTTATTAGTTGTTGTTGCTGTATATTCAATTGTGTAGTTTTGGATTATAGTACTATATCGTAGTATTTTATTACGGTTGCAGTGCGGAGATCTGCTTGGAGAAGAAGCATCTGGCTGTGATTCACAGCGATTGTCATGGAGGGAGAAATCGTATTGAAGTTCTCTCTGATGAAGCGATCATCACCTGTAAGTAACCAGATGTCCTAAAGTCTGTCACTGACTGATATTATGTGTGAAGCAGCATCACCTGTTTAGTATCATTATCTATTGTCCGGGGATCTGTGGCCGCTTTGTGAGGATGCTATTAGAATGTTGTCACAAACGTTACGCAATTCTAGATGCTTTTTAAAAGTGGTAGTAAATTCAGATCCCTTATTTTAATTACCACTGTTTGGCTATAGGAAATTATTTTTGTAGATCGGATCATCAGCTTCTGTAGAACCATTACGAACTGGAAGCTACAGCTAAAAGAATAGAAACCATACCTTATTGAAAGGTTACAGCCAGTTACAGCATTCTCTGCCTAATCCATCGATTCATAAAACTGACCAGCCATCCTCTTGTAAATTGTAAAAAACCTCATAGGATAGAAGTATTTAAACTATTATGCATCCGCAGCATCCATCGGAATAGCTCTACAAAACCTAGATTTATCACCTCCGGTCGCCGATGTTTACCCATCAGGATTTAACGAATATTATACTATTAAATTCAAATGTTGATTACTTTACATATGGAGACATTTTATAATAGTTTTTTTCCATATGTTCTGTTATCATTACATTTTATGAGATGACAATATCTATCAACTTGTACTATTTTGTGTATTTCAAATAATCTTTCTTCTCTTTTTTTTATACTTGCATGTCACTTCTTAGTTTGAACGGATAATGTTCATGTAATGCAACTGCGTTACTGCAGCGACCCAACACAATTCCTGACCTTCTGGTACCAGTATTATACATTCTTTTAATGAGTCTCGAACATGGTTGTATCAAAGCGGTTTTTTAAGTTATTTATTGAATCTATTGTTATTTTACGAGCCTGATGACGACTCCATACGGAGTTGAAACGCGTAGTTCATTTTATTCAATAAATATTGAACTTTAAGGCATAAAGATGCCAGTCCTGAGGTGTCAATTTTTTTATGCCATAGCAGAAGTCAGTGGTGGCGTCCTGGGACCAAAGGGGGGAAAAAGGAACCAAAAAAAAAATTGGTATAACGCAAATCAACCTTATGACTTTCAATGAAGGCCCAATAACATAGTTTGGTATTGAGATAACCCAAACCAGTCTTTTCTATACCTAACTGTGCAGACAGACATTGGAAACGCAACCAAACTAGACGGCATGGCTCTTCTGTGCGTGTGACATTTGTTCCGTGCTTACAATACCAGCTGTATACTGGTCGTGCATTACCGTATATAGAAACCGACTACGACCGCAAGGGGTACGTATACGCCCAGATATACGTCCCCCATAGACGGCAATGGCGTGCGCGCCCTACGGGAAGTGGTACGGTGCCGCACACTTGCGGCCCGTACTGCTCCTGAAAAAATATGACATGTCCTATTTTTTCAGGGCTACGGCCCGTGCGCCAATATCCCTATGGATAGGGGCGGGGGTGAGCAGCGCTCTCCCTCCTCCTCTCCCCGCACGCTGCCGTTTGCCCGCCGTGCTACGGTACGCGGGCAACCATAGTGTGTGTCGGCCTAAAGAAGTAGTTTAGTGGAGTCCACGACGGCTTGTCTCATCTAGGAAAACCTTTTGCAATTTACCAGAAAATCCCCTAGTGGGTGCATCAATGGCTATACGTCCTCCACCGCCTCATGGCATCCTTAATTTGTAAACCTTCATAAGCAGAACTGTACTCCCTGACACTATGAGCAGGAGACATGGTATAAATGTGTATAAAGCAACTGTTGGACAGAACATAAACAAAATTATAGCTCAGTAGAGAGTTAGGGTTCCTCAGTCAAGTAAAGACAATATTTCTATATTTACGACTTATAGCTTTCTGGTTCCTATAATGTAAAGCCATAAACCAAAGAATAACAGAACAACAAGCACGACCGGGAACACAGAGTCCTGAGATAAAAACCATTTATATACACAGCAAACATTACTAGATCATTTATAATTACCAAAATGCTAAGTAAATTTAGCAAATTAAATATAAATTTTCAATTTTTGCATGTACACTTGCACACAATTTCTCAACTCCGCAGTAAGATTGTTCCATAAACCATTGGTCAACTAACTTCAGATGTTACTTTCAGGCTTATAAAAATATCTGTCTTTACTGTTCTCACATAAGGTTGTTGATGTTGAGATTGGTTTTTGTGGGATCGCGTGCATCAGAACTGGAACACTGGCTTCTTAGTATATGCCCACCGTGTGGCTTGACAATTCTTAGACTGCCGCGGGCTATAGCTATAGCACCAGCCCCCTCAGACCTGGCAAGCCCCACTCCCCGTCTGCTTGGCATAGAGGTGGGTACAAGGGGAATATAGTTGCAATTGCTGGCTATGCACTAGGAATTACTACTTCATAAGGCATGTCCGCCTAGTACAAGCCTTGATATATATTTATCCTCCCTGCACCAAAAAGTTCAGTTAATTTGTGTTTCCAAGGTTCCTGTTTTTTTTGGCGGCACTAATTATGTGGTTCTTAGACGTGAAATTAGATTGTATTGTCAAGAGCTTACAAAAACAAAAACTAATTTGGCGGCAATGGCAGAAAGTATCTGAATCTCCACATTCAAGAAGTATAGATTTTGTTTAATTTGCTTTTTTGAGAATAAATGTGTGACAATTGCATCAGAAAAAGGTGTCAGAAACTAGAATACAGGCACAGTGTTTGAGAGAAAAAGCTTCCCCCAAATTGAGGACTAATACATTTAAAGTGGTTAGCTTTTGAAAAAGAGGAAATGTGTGGTGCTGACATAAACAATAGGTCCGCATGAGATGCGCGAGAAATAATGGCAGCCCAAACAGGAGCAAACAGCATAATAAATGGGCCTCTAGACTGTATGCAAATAGCCTGAGGGTCTCCAGGGCTCCATAGGGCAGTTAATGGAGCCCTGGAACCTATCCAGGCTCATTTGCATACAGTCCTTTTCATGCTATTGAAAGACACATGTGAAAATTCACCAGTTTTTTTTTTTTTGAGGAGGGGGGGTGAGAGAAGGTAGAGTCAGCGTTGGGAGGTTGGGGGGGATGGAGGAGAGGCAAAAGGAAGGAGGGGAAGGTGAAGGGAGCGGCCGGGGGGGGGTGGGGGGGCCGAGAGGAATGCACAAAGGAAGAGAAGAAAAGGAATGGCGGGGTAAAAAGACTTAGGGGAGATGGGGAAGGGGGGGAGGATGGCAGGAAAAAATAAAGAAAAAAGTGTGTGAAAATTGGAGGGGAATACTGAGTGAAACGGGGGGGATAATGCATGGGAGGTAGGACGAAGGGGGGTATGGTCGGGGATGGGCTGACGGTGAAGAGGAGAAATGATGGTAAAGAGGGATGCGGGGGGTTATGGAGTCCGTGAGATTGGGGGTGGGGAGTGAGGGGCTGTGGGTGAGAGGAGCTGGAGGGTGAAAAGGAGAAAGAAGACGGCGGACTTATAGGGCGTAACGTGTCGAAAGAGAACTAATGGGTAGGGATGAGTAGTACAGGGAGGGGGGTGTAGGGGGGCGACAGGGTAGGTGGAAGAAGAGAGGAGTAGGGGGGTGTAGGGGGGTAACAGCATAGTGAGGGTATCATCGGGATCGGTGGGGGTAGACGGGGGAAAGGGGTCGATGGAAGGAGGAGGGGGAGGTGGTGTGGGTAAGGAAGGGTAGGACACGGCCAAGTAAAATAGGGAGGAGCGAAGGGGAAAGGGTGTGAGACAGTAGGTGGTGGGATATAGGTAGGGGAGGTGTACTGGCGGGGGAAGGTATAAACTGGGTGAGGGAGATATAGAGGGGTGAAGTGTCAAGGTGAATGAAAGTTAAGGGGACAAGGGGGGGAGAAAGAGGGGGGTGGGTGGCGTGGAGTTGAAGAGGGCGAAAGAATGGAATGGGACCATAGGGAGGAGGGATGCGCAACAAAAAGGGGGGGGGGCGGAGAAAACATCACGAGAAGTGGGTGAAAGTGAATGTAACGGGAGGGAAGGGAGGTGGAGGAGTGGAGGGGGAGGAATCGGAAATAAGGAAAGGGGAAGAAAAAGAGGGACTTAAAAGGTAAAAGTCAAAAAAAAGAGTGACCGATTGGGGCGGTTGGAGGACAGGAAGGGGATACGGTGGAATCAGGGATCATGGGCAGGAAGTGTTGATCGTGTGGAGAGAGTACAGGTGGGATAATAAAGCGAAAAAGCAGGAGAGTAGAGCGTAAGGAGTATAGAAGAGGATAAGGAATCCAAAAAAGGTGGACGGCGGCGAGGGAGGTTAGGTAAGTGGCTTGGGTGGGAGAGTAGGGAGTAGAGCGGGAGACGTATGGATCGCAATAATTTGAGAGGTGTGGGTACTATTTGTAAAGAAAGGAAGCTATAAGAATTGAGATGCCCAGCTGCAGCAAGTGCACCCAATTGGCCGTTCCCCCCCCCCCCTCAATGCCCCATTATTATACACAAGTTCTAGCTGACGTGGCGGCAGAGCCCTGTTAAATATCCCCCAATTTGTGAACAATTTGATAAAGTTTGGTGCATCTTTAAAGGAAATCTTCCATCAGAATTATGGATTATAAACCAGCACACTTCATCTGGTGTGTGGCCCCTTTTCAGGATGTTTCTTCTTTTACTTCTTATGCCCTTGCTTTTTAAGAAATCTGCTTTACAACTATGCAAATGAGGCCTGAAGGCTCCAGGATCCATTAACTCCTATGGAGCATGGGCCACTCCGGTTCATTTGCATATTTTTAAACCTTTTTTGGAAAATCAAAGGCATAAAAGCTAGAAGAATGCAGATCCTCACAAACGGGGCCCCACCAGCATGTAGTGTACTTGTTTATAACCATAATCCTGATGGTATCTCCTTTAAAGGAACTGTCATCAGGTCTGTTGTCCACTAGTCCCTCTGTCACTACTACCTTTTGGAGCAGCTCACAAGGATCCCATCCCGCCTCTATCTGTTATTCATACATTATTCATTGTAAAATCACAATTTTTATCATGTAATGAGGCTTGGCACATGGTCAGAGCAGTGATTTCACCCCTGTTACCTCTCCCCTCTCCTCCCCCTGCTCATGTCTTGTGTATGTTGTAAGCATTCTGGTATCTGTGCATGCATCTGTTGACATGCTGCATCCTCCTAATATACAGGTGAGTGACACAGACAATCAGCTACACATGAACTGACATGTTCTGCTGTAACATGGCTGCCTGGAGCTGCTGTTTCTCTCCTAAACACACCCACACTGCACACACAGTCTGCAGGGGTGTGGCCACCAGCACAAACCAAGGAGCCACATCCCCAAAAAATTAAAAAAAAAAAAATAACAGTGCTCACATCATTATACAGGCTGTCCGTCATGCCCTGGGGGTGTGGCTGTGCTCCCACTCAGAAAGAGTGGACACTTGAATATTCAATGCTCATTGGACATTTCCACAGGTCATTTGCATACAGCTTTAGGCCTCATTGATTAGGTTTTTACCTCATTGTAGAGGGACAATGAAAGGATAGAGGCAAGCTTCTAATTGCATTTTTAGGGGGGTTATTTTGCATGACGGGTCTCTTTAAGTCTGTCTTTAGATCTTGATATTTTCTACTCCACATCTTTTAGCTGGAGTAAGTTTTGGGAGACCGTCTTTTAAATTTTTGAGTGTCTTATGTTGCTAAACACATCATGAGGATGATTCTCTCTAAATGGTCCTTTTGCACATCGATTTCTTATAGTGTCTTTACTAAAGTGGGCAAATTCCAGTTTACAGTTCCTGTGTTTTTCCCTTGCGCCACTAGGGACTGGTGTCTAGATGGTACTTTGTTGCACTTCATAACCGTGTCTCATACTCTGGATACTTCAGGATCAAAGTCACAATAATTTAACTGAAATTCAAAGTGTAGTGTGCATTGTGGCACAAATCCCTATTGTTAACAATTTTGAGAAATTTTGAGACAGAAAACTTACATATCTGCAATGCATAAATCCTCAATTTTCCTCGCCAGCCACTTTTCAACAGTTTACAAAGTATAGGAAAGAAATTCCTCCCAAATATATGATTAGTGCTTAGTCCAATATTTTTTCTTTTTACAAATGTGAAATATTATAACGCTTTCCATGGTAATTTTGCAGCATAACAATTTATAGTACAAAGTTATGTTGGCTTACCAGCAGCTGCTGCTATATTTACGGGAGATTGATACTGAGGATTAACCAAGGAATGCTGGAGGAGAATGTTATGTCGAGTTTAAGGATGTGGTCCAAGAACAGTGCATTTTTCATTTTCATGCCGTTCTCATTGGGTATGGTTTTAATTAAAAAGAGGTCAGTATATACTAATGCTTTCCTACAATATAACACAATATGCTGGTTTTTATGGGGAAATCATTAATGACAAAAAATTCAGAATACCGAAAACTGAACGGCTTCCCTCTCCACTATAGTCAATATTAATTAGGGTCCATTCTCGATCTCGATTCGTTATTGGAAGTCTACTTTAACAAGATAAATAATAGGCTATCTGTAGGGTCGAAATATAGCCTCTTGTTGAATCTCAAAGGTTGGGGTACAGAATCAGTCCATCTGCATAGTTTTTATTATTATTTTTTCAAGGGTCAATTCTGGCCTTTTTCCTCTTGGGACAAAAATTGTACTGCGCTCCTTCCCCTAAACCCCTGCTATTCCGGCAAACTATAAAATTTTTTTTTTTATCTACAACTGATCATAATGTTTGATGCTGTCTCAACACTATTAGGTCAGCACAGACCATTAGTGACATCTGTACCTTACCGGTGATGTTTCTGATCCTCCCGAAAAGGACTTCATTACATCTTCTTCCTGCCATGGTTTATTACTGTTTGAATTCACCATACTGGTGCCTTTTACTTCCATATAATGTGCTGGATAACAGTGCTCCTAAATAATATATACGCCTAACACCACAGCCTAACACAAACTCCTTTTATACTCCCAACATCATTACAATATGTAGCACCCCCCAATTATAAATTAGCAGACCCCGCAATTAATAATATAGGATAGTATATACACCACCCCCCCATCCCATAGGAATAGGCACAAGCCCCATAGGTACATATAGGCGTCAACAACCCCCCCACAGGATACTATTACAGTCCGGATCCACCCCATAGGTGTACTAAATTCAGACAGTAAACCCACCCCCAGTTACTATCACAGGAGGGCACCTCTCCCATAATTACTATATACTAATCACAATGTGTAAATCTTTAAAGAAAAAGTCTAGTGTTGCTTGGTTTACCCCGTCGACACATTTGACAATTTCCCCCATAGTACTAAATGTTTGGCCTTTATGTTATATTGTGCAAGACTATTCAAAAGGCATACCCATTTTAACAGCAGGTCAAAGAAACCTATATGTATATTATATTATATATATAATATAATATATATATATATATAGATATATATATTATATGTGAGTAGAGGAAATCTTACCACCAGGATCAATGCTTGTAAACCAAGCACAATTACAGGGTGGTGTGCTCCTCTGGTAGGATCCTGCTCCTCTTTTACTTTTTCTGCACTATTTTTAGAAAAATGTCTTAATAAGTAGGAAATTAGCGTGAGGGGCCCGCTGCTCCATGCTGTTAATTGAGCCTTCTCCTAATGTATCTATTCTCTAATCTATGCTATCTACGTAGGGAAAGTGTCCAAAGAAAACCGCACTCAAGAAATAGCAGTGGTGGGTGCAGGCCCTCGAACCAGGCTTTAGGTCTCCAGAGGTGGTAATTGAAAATAGGCAGCACTCCAAGGTATTCCGTGAAAAAGTGGTGGTCTTTATTCCATGTTAGAGTACATTAAAGTACAGAACAGCGACGTTTCGGCTCCAGGGAGCCTTTTTCAAGCTTGGTCCGATAGCTATAAGGGAAGCTCCTTGTGCGTTTTTGGGTCAACGCATAAAATTGAGGACATACTGGATTGTGGGAAGTAGAATTCCATTGTTCGTTCATCAAAATTTGTAAGTTCACTCCTTCTTTCAGGATGTCCGAAATGGTCTTGGTAAGGAGATGATGGGGTCCAAGGGAAGTTACGATAGTGGTCTCATTTCTAGCATCAGTAAGATGGACCAATCGGTATAAATTTTTTCTATCCAAGAAACAATTGTACCCCCTTATCAGAGGGCATATGAATATATATGGATTGTCTTTAGAGTTGTTTGAGGCCCGTTCTTCACAAATGTGCGTAAGTGCAGTGCTGTGGGTCTCTCTTAAACTGCTTCCTGATCCATTTCAGGGACTCTAAGTTAATGGGGTAAAACCCCGTTGGCTTTGTTGTGTTGTCAAAAGAAATGTCCATACTGCTTGTTGTGTCTGTGTTCTACAAACAAGGGATCTTGTCCGTCTAGAGATAAAAGGGTAGGCATAGGTCTGAGACTTTGCCTGTCCAGGCTAAAATTTTTGTGCCCATTTCATTTTAGGAATAGGCAATGAATTGATAACAGGGTTGTTCCTGTGCGTGAAAAAATGTTTTTTTAACAGTGAGAGCACTCCACCAATTTATTAACATCCAGAGTTAGTTAATGGCAATTTTTTTGCATGGTGCATAACTAAGACCCTTAGACAAATTATAATTGATTATGAAGAAGACGCAAGCTGACAGATTATGACACTGGTCCAAAGGGTTGCAATATTTTTTGTCCTTGCCCTTATAGTTTGAACGTTTTACGTATGGATTCCTCCATTGGAAACTTTCTGCCCGCCTCTCTGCCTTTTTTTGTGTACCATGTGGTGGTGGCATTGTTTTTTGCATGACTGCCATTTTCGCATCATGGTTCTTTCTGAGTCAGAATTGCTCAGCATAAAGTCAGATTCATTCCGAGGAGGAAAAGGAACTTTACTGTCAGGACTTTTTTTAATTGTGCGCTTCCTTAGAATTGAACGAGGTTGTTCTCGAGTCCTTGACATATCACTGTCTGTAAATAGTCCTATGTTGTCCCCTTGAATTTCAATTTTTTGATCTCCATATTTGTTTTCCTGGTTCTCCGTGTTCTGTGGTTGTTTCAGAAACTTTCAAAGGATTCCAGAGTGGTTGTTGCTTCAACTGTGTGGTAAGTGGTTTCTATAGTCCCTGATATGTTCCTGTTCTATGAGTAATTTCTTAGCAGTAAAAGAACAGTCAGATTAACACAGATTCCAAACGATTGTAAATTCTGAATCATAAGGTTTTGTAGGGTCTTACAGATGCGTATTTCCCCCCTTGGTATACATCGTTTCTCAAGATAATTTTGTAAAGAGTTTAATTCAACCAAACGCTCAGTCTGCTGGACATAGCTTTCTTAGCTCCCTTTTCAGACCCATGTCTGATATCTGAACCCGTTGTGGGTTTAGGTGTGAAAAATGATCTTGCTTGTTGGAATGCTCTGTGATTTGTTCATAAGGTCATCTTCTCAAATAGTCCACAGACAAAAAATATTTCAAAAGCGCAAAAAGACTGCTCTTGTGTATTTGCAAGCATTAATATCGGAGCAACACATATCCAAAAAAGTTTCTCTATATTTTGTATAAAATATCGGGAGCATACATATAGCTATAAACTAGCAAAACCTAGAAAACTCATACATGAAAAAGAATATATTACTATATTCCTTGTATCTAGGGCAGTATTAGCCGTAGTTATATTATGTAAATAGAGGCCGTATTATAGTAGTTATATTCCTTGTACATAGAGGACAGTATTATAGTATTTATATTCCTGTACATTATGGGCATGTTATTATAGTAGTTATATTCTGTCATAGAGGACAGTATTATCGTAAGTTATTTCGTGTACACAGGGACAGGTATTATAGTAGTTATATTCCTGTGATAGGGGACAGTATTATAGTAGTTAATTCCTGTACATAGGGGGGATATTATAGTAGTTATATTCTTGTAACATAGGGGGAAGTATTATAGTAGTTATATTCTTGTACAAGGGGGCAATATTGTAGTATTATATTCTTGTACATAGGAGCAGTAATTATCGTAGTTATATCTTGTACCAGGGAAAAGTATTTTATAGTTATATTCATCAACATAGGGGGCCAGCATTATAGTAGTTAAATTCTTGTACCAGTGGACAGTATTATAGTAAAATTATTTTCTTGTACATGGGCAGTCTTATAAGTAGTTATATTCTTGTCATAGGAAGCGTATATAGTAGTAATTCTGTAACATAGGAGCAAGTATTATCGTAGTTATAGTCTTGACCCAGGGGACAGTATATAGTTTAATTCATCAACATAGGGGGCACATTATGTAGTTAAATCTCTTAAACACAGTGGACAGTATTATAGTAGTTATTTTTCTTGTACATAGGGGACAGTATTATAGTAGTTATATCTTGTACATAGGGAGGCAGTATTTAGTAGATATATTCTTGTACATAGGGGGCCGTATTAAGTGTTATATGTAACAATAAAAAAATAGTGGAAAACAGCTCCCCCCACAACATCCTATTCATCCTCAAGACGACAGTGTGCACGAAGTCCAATGGTCCAATCCGGTAATCGGTCCCGGCCACATGCTATTATTCAAGAACAAAGAACAACGAAGGTGCTCCAGCAAAAACGGTGAAGATTCCAGGTGGCTTACAAAGTATCAAAAAGAATTTATTAAATCCGGGTTAAAAAGAACTTGCAGTGCAATGGAAACGAACATGGATACACTGGGGATTGACACAACAACACAGAGCTTGCGGTAACGCGTTTCGGACAAGAAAAAACACCTAGCCCTACTCATACCTACTCAAGTACCTAAGACAGAGTTTAAGTCACAGACCTGAGAAGCGCTCCTATCGCGAAACGGTCCACCTCTCTCACCTGTCCAACCAGCTTCAATAAATCTTCACGTTTCGGTGAGTGACCCGTTTCCTCTTCTTATTGGGATTGTTCTTCGTATAGTGAACTGTCATGCTGCCCGGAGCGCACGCACGGTGATTTTGCAGACCCAGGTCCTCTGTCAAGGTGTGTGCATATGTAGAAGAGACCGTAGTTGCCTGCTACCTTTTTCTCTTTGTGGCCATAAGACAGAGTTCAAGTATTACCTAGTGGTGACTCCCGTTCAGGTTTCGCGTGAGGTCAAAGACCCGCCCCTGTCACGAGCAAGGAAATGACCGCAGTATAGATGGCAATGCAACAAAAATGCAGAAAGACAAACAATTATAATACAGACGAAGTTATGTGCATAGAGGTAATACCATTAAGAAGTCCATGAGATCTGTTGAAATTAAGCCTTTAGGCGAGCGAGTTTCAAGAGTGAGGATCCAGAATGCTTCCCTGGAGAACAATGCCTTCTTACAGTCCCCTCCCATTACAGGTTTAGGAACCTGTTCGATAGCTATAACTCGCATGCCACTCAGAGATCCAGAGTGGACTTCCTTATAATGTTTAGAATACCAGATAGGTTGCTGTACTAGCTATAGTGCGGGGTTTTGCCCCTTTATGTGCTCGCTAATGCTTCTTTAAGCTTACGGGCCGTGCAGCCCACATATTGAAGGGAGCATATAGTACAGTGTACAGTAAATTACATGAGTGGTTCACCTTGTGTTGTATGAAATGTATATTGTAGCTTAACCTGTAACTAACAGCAGAAAAGATGTAGTTTTTGAGCATGTACTTTTCATAGGTTGGCAACGGCTGTCACCACAGCAGTAGGTCCCTTGTTTGGAGGCCCGGTGTTTTCTCCGAGTGGGCGCTCTAGTAGACCCATGACACTCCGTTGCTGAGGATTTCTCTTAAGGTGGGTTCGTATTCTAATATGGGAAGATGTTTTCTAATGATGCCCACTATTTTATGGAATTGTTTGCTGAATTGAGTGCTGAAAGTGACACGAGATTGAGTGGATGTAATGTTCTTGTGTTTTGGTTCTAGGTAAGTTGTACGATTTTTCTTGTCTACAATGTTTTTGGCTCTTTTGCAGAGTTTACGTGTGTATCCTCTCTGTGTGAGTCTTTTCTCAATTGTTAGACTTTCATGAACATAATCACTTTCAAGTGTACATGATCGTTTGGCCCTGAGGTATATCTCCTATGGTAAAATTTCTGACTGTGTGTAAGGGATGACAGCTAGTACGTGTAGGAAGTATTACCTGCAGTGGTTTGCGGAACAACTTGGTATTGACGTGTTTGGTTTGTATGTTGGCACATAAAATGATGTCTCAGAAAGGCTGGTTATATGGATGGTGGAGAGAAAGTAATTGAGGTTGAGGGAATTAGGTTGAGGTAAGGCAACAATTGATGACTGCCTCCCTGGTCGGAATTCCAAACAGGAGACATCTCTATGTACCGCCCTACCAGGTAATGCAATTCAAGAAATGATTGTCAAAGAAATAAATATTGCTCCTCCCATTATGCCATATATAGGGTGGCTAGTGAGGGTGAAAAAATAAGTCCGCCCATATGGCGCCGAGTTTTTGGATGTCAAAGATGTTGTTGAAAGTGCAAAAGTTGTTGGATATCAAGATGAAAGCACTGAATTATATAGTCTTGTAATGTAACGTTGTAATTACTGTATTTGCATAGATGAAATCTGACTGCATTACTGCTGTTGTGGGGATAATGTGTATAAAGCGGTGACATCACATGGTTAACCAACTGTAATGTTGGATCCCAAGGGAAATTTTCATGACATTTAGAACACTTTTAAAGAATCTTGTAAAAAGCCCTGGGAGCTGGAACACTAAGGGCTGTAAATAACTTGTCAGCCATGCACTGAGTCTTCCGTGAGGAATTGATACTGGACACAATGGGTCTGAAGGTGGAGGAAAAATTTGTTTATGGTTTGGGTGCAGGGCATAAAACGATTGGTATGACTGGATTTTGAGGTCATAGAAAATCTGCCATATGATTGTCGAAAATACCCCAGAACATGCCCTCTTGGAGTAGGACTGAGATTAGAGGTATGATTTTCTGGGGATCTTTAGGTAATTTGGTATATACATCGGGTCATGTAGCAGGTTTCAATTTCACGTTTATATAGAGCTTTATCAAGTACACTATGGAACCCCCTTTATCCGAAGGTCGGATGTCAATGTTTCGGGTTTTGTTCCGTAGTTGTGTGATAGCCTTGCGTTCCCTGCTAGTAAGATTAGAGGTACATGGGGTTAGGAAAGCAAGAGTCAACAACCATATTTACATCATCTAACATCTGCTTATACCCACCTTCTATGACCGTCCCCAGGATAAAAAAAAAAAAAGGAATGGCCCATAATCTCCAGTAAAGATTCGCTCTACGCTCATTATCACATTTCATAGACCTGTTTCTACAAAAAACCAGTGGTTACACTTCTTTCATATTAGAGGGACTTGGGAGCCTCAGAAAGGAATTACAAGGTCTCAAAATAGCGGAGATTTCTATTCCTAACCCTTGAGATGTGTCCGCTTTGTACTCCAACATACCCCATCTTTAGGTACAGAAGCAGAACGTTGGACCTTACCAACCACACAACCTGAGACCAGAACAAATTGATTGTTTCTTTATCGAAGCACTCCTATTGTACTCGACATAAGGTGGCCGATTTATAAACCTGTCTGAAAGTCAGAATATTCTAAGTGCCCATGGCAACCAATTCAGCTTTATTTTACCATTGCTCATGAATATTTTAAAGGGGAGCTGTGATTCATTGCCATGGGCAACTAAGATATCTGACTTTCAGACAGCTTGATAAATGTACCCAATTTGTTCTCATTCCACAAGATCAAATATACCACCAAGTGTGGGCACAACAAAGGGGACTCAAACTCACAATTTATTCATGGGGAGGATTGAGTCCCTATTCATCCACATATCCACATTCTGGTCATGGATCAAGCTATATCATCGCTTAAGGTGATACCATGAAGTGATACAGAACCCACTTGTCATGGCAGCTTTCTAAGAAACCTCCATCTGAGATTGCCTCCACCCAAGAACAGAGGTGAAAACAAGAACAAAACAACAATTGCGCTGTTACTTTTGTCATGTATAATAGAGGGATCAGACAACCAGTGTAATTGGAGTACCATTGAAAAGGATCCACACCTGAAAAGATCTAGACCGACCTTCTGAAAACCCAAAACCATAAAAAATATTTTGCCCCCAGCAGATTACGACCACAACCCCAACCTGGGATCAGACGCCACTGCCGATGTTATCAACAAGACCCAAACGGGATCATATAATGCTATCATTGGAATGTTTGTGCTGTCTCAGGTACAGTTAATGTGGGTTTTATATATTAGTCATTAGGGGTGACAATATTTATTAAGTTGTTGTTTGCTGTAATTCAATTGTGTAGTTGGGGGGATTATAGTACTTTAGTAGTTATTTTTAAGGTTGCAGTGCGGAGATGCTGCTGGAGAAGAAGACATCTGGCTGTGATTTCAACAGCGATTGTCACTCGGAGGGAGAAGAAATCGTATTGAAGTTCTCTCTGATGAAGCAGATCATCACCTGTAAGGTACCAGATGTCACTAAAGTCAGTGTCACTGACTGATATTAGTGTGTGAAGCAGCATCAGCCTGTGTAGTATCTATCATCAGTGTCGTGATCTGTGCGCTTTGTGCGGATGCTATTAGTAATTGTTGTCAGCAAACTTTAAGCAGATTCTAGATGCTTTTTAAAGTTGGGTATGTAAATTCAGGCTTATTTAATTACCAATGTTTTGGCTATAGGAAATTATTTTTAGATCGGAT
This sequence comes from Engystomops pustulosus, assembly GCA_019512145.1. Taxonomy (NCBI): domain Eukaryota; kingdom Metazoa; phylum Chordata; class Amphibia; order Anura; family Leptodactylidae; genus Engystomops; species Engystomops pustulosus. The sequence continues at coordinate 102,639,774 of CM033641.1, read as the reverse complement.
CATATCAGCTCTGTAGAACCATTACGAATGGAAGGCTACAGCTAAAGAGAGAATAGAAAACCATACCTATTGAAAGGTTACAGCCAGTTACAGCTTCTGCTGCATACTCCATCGATTCATAAAAACTGACAAGACATCCTCTGTGTAAAATGTAAAAACCTCATAAGGATAAGAGTATTTAACTATTATGCATCCGGCAGCATCCATCGAGGAATAGCTCTAAAAACCTAGATTTATCACCTCGGTCGCGATGTTTACCCATCAGGATGTAAAGATATTATACTTAAATTTCAAATGTGTGATTACTTGGCATATGAGCATTTATAATAGTTTTTCATATGTTCTATATACATTATTAGATGACAATATATTACATGACTTGTACTATTTGTGTATTTCAAATAATTTTCTTTCTCTTTGTGTTTACTATACATGTCAGCTTTTGTTTTAACGGATAATGTTCATGGCTAATCAACTGCGTTACTGCACGACCCAGACACAATTCCCGACCTTCTTGGACCATGGACTTATTACATTCTTTTTATGTGGAGGCTCGAACATGGTGTGTGTATCAAGCGGTTTTATTTATTTATTGATCTATTGTTATTTTACGGAGCCTGATGAAGAATCCCGTACGGAGGTTGAAAGCGTAGTTCATTTTAATTCAATAAAATTACTTTAAAGCCTAAAAGTGCACAGTCCTGAGGCTGCAAATTTTTTGCCAATAGTCAATTTACTACCTGTAAGGCAAACCCCTTATGACTTCAAGAAGCCCAATAACATAGTTTGGTATTGAAGACCCAAACATTGTCTATACCAGAAGGAACAGATTCCAACCTAGACGGCAGTTCTTTGGACAGTGTCTCTTCAATACAGTGTAAGGCTGCTATACAACGACCGCAAGGGGTACGTATATACGGCCGATATACGTCCCCCATAGACGGCAATGGGCGTGGCGGCGCCTACGGGAGTGGTTACTGCCGCACACGTGGCGCACCGTACTGTCCATGAAAAAATAGGACATGTCCTATTTTTTCAGGGCAATACGCGCCGTGCGCCATATATCCTATGGAGGGGGGCGGGGGTGAGCAGCGTCTCCCCTCCTCCTCTCCCGCACGCTGCCGTGTTGTGCCCGCCGTGCTACGGTACGGCGGGCACCAGTAGTGTGAATGCAGCCTAAGAGAAGGTTATGGAGTACAGAGGCTTGTTCATCTAGGAAAAACCTATTTGCATATTACAAGAAATCCCCTAGTGTGCATCAGATGGCTATACAAGATAGTTTCCACCGCCTGTCATGCAGCCTTAATTTGTAACTCTCATAAGCAGAAACTGTTACTCCCGGGACAATATGAGCAGGAGACATGGTATAAAGGGTATAAAGCAAACTGTGACAGAATAAACCAAAATTATAGCCAGTAGAGAGTTAGGGTTCTCAGTCAAGTAAAGACAATTATATATATTTAAGACTTATAGAATGGTTCATAATGTAAACCATTAAACCATAGAAAATAACAGAAACAAACAAGCACGACCGGGAACACATATCTGGTGAGAATAAAAACACATTATTACACAAGCAAACATACTAGAAGTCATTTTTATAATTTTAACCAAAATGTAAGTAAATTAGCAAATGGAAATATTAAATTTCAATTTTGCAATGTACACTTGCACACAATTCTTCAACTCACGGAAGATTGTTCCAAACACATTGGTAACTAACTTCAGATGTAACTTCAGGCTTTTAAAAATATTCTGTCTTTAATGTTATCACAGAAGGTTGTTGATGTGAGATTGGTTTGGTGGGATCGTGTCATCAGAACCTGGAACCACTGGTTCTAGTATATGCCCAACCGGTGGCTGACAATTCTAGAAACTGCCGCGGGATATAGCTAAGCACCAGCCCACCTCAGCCGCCTGGCAAAGCCACCTCCCGTTGCTGGCATAGAGGTGGTACAAGGGGGAATATAGTTGCAATTGCTGGCTATGCACTAGGAATTACTACTTCATCAAGGCATGTCCGCAGTAAAGCCTTGATATATATTTATCCGCCCTGCACCAAAAAGTTCAGTTATTATTTGTGTTCCAAGGTTCCTTTTTTTTGGCGCATAATTATGTGGTATTGACTGTGAATTTAGATTGTATTGCAAGAGCTTACTAATTGGGCAATGGCAGAAGTGATCTGAATCTCCACATTCAAGAAGTTATAGAATTGTTAGATTTGCTTTTTTGAGAATAAAATGTGTGACAAATTGCATCAGAAAAAAGGGTGTCAGTAAACTAGAAGTACAGGCACAGTGTTGAGGAGGAAAAGCTTCCCCCAAATTGAGGAGCTAATACATTTAAAGTGGTTAGCTTTGAAAAAGAGGACATGTGTGGTGCTGACATAAATCAAATAGGCGCATGAGATGAGAGCGAGAAATATAATGGCAGCCCAAACAGGAGCAAACAGCATAATAAAAGGGCGCTCTAAGACTGATGCAAATAAGCTGAGGGTCTCCAGGCTCCATAGGAGTTAATGGAGCCTGGGAACCTATCAGGCTCATTGCATACAGTTTTCATGCTATGTGAAAGACACATGTGAAAAATTCCCAGCAGCGCAAGTGCACCCAAATTGGCCGTTGCCCCCCCCCCCCTTCATGCCCCATATTATACACAAGTTCTAGGTGACGTGGCGCAGAAAGAAGCCTGTAATATCCCCCAATTTGTGAACAATTTGATAAAGTTGGTGCATCTTAAAGGAAATCTTCCATCAGAATATGGAATATTAAACCAAGCACATTAATGCTGGTGGTGGCCCCTTATCAGGTGTGTTTTTTTTAACTTCTTATGCCCTTGCTTTTTAGAAAAATTGCTTTAAAACTCATGCAAATGAGCCTGAAGGGCTCCAGGATCCATTAAATCCTATGGAGCATGGGGCACTCAGGTTCATTTGCATATTTTTTAAAACTTTTTGGAAAAATCAAAGGCATAAAAAGCTAGTGAAGATAGAAGATCCTCACAAACGGGGCCACCAGCATGTAAGTTGTTACTTGGTTTATAAAACCATAATCCTGATGGTATCTCCTTTAAAGGCACCTGTTCATCAGGTCTGTGTCACTAGTCCTGTCACTACTACCTGTTGGAGCAGCTCACAAGGATTCCCATCCCAGCCTTTATCTAGTATTTCATACCTATTCATTGTCAACATCAACATATTCTTTATCATGTAATGAGGCTGGTCACACTGAGGCAGAGGGCAGTGATTCACCTCTGTCACTCTCCCCTCTCTCCCCCTGCTCATGTCTGTGTGTAAGTTAGTAAAGCATTGCTGGTATCTGTGCTGCATGGTTGGACATGCATGCATCCTCCTAATATACGGTGAGTGACACCAGAATCAGCTACACATGAATCTGACATGTTCCTTGCTGTAACATGGCTGCCTGGAGCTGTCGTATCTCTCCTTAACACTAACACCCACACATGCACACAGGCTGCAGGGGGCTGTGGCCACAGCACCAGGAAGCACATCATTATACAGGCTCACATATTATACAGGCTGTCAGTCATGCACTGGGGGTGTGGCTGTGCCTCCCACTCATGAATAGAGTGGACAGCTTGGAATATGCACAATGGCTTCATTGGACATTTCCAGGCATTTGCATAAGCTTAGGACCATCAATGTCTTAGGTTACATGCATGTTAGAGGGACATGAAAGGAAGAGGGCATGCTCTACTAATGTGCAGTTTAGGGGGGTTATTTGCTATGACGGGGTTTTCGTCTGTTAGTCTGTCTTTAGATCTTTGAGACTATTTCTACTCACATGCTTTACTGGAGTAAGTTGAGACCGTTCTTTTAAATTTTGTAGAAGGGTCTTTGGTGGCTAAACACATCATGAGGAGGAGTCTCTCTAAAGTCTTATTGCCCACATCAGATTTAGTGGGGATTATGCTGCTTTACGTAAGTGGCCAAATTCCAGTTACACAGTCCTGTGTTTCTTGCCGCCACTAGGACTGGGGTCTAGATAGGCTGGAACATTGTGCACTCATAAAACTGTCTAGTACATCTGGATACTCAGGATTAAAAGTCACATTAAAGTTAACTGAAATAAAAGGTAGTGCATTTGTGGCAAAAATCCCAATTGTAACCATTTGGAGAAATTTTGAAGACAGAAAAACTTGACATAGTCTGCAATGATAAAATCCTGTCAAATGGGTTCCTCGCCGAGCCCTCGTTCAAAAAGTCTAACGAACAAGTAGTTAGTAAGATAATCCTCCCAATATATAGATTAGTGCTTAGTCCAATATTTTTTTCTTTTACAATGGAACATATTATTATAATATTCCATGGTAATTTGCAAGGCAGTAACATTATAGTGTACAAAGTTTATGTTTGGCTTACCGGAATGCTCTTAAGGTATGGAGAGATGATACTGAGGCTTAACAAAGAAAGAATGCGGAGGAGACGAATGTTTATGTAGACGTTGAGAGGATGTGGTACAAGAACAGTGCATTTTTCATTTTCATTGCCGTTCTCATGGGAGATGCGATTTTCATCCACGAGTTAAGGAACAAACACAAGCCTATAGCCTTATGATAATCAAAGCATATAACAACCATATTCTTAACATCATCTCACATCCTGCTATACCCACCTTCTATGACCTTCCCCAGGATAAAAAAAAAACACGGAATGTCCCATAATCTCCAGTAAAGATTCGCTCTCCAGCTCATTATCACATTTCATAGACCTGTTTCTACAAAACCCAGTGGTTACACTTCTTTCATATTAGAGGGACTCTGGGAGCCTCAGAAAGGAATTACAAGGTCTCAAAATTAGCGGAGATTTCTATTTCCTAACCCTTGATGTGTCAGCTTTGTACTCCAACATACCCCATCTTTTAGGTACAGAAGCAGAACGTTGGCACCTTACCAACCACACCAACCTGAGACCAGAACAAATTGATTTCTTTATCGAAGCACTCCTATTCGTACTCGAACATAATGTGGTAGATTTATCAACCTGTCTGAAAGTCAGAATATTCTAAGTTGCCCATGGCAACCAATTCAGCTTTTATTTTACCATTGCTCATGAATATTTTAAAGGGGAGCTGTGATTCATTGCCATGGGCAACTAAGAATATTCTGACTTTCAGACAGCTTGATAAATGTACCCCAATTTGTTCTCATTCCAAGATCAACTATACCACCAAGTGTGAGGCACAACAAAGGGGACTCAAACCTCACAAGTTATTCATGGGGAGGATTGAGTCCCTATTCATCCACATATCCACATTCTGGTCATGGATCAAGCTATATCATCGCTTTAAGGTGATACAATGAGATTGATACAAGAACCCACTTAACATGGCAGCTTTCTACAGAAACCTCCATCTGGAGGATTGCCTCCACCCAAAGACAGAGGTGAAACAAGAACAAAAACAACAATTGCGCTGTAATTTTGTCATGTATGATAGAGGGAATCAGACAATCAGTGTAATTGGAGTACCATTGAAAAGGATCCACACCTGAAAAAGATCTAGACCGACCTTCTGAAAACCAAAAACCATAAAAAATATTTTGGCCCCCAGCAGATTACGACCACAACCCCAACCTGGGATCAGACGCCACTGCCGATTGTGATCAACAAGACCCAAACGGGATCATATAAATGCTATCATTGGAAATGTTTGTGCTGTCTCCAGGTACAGGATAAATGTTCTATCCAGGGCCCCATCTGCCATGATGCGGAATGAGAATTCTGCCTCAGACGGCAAATGCAGAGCCCCTGAAGAAGCCGCAAAACAGCTGTGGGTGATTCAGACACACATCCGAATAACCCACTAGCAGTACGGACCTGCCACTAGCAATCCGTACTGCAAAATTAATATCCCTATCCTGTGTGTCAAGCGCAGCCACCTGTTTGTCTGCGCTGCTCTATGGCATTGGAGGATGCATCTCCGGTGCCATAGAGCAGCATGCACAGCAGTGCTGCCCGGGAAAAGCCGAGATAAGCGGAAAGGACCTCGGCGTAGGCCTAACTTTCCTTCATGGGAAAACCCCTTTAAAGTTGGTGGTTGCATCTAAGGGGGGGGGGCAGATTTTAAGTACGGGGGGGCTGTATATGGGGTTCTGTATATGATTTAATTGGGGGCTGTGTATGATTTCTTAAGGTGGTGTTTTATATATTAGTTCATTAGGGTGACAATATTTATTAAGTTGTTGTTGCTGTATATTCAATTGTGTAGTTTGGGATATATAGTACTTATAGTAGTATTTTTACGGTTGCAGTGCGGAGATGCTGCTTGGAGAAGAAGACATCTGGCTGTGATTTCAACAGCGATTGTCATGGAGGGGAGAAATCGTATTGAAGTTCTCTCTGATGAAGCAGATCATCACCTGTAAGGTACCAGATGTCACTAAAGTCAGTGTCACTGACTGATATTAGTGTGTGAAGCAGCATCAGCCTGTGTAGTATCTATCATCAGGTGTCCGTGATCTGTGGCGCTTTGTGAGGATGCTATTAGTAATGTTGTCAGCAAACTTTAAGCAGATTCTAGATGCTTTTTAAAGTTGGGTATGTAAATTCAGTCTTATTTTAATTACCAATGTTTTGGCTATAGGAAATTATTTTTAGATCGGATCATATCAGCTTCTGTAGAACCATTACGAATGGAAAGGCTACAGCTAAAGAGAAATAGAAAACCATACCTATTGAAAGGTTACAGCCAGTTACAGCTTCTGCTGCCTAATCCATCGATTCATAAAACTGACAAGCACATCCTCTTGTAAAATTGTAAAAAACCTCATAAGGATAAGAAGTATTTAACTATTATGCATCCGGCAGCATCCATCGAGGAATAGCTATACAAAACCTAGATTTATCACCTCGGTCGCATGTTTACCCATCAGGATGTAAAGATATTATACTTAAATTTCAAATGTGTGATTACTTGTACATATGAGACATTTATAATAGTTTTTTTCATATGTTCTGTATATCATTACATTTTAGATGACAATATCTATACAGGCTTGTACTATTTTGTGTATTTCAAATAATCTTTCTTTCTTTATTGTTTATACTATGCATGTCAGCTTTATGTTTTAACGGATAATGTTCATGGCTAATCAACTGCGTTACTGCACGACCCAGACACAATTCCCTTGACCTTCTGGTACCAGGACTTATACATTCTTTTTAAATGGAGGCTCGAACATGGTTGTATCAAGCGGTTTTTATTTATTTATTGATCTATTGTTATTTTACGGAGCCTGATGAAGACTCCAGTACGGAGTTGAAACGCGTAGTTCATTTTAATTCAATAAATATTACTTTAAAGCATAAAGATGCACAGTCCTGAGGTGCAATTTTCTTGCCAATAGCTCAATTCTACTACCTTGTAAGGCAACCCCCTTATGACTTTCAAGAAGCCCAATAACATAGTTTGGTATTGAAGCCAAACCATATGTCTATACCAGAAGGAACAGATTCCCAACTCTAGACGGCATTCTTTGGACAAGTGTCTCTTCAATACAGTGTAAGGCTGCATTAACACGACCGCAAGGGGTACGTATATACGGCCGATATACGTCCCCCATAGACGGCAATGGGCGTGCGGCGCCCTACGGGAGTGGTACGGTGCCGCACACGTGCGGCACCGTACTGCTCCATGAAAAAATAGGACATGTCCTATTTTTTCAGGGCATACGGCGCCGTGCGCCATATATCCCTATGGAGAGGGGCGGGGGTGAGCAGCGCTCTCCCCCTCCTCCTCTCCCCGCACGCTGCCGTGTGCCCGCCGTGCTACGGTACGGCGGGCACCAGTAGTGTGAATGCAGCCTAAAGAAGTAGTTTAGTGGAGTCAGAGGCTTGTCTCATCTAGGAAAACCTATTTGCATATTTACAGAAAATCCCCTAGTGGTGCATCAATGGCTATAAGTCTCCACCGCCTGCATGGCAGCCTTAATTTGTAAACTCTTCATAAGCAGAACTGTTACTCCCTGACACTATGAGCAGGAGACATGGTATAAAGGGGTATAAAGCAAACTGTGACAGAACATAAACACATTAATAGCTCAGTAGAGAGTTAGGGTTCTCAGTCAAGTAAAGACAATATTTATATATTTAAGACTTATAGAACTGGTTCCTATAATGTAAATCCATAAACCAAAGAATAACAGAAACAAAAAGCACAGACCGGGAACACATATCTGGAGATAAAAACACATTTATATACACAAGCAAACATTACTAGATCATTTATAATTACCAAAATGCTAAGTAAATTAGCAAAATGGAAATATAAATTTCAATTTTGCAATGTACACTTGCACACAATTTCTCAACTCAGCAGGAAGATTGTTCCAAACACATTGGTCAACTAACTTCAGATGTTACTTCAGGCTTATTAAAAATATTCTGTCTTTACATGTTATCACAGAAGGTTTGTTGATGTTGAGATTTTGTGGGATCCGTGTCATCAGAACTGGAACACTGGCTTCTTAGTATATGCCCAACCGTGTGGCTTGACAATTCTAGAAACTGCCGCGGGATATAGCTATAGCACCAGCCCACTCAGCAGCCTGGCAAAGCCCACTCCCCGTCTGCTTGGCATAGAGGTGGTACAAGGGGAAATATAGTTGCAATTGCTGGCTATGCACTAGGAATTACTACTTCATCAAGGCATGTCCGCTAGTACAAGCCTTGATATATATTTATCCTCCCTGCACCAAAAAGTTCAGTTATTATTTGTGTTCCAAGGTTCCTTTTTTTGGCGCACTAATTATGTGGTTTATTAGACTGTGAATTTAGATTGTATTGCAAGAGCTTACTAATTTGGCGCATGGCAGAAAGTATCTGAATCTCCACATTCAAGAAGTTATAGAATTTGTTAGATTTGCTTTTTTGAGAATAAATGTGTGACAAATTGCATCAGAAAAAGGTGTCAGTAAACTAGAAGTACAGGCACAGTGTTGAGGAGAAAAAGCTTCCCCCAAATTGAGAAACTAATACATTTAAAGTGGTCAGCTTTTGAAAAAGAGGAAATGTGTGGTGCTGACATAAATCAAATAGGTCGCATGAGATGCGCGAGAAAATAAATGGCAGCCCAAACAAGAGCAAACAGCATAATAAATGGGCCTCTAAGACTGTATGCAAATAAGCCTGAGGGTCTCCAGGCTCCATAGGAGTTAATGGAGCCTGGAACCTATCAGGCTCATTTGCATACAGTCTTTCATGCTAGTGAAAGACACATGTGCAAATTCACCAGCTGCAGCAGGTGCACCCAATTGGCCGTGCCCCCCCCCCTTCATGCCCCATTATTATACACAAGTTCTAGCTGACGTGGCGCAGAAGCCCTGTTAAATATCCCCCAATTTGTGAACAATTTGATAAAGTTGGTGCATCTTTAAAGGAAATCTTCCATCAGAATTATGGATTATAAACCAAGCACACTTACATGCTGGTGTGTGGCCCCTTTATCAGGATGTGTTCTTCTTTTAACTTCTTATGCCCTTGCTTTTTAAGAAAATATGCTTTAAAACTATGCAAATGAGCCTGAAGGGCTCCAGGATCCATTAACTCCTATGGAGCATGGGGCCACTCAGGTTCATTTGCATATTTTTTTTAAACCTTTTTTGGAAAATCAAAGGCATAAAAAGCTAGAAGAATAGCAGATCCTCACAAACGGGGCCCACCAGCATGTAAGTGTACTTGGTTTATAAACCATAATCCTGATGGTATCTCCTTTAAAGGACACCTGTCATCAGGTCTGTGTCACTAGTCCTGTCACTACTACCTGTTGGAGCAGCTCACAAGGATCCCATCCCAGCCTTTATCTAGTTATTTCATACATTATTCATTGTAAAATCACATATTCTTTATCATGTAAATGAGGCTGGTCACATGGTCAGAGGCAGTGATGTCACCCCTGTTACTTCTCCCCTCTCCTCCCCCTGCTCATGTCTGTGTGTAATGTATAGTAAAGCATTGCTGGTATCTGTGCTGCATCTGTTGACATGCTGCATCCTCCTAATATACAGGTGAGTGACACAGACATCAGCTACACATGAATCTGACATGTTCTGCTGTAACATGGCTGCCTGGAGCTGCTGTATCTCTCCTAAACACACACACATGCACACACAGGCTGCAGGGGGCGTGGCCACCAGCACCAGGAAGCACATCACTATACAGCCTCACATCATTATACAGGCTGTCAGTCATGCACTGGGGGTGTGGCTGTGCCTCCCACTCATGAATAGAGTGGACAGCTTGAATATGCTAATGCTTCATTGGACATTTCACAGGTCATTTGCATACAGCTTTAGGACCTCATTGCTTAGGTTTACATGCATGTAGAGGGACAATGAAAGGATAGAGGCAATGCTCTCTAATGGCAGTTTAGGGGGGTTATTTTGCATGACGGGTTCTCTTTAAGTCTGTCTTTAGATCTTGATATTTTCTACTCCACATCTTCACTGGAGTAAGTTTGAGACCGTCTTTTAAATTTTTAGAAGTGTCTTTGTTGGCTAAACACATCATGTAGGATGAGTCTCTCTAAATGTCTTTTGCACATCAGATTTATTATAGTGGCTTTACTAAAGTGGCAAATTCCAGTTTAACAGTTCCTGTGTTTTCCTTGCGCCACTAGGGACTGGTGTCTAGATAGGTGACTTTGTTGCACTTCATAAACCTGTCTAGTACATCTGGATACTCAGGATAAAAGTCACAATAAAGTTAACTGAAATTAAAAGTGTAGTGCATTGTGGCACAAATCCCTAATTGTAACAATTTTGAGAAATTTTGAAGACAGAAAACTTACATATCTGCAATGATAAATCCTCAATTGTCCTCGCCAGCCACTTTTCAAAACAGTTATACGAAAGTATAGGAAAGATAATCCTCCCAAATATATAGATTAGTGCTTAGTCCAATATTTTTTTCTTTTACAAATGTGAAATATTTATAACTATTTCCATGGTAATTTGCAGCATAACAATTTATAGTACAAAGTTATGTTGGCTTACCAGCAGCTGCTCTATATGTACGGGAGATTGATACTGAGGATTAACAAAGGAATGCTGGAGGAGAATGTTATGTAGAGTTTAGAGGATGTGGTCCAAGAACAGTGCATTTTCATTTTCATGCCGTTCTCATTGGGTATGGTTTTAATTAAAAAGAGGTTCAGTATATACTAATGCTTTCCTACAATATAAAGCAAAATATGTCTGGTTGTTTAATGGTTAAATTCATTTAATGACAAAAAATTCAGAATACGAAAACTGAACAGGCTTCCCTCATCCACTATAGGAAAATATTATTAGGGTCCATTCTCGATCTCGATTCGTTATTGGAAGTCTACTTTAACAAGAGAAATAATAGGCTATCTGTAGGGGTCGAAATATAGCCCCTTGTTGAATAGCTCAAAGGGTAGGGGTACAGATCAGTCCATCTGCATAGTTTTTATTATTATTGTTTCCAGGGTCAATTCTGGCCTTTTTCCTGCCTGGGACAAAAATTGTACTGCCCCTCCTTCCCCTAAACCCCTGCTATATGCCGGCAAATCTATAAAATTATCTACAACCTGATCATAAATGTTGATGCTGTCTCACACACTAGTAGGTCAGACACAGACATTAGTGACATCTAGTACCTTACAGGTGATGTTCTGATCCATCCAGAAAAGGACTTCATTACATCTTCTTCCTGCCATGGTTTATGACTGTTGAATTCACCATACTGTGCCTTTTACTTCCAGTATAATGTTAGCTGGATAACAGTGCTCCTAAATAATATATACCCCTAACACCACAAGCCATAACACAAACATCCTTTTTATACTCCCACAAATCTATTAAAATATTTACACCACCCACAATTATATATAGCAGACCCTGCAATTAATATATAGATAGTATATACAACACCCCCATCCCATAGGAACTAGGCACAAGCCCCCATAGGTACTATATAGGGGCAACAACCCCCCAACAGGTACTATATACAGTCAGGAGCCACCCCAATAGGTACTAAATGCAGACAGTAAACCCACCCCCACAGTTACTATACACAGGAAGGGCACCCTCTCCCATAAGTACTATATACTAATCACAATGGTAAATCTGTAAAGAAAAAGTCTAGTGTTGGCTGGTTTACCCGTCGACACATTGACAAATTTCACCCATAGTAACTAAATGTTGCACCTTTATGTTATATTGTTGCAGAATATTCAAGAGAGGCATACACATTTTAAACAGCAGGTTCAAAGAAACCATTATATGTATATATATATATATATATATAATATGTGATTAAAGGAAAACTACCACCCGGATCAATGATTGTAAACCAAGCACACTTACATGGTGGTGTGTGCTCCCTCTGGTAGGATCTGCTCCTCTTTTAACTTTTTATGCACTTATTTTTAGAAAAAAATTTCTTTAATAATTAGGAAAATGAGCGTGAGGGGCTCCTCGCTCCATAGCTGTTAATTGAGCCTCTCTCCTAATGTATCTATATATCTATCTATCTATCTACGTAGGGAAAGTCCAAAACAGCACATCAAAGAAATAGCAGTGGTGGGTGCAGGCACTCAGAACCAGGCTTTAGGTTCTCCAGAGGTAGGTAATTGAAAATAGGCAGCACTCCAAGGTATTCCGTGAAAAAGTGGTGTTCTTTATTCCATGTTAGAGTACATTAAAGTACATAAACAGCGACGTTTCGGCTCCAGGGAGCCTTTTTCAAGCTTGGTCGATAGCTATAAGGGAAGTCTCCTTTGTGCGTTTTGGGCAACGCATAAAAGTGAGGACATACTGGATTTGTGGGAAGTAGAAATTCCATTGTTCGTTCATCAAAAATTTGTAAGTGCACTCCTTCTTTCAGGAGGTCCGAAATGGTCTTGGTAATGGTAGATGTGGGGTCCAAGGGAAGTTTACGATAGGTGGTCTCATCTTCTAGCATCAGTAAGATGGACAATCGGTATAATTTTCTATCCAAGATAACAATTGTACCCCCCTTATCAGAGGGGCATATGATGATATATGGATTGTCTTAGAGTTTTTTGATGGCCCGTTCTTCACAATAGTGCGTAAGTGCAGTGATGTGAGGTCTCTCTAAACTGCTTCCTGATCCATTTCAGGGACTCTAGAGTTAATGGGGTAAAACCCCGGATTGCTTTGTTGTGTTGCAAAAGAAATGTCCATACTGCTTGTTGTGTCTGTGTTCACATACAAGGGATCTTGTAGATCTATGAGATGAAAAAGGGTACATAGGTCTGAGACTTGCATGTCCAGGCTAAAATTGTTGTTGCCCATTTCATTTAGGATAGGCAGTGAATTGATAACAGGTTGTTCCTGTGCGTGAAAAAAATGTTTTTTAACAGTGAGAGCACGCACAAATTTATTAACATCACAGAGTGTAGTTAAATGGTCCATGTTTTTGCATGGTGCATAACTAAGACCCTTAGACAAAAGTTATAATTGATTATGAGAGAAGACGCAAGCTGACAGATTAATGACACTGTCAAAGGGTTTCAATTCTTTTTGTCCTTGCCCTTGCCCTTATTAGTTTGACGTGTTACGTATGGATTTCCTCCATTGAAAACTTCTGCCTGCTCTCTGCTTTTTTTTGTGTACACATGTGGTGGTGGTAAATTGTTTTTTTGCATGACTGCCATTTCCAATCATGGTTCTTTCTGAGTCAGATTGCTCAGCATAATAGTCAGATTCATTTTCCGAGGAGGAAAAGGACACTTTACTGCAGGAACGTTTTTTATTGATGCGCTTCCTTAGAATTGAACGAGGTGTTCTCGAGTCCTTGACATACACTGTCTGTAAGATAGTCTATGTTGTCCCGATTGAATTTCAATTTTTTGATCTCAATAATTTGTTTTTCCTGGTTCTCCAGCTGTTCTGTGGTTTGTTTCAGAAAACTTTCAAAGGATTCCAGAGTGGTTTGTTGCTTCAACTGTGTGGTAAGTGTTTCTATAGCCTGATATTTTCCTGTTCTATGAGTAATTTCATTAGCAGTAAAGAACAGTCAGATAACACCAGATTCCAACGAGTTGTAAATTCTGAATCATAAGGTTTTGTAGGGTACTTACAGATGCGTATTCCCCTTGGTATCATGCGTTTCTCAAGATAATTTTGTAAAGTAGTTGAATTCCACCAAAAGCTCAGTCTGCTGGACATAGCTTTCTGTAGCTCCCTTTTCAGACCCCATGTCTGATTATCTGAACCCGTTGTGGTTTCAGAGTGTGAAAAAATGGATCTTGCTTGTTGGAATGTCTGTGTTTTGTTCCATAATGTCAGCTTCGCAATAGTCCACAAGACAAAAAATATTTCAAAAAGCGACAAAAAGACTGCTCTTGTGTATGTGCAAGCATATATATATCGGAGCAACACAATATCCAAAAAAGTTTCTCTAGTATTTGTAATAAAAGAGCGGGGAGCTATACATATAGCGATAAACTAGCAAAACCATAGAAAACTCATACATGAAAAAGAATATATTAACTATATTCTTGTATCTAGGGGGCAGTATTATAGTAGTTATATTCATGTAAATAGAGAGCCGTATTATAGTAGTTATATTCTTGTACATAGAGGAGCAGTATTATAGTAGTTATATTCCTGTACATAGGGGGCAGTATTATAGTAGTTATATTCTTGTACATAGAGGACAGTATTATCGTAGTTATATTCTTGTACACAGGGGACAGTATTATAGTAGTTATATTCCTGTAGATAGGGGACAGTATTATAGTAGTTATATTCCTGTACATAGGGGGGGATATTATAGTAGTTATATTCTTGTACATAGGGGGAAGTATTATAGTAGTTATATTCTTGTACATAGGGGGCAATATTGTAGTAGTTATATTCTTGTACATAGGAGGCAGTATTATCGTAGTTATATTCTTGTACACAGGGGACAGTATTTTAATAGTTATATTCATCAACATAGGGGGCAGCATTATAGTAGTTAAATTCTTGTACACAGTGGACAGTATTATAGTAATTATTTTCTTGTACATAGGGGCAGTATTATAGTAGTTATATTCTTGTACACGTAGTTGCCTGCTACCTTTTTCTCTTTGTGCCATAAGACAGAGTTTAAGTATGACCTAGTGGTGACTCC
Organism: Engystomops pustulosus; assembly: GCA_019512145.1. Lineage (NCBI taxonomy): Eukaryota > Metazoa > Chordata > Amphibia > Anura > Leptodactylidae > Engystomops > Engystomops pustulosus. Next base: position 102,624,653 of record CM033641.1, on the reverse strand, counting down.
GGTCAGGTTTCCGGTGAGGGGAATGTAGCCACCGTGGTGTTTTGCGTTTTAAGTTAAGGCAAAACACCGGCGGCTCGTTCCTGATCTCAGGCTTTTCCAAAAACCGCTGATGCAGATCGGGCCGCGGCCCGACCCCGGGTGGCACGGCTTTTGTCTGCGTTTGCTAGCGGCCACATCTGACACACCCTTTGGGGTTGACATGAATTAGCTGACAACCAGGAGTATCAGAAGAAAACTTAATTAAGTAAGAAAAGTGCATCTTACCACTCCTGATGGTGAAGTAGTGTGTTCAGCTGGGTAGTCAAAATGGGAATACTCGCAACACCCCAAAATTGGTGGGCTCACTGTAACTTTCATCTTATCTGCATCCTCGTCATCATTTACCCTTAGAAGAATCTGATATTAGGAAGAAACACCTCGTCGCGAGATATCCGGGTCTGTGATATGGTTGTCAGTACTTAGTACTGCCCTGTAGGGCCGGGAGTATAATAATTGAAGATACCCTAAAGGGGGAGAGTGTACCATTGACATGGATCGAACTGCTCATCAACCAGGAATGTTCATCCTGTGAGTATTCCACTTTGACTACCCACCTCAACCATATACACATATAATATTAATCATCAGGATGGTAAGATGCACTTTCCTTACTTATTAAGTTTTTCTGTATGTTGTCCTTATCCTTAACAATATCCTGGTCATATACCCCAAATAATAAATTACTTTCAAAGAAACCCCCCTTAAGCGACCAACCACAACTATAGCCTTATGATAATCAAAGCATATAACAACCATATTTTACTCATCTCACATCCTGGCTACCCCACCTTCTATGGACCTTCCCCAGATTCAAAAAAAACAAGGATGTCCCATAATCTCCAGTAAAGATTCGCTCTCCAGCTCATATACATCATCGACCTTTTACAAAAACCAAGTGGTTACCCTTCTGTTCATATTAAGAGGGACTCTGGGAGAGCCTCAGAAAGGAATTACAAGGTCTCAAAATTTAGCGGAGATTTTCTATTTCCTAACCCTGAATGTTCAGCTTGTACTCCAACATACCCATCTTTTAGGTACAGAAGCAGAACGTTGGACCCTTAACAACCACACCAACCTGAGACCAGCAACAAATTGTTTCTCTTATCGAAGCACTCCTATTCGTACTCGAACATAATGTGGCAATTTAATCAACCTGTCGAAAGTCAGAATATTCTAAGTTCCCATGGCCAACCAATTCAGTTTATTTACCATTGGCTCATGAATATTTTAAAGGGAGTCTGTGTATTCATTGCCGATGGGCAACTAAGTAATATTCTGACTTTCGACACTGATAAATGTACCCCAATTTGTTCTCATTCCAAGATCAACTATACCACCAAGGTGTGGGCAACAACAAAGGGGACTCAAACCTCATCATTATTCAGGGGAGGATTGAGTCCCTATTCTACCACATACCACATTCGGTCATGGTCAAAGCTTATATCATCGCTTAAGGTGCATACAATGAATCTTGATACAAGAACCCACTTGCATGGAAGCTTTCATCTACGAAACCTCCATCTTGAGATTGTCCTCCACCCAAAGAACAGGGTGAATAAACAAGAACAAAAAACCAACAAAATTGCTCGTATTTTGTCATGTATAATAGAGGGAATCAGAAATCAGGTAACTTGGAGTACCATTGAAAAGTATCCACACCTGAAAGATCTAGACCGACCCTTCTGAAAACCAAAAACATAAAAAATATTTGGCCCCCAGCAGATTACGACACAACCCCAACTGGATCCAGACGCCACTGGCCGATTGTTATCACAAGACCCAAACGGGATCTATAAATGCTCTCATTGGAAATGTTTGTGCTGTCTCCAGGTACGGTAAGGTGGGTTTTAATACTAGTTCCATTAGGGGTGACAATATTTATTAAGTTGTGTTCTGTGTATATTCAATTGTTGAGTTTGGGATATATATACTTATGTAGATTTTTTAACGGTTGCAGTGTCGTGAGATGCTGCTTGGAGAGAAGACATCTGGCGTGTGATTCACAGCGAATTGTACACCTGGAGGGAGAAAATCGTCTTGAAGTTCTCTCTGATGAAGCACGATCATCACCTGGTAAGGTACCAGAATGTCACTAAAGTCAGTGTCACTGACTGATAGTATGTGTGAAGCAGCATCTCAGCCTGTGTAGTATCTATCATCTAGTTGTCCGGATCTGGTGCGCTTGTGAGGATGCCTATTAGTAATGTTGTCAGCAAACGTTAAGCAGATTCAGATGCTTTTTAAAGTTGGGTATGTAAATTCAGTCTTTTTAATAACCAATGTTTTGGGTAAAGGAAATTATTGTAGATCGGATCATATCAGATCTCTGTAGAACCATACGAATGGAAAGGCTACGTAAAAGAATAGAAAACCATACCTATTGAAAGGTTACCAGCCAGTTACAAAGCATTCTCTGCCTATCCATCGATTTCATAAAAACTGCAAAGCCATCCTCTGTTAAAATGTAAAAAACCTCATAGGATAGAGTATTAAAACTATTATGCATCCGGCAGCATCCATCGAGAATTAGCTATTCTAAAAACCTAGATTTATCACCTCGGTCGCATGTTTACCCATCAGATGTTAAAGAATATTATACTTAAATTTCAAATGTGTGATTACTTGGTACATATGAGACACTTTATAATAGTTTTTTTCCATATGTTCTTATATCATTAATTTTAGATGACAATATCTATCAGTACTTGTACTATTTGTGTATTTCAAATAATTTTCTTTTTCTTTGTTTATAACTTGCATGTCAAGCTTTTTGTTTAACGGTAATGTTTCATGGCTAATCAACTGCGTTACTGCACAGACCAGACCACAATTCCCTTGACCTTCTGGTACAGGACTTATTACATTCTTTTATAATGGAAGGCTCGAACATGGTTGGTATCCAAGCGGTTTTTATTTATTATTGATCTATGTTATTTTAACGGAGCCCGATGAAAGACTCCAGTACGGAGTTGAAAACGCGTAGTCTCATTTAATTCAAGTAAAATTAATTTAAAGCATAAAGAGCACAGTCCTGAGGTGCAATTTTTTATGCCAAGATGAGTCAAGTTGGTCTGGACTTCAGGGGGAAAAGGAACCAAAAATGTACCAAACACCTTATGCACTTCAATGAAGGCCCAATACATAGTTTGGTATTGAGATAGACCAAACCAGTCTGTTCTATACCAGAACTGAGACAGACATTACGCAACTCAACTAGACGGCATGGTCTTTGCTGTGTCGTCTTCAACATTGTGTGCTAATACAGCGAACTGGCTGCTTACGAGAACCGCGACCGCAGGTGGTACGAATATACGGCCGAGATATACGTCCCCCATAGACGGCAATGGGCGTGCGCGCCCTACGGGGAAGTGGTACGGTGCCCGCCACACGTGCGGCCCGACTGCTCCATGAAAAAAATAGACATGTCCTATTTGTTCAGGGCATACGGCCCGTGCGCCAATATCCCTAGGATAGGGGCGGGGGTGAGCAGCGCTCTACCCTCCTCCTCTCCCACGCCACGTGCCCGTTGCCCGAAGTGACTACTTGGTACGCGGGCCACCATAGTGTGTGTCGGCCTAAAGAAGTAGTTTAGTGGAGTACACGAGGTTGTTCATCAGGAAAACCTATTTGCATATTTACAGAAAATCCCCTAGTGGTGCATCAATGGCTATAGTCTCCACCGCCTCATGGCAGCCTTAATTTGTAAATCTTATAAGCAGAACTGTTACTCCCTGACACTATGAGCAGGAGACATGGTATAAAGGGGTTATAAAGCAACTGTGACAGAACATAAACAATTATAGCTCAGTAGAGAGTTAGGGTTCTCAGCAAGTAAAGACAATATTTATATATTAATGACTTATGAAGAGGTTCCTATAATGTAATCCATAAACAAAGAATAACAGAACAAAAAGCAGACCGGGAACACAATTCTGAGATAAAAAACACATTTATATACACAGCAAACATACTAGATCATTTTAATTGCCAAAATGCAAGTAACTTAGCAAATGAAATATAAATTTCAATTTTGCAATATACACTTGCACACAATTCTCAACTCACGGAAGATTGTTCCAAACACATTGGTCAACTAACTTCAGATGTTATTTCAGGCTTATTAAAAATATTCTGTCTTTACATGTTATCACAAAGGTTGTTGATGTTGAGATTGGTTTTGTGGGATCCGTGCTCAAGAACTGAACACTGGCTTCTTAGTATATGCCCACCGGTGGCTGACAATTTAGAAACTGCCGCGGGATATAGCTATAGCACCAGCCCCTCAGCAGCCTGGCAAGCCCACTCCCGTCTGCTGGCATAGAGGTGGTACAAGGGGAATATAGTTGCAATTGCTGGCTATGCACTAGGGAATTACTACTTCATCAAGGCATGTCCGCTAGTAAAGCCTTGATATATATTTATCCTCCCTGCACCAAAAAGTTCAGTTTTATTTGTGTTCCAAGGTTCCTTTTTTTTGGTCGCACTAATTATGTGGTTATTAGACTGTGAATTTAGATTGTATTGCAAGAGCTTACTATTTGCGCAATGCAGAAAGTATCTGAATCTCCACATTCAAGAAGTTATAGATTTTGTTAGATTTGCTTTTTTGAGAATAAATGTGTGACAATTGCATCAAAAAAGGTGTCAGTAAACTAGAAGTACAGGCACAGTGTTGTGAGGAGAAAAAGCTTCCCCCAAATTGAGAGCTACATTGTAAAGTGGTTAGCTTTGAAAAAGAGGAAATGTGTGGTGCTGACATAAATCAAATAGGTCGCATGAGATGCGCGAGCAATAAATGGCAGCCCAAACAGGAGCAAACAGCATAATAAATGGGCCTCTAAGACTGTATGCAAATAGCCTGAGGGTCTCCAGGCTCCATAGGAGTTAATGGAGCCTGGAACCTATCAGGCCTTTGCATACAGTCTTTTCATCTAGTGAAAGACACATGTGAAAATTCACCAGTTTTTTCTTTTTTTTACAGCAAGTGCACCCAATTGGCCGTGCCCCCCCCCCTTCATGCCCCATTTATACAAAAGTTCTAGCTGACGTGGCGCAAGAAGCTTAAATATCCCCCAATTGTGAACACATTTAAAAGTTGGTGCATCTAAAGGAAATCTTCCATCGAATTATGGTGTATAACCAAGCACACTACATGCTGGGTGTGGCCCCTTATCAGAGTTGTTCTTCGTTACTTCTTATGCCCTTGCTTTTAGAAAAAATAGCTTTAAAAACTATGCAAATGAGCCTGAAGGGCTCCAGGACCATTAAATACTATGGAGCATGGGACCTCAGGTTCATTTGCTGATGTTTTACAACCTTTTTGATGAAAATCAAAAGGCAATAAAAAGGCTATTGTAGAAAGAATAGCAGATCCTCACAAACTGGGGACCACCAGCATAGTAAGTGTACTTGGTTTATAAACCATAATCCTGATGGTTATCTCCTTTAAAAGGACAACCTGTCATCAGGTCTGTGTCACTAGTTCCTGTCACTACTGACCTGTTGGAGCGCTCACAAGGATCCCACCCAGCCTTGATTCAAGTATTCATACATTGATCTTGTAAAATCAACATATTCTTTATCATGTAATGAGGATGGTCACATGAGTCAGAGGCAGTGATTCACCCCTGTGACCTCTCCCTCTCCTCCCCATGCTCATGTTGGGTGTAATGTATAGTAAAGATTGCTGGTTACTGTGCTGCATCGGTTGACATGCGAGCATCCTCCTAATATACAGGGTGTGCTGTGACTACAGACATCAGCTACACTGAATCTGACATGTTCGCTGTAACATGGCTGACCTGGAGTGCTAGTATCTCTCCTAACCAAACACACATGCCACAGGCGGCAGGGGGTGTGGCCACAGCACCAGGAAGCAATCATTATACAGGCTCAATCATTATACAGGCTGTCAGTCATGCACGGGTGTGGCTGTTGCCTCCCACTCAGAATAGAGTGGACAGTTGAATATGCTAAATGCTTAATTGGACATTTCACAGTCATTTGCATAAGCTTAGGACCCTCAATGCTTAGTTAATGCATGTAGAGGGACATGAAGGAAGAGGGCATGCTCTCTATGGCAGTTTAGGGGGGTTTTTTGCCATGACGGGTTCTCTGTAGTCTGTCTTTAGATCTTGATATTTTCTACTACACATCATTTACTGGAGTAAGTTTTGAGACCGTTCTTTTAAATTTTTATGAAGGTCTTGGTGGCTAAAACATCAGTAGGAGTGAGTCTCTCTAAAGGTCTTTTGCACATCAGGTTTAGTATAGTGCTTTACTACAGTGGCAATTCCGTTTAACAGCTCCTGTGTTTCCTTCCCGCCCAGGGACTGTGTCTAGATAGGTGACTTGTTGCACTTCATAAACGTCTAGTACATCTGGTATACTCAGATTTTAAAATCCAATTAAAGTAACTGAAATAAAGGTAGTGCATTGTGGACAAAATCCCTAACTTGTAAGCAAGTTTGTGAGAAATTTTGAAGACAGAAAAACTTACATAATCTGCACATGCTAAAAATCCTCAATTGCCCTCGCCAGCCACTGTTTCAAAAATAGTTTATACGGAAAAGTATAGAAAGATAATCCTCCCAAATAGTAATAGATTAGTGCTTAGTCCAATATTTTTTTCTTTTACAATGTGAAATATTTTATAACTATTCCATGGAAATTTGCAGACAGTAACAATTTATAGTACAAAGTTTATGTTGGCGTTACCAGCAATGCTTAACTATATAGGTACGGGAGAGATTGATACTGAGGATTAACAAAGGAATGCTGGAGGGAGAATGTTTATGTAGAGTTTAGAGGATGTGGTCCAAGAACAGTGCATTTTTCATTTTCATGCCGTTCTCATTGGGTATGGTTTTAATTAAAAAGAGGTTCAGTAATACTAATGCTTTCCTACAATATAAAGCAACAATGTCTGGTTGTTCATGTTAAATTCATTTAATGACAAAAAATTCAGAATACGAAAACTGAACAGGCTTCCCTCATCCATTATAGAAAATATATTAGGGTCCATTCTCGATCGATTCGTTATGGAAGTCTACTTTAACAGAGAAAATAATAGGCTATCTGTAGGGTCGAAATATAGCCCTTGTTGAATAGCTCAAAGGTGGGGTACAGCATCAGTCCATCTGCATAGTTTTTATTATTATTGTTCCAGGGTCAATTCTGGCCTTTTTCCTCTGGGACAAAAATTGTACTGCCCTCCTTCCCCTAAACCCCTGCATATTGCCGGCAAAAATATAAAATTATCTACAACCTGATCATAAATGTTTGATGCTGTCTCACACACTAGTAGGTCAGACACAGACATTAGTGACATCTAGTACTTACAGGTGATGTCTGATCATCAAAAGGACTTCATTACATCTTCTTCCTGCCATGGTTTAGACTGTTGAATTCACCATACTGTGCCTTTTACTTCCAGTATAATGTTGCTGGATACAGTGCTCCTAAATAATTATACCCTAACACCACAGCCATAACACAAACATCCTTTTATACTCCCAAATCTATTAAATATGTACACCACCCACCAATTATAAATAGCAGACCCGCAATTAATATATAGATAGTATATACAACACCCCCCCATCCATAGGAACTAGGCACAAGCCCCCATAGGTACTATATAGGGGCCAACAACCCCCCACAGGTACATATACAGTCAGGAGCCACCCCATAGGTTACTAAAGCAGACAGTAAACCCACCCCCACATACTATACACAGGAAGGGCACCCTCTCCCATAAGTACTATATACTAATCACAATGGTAAATCTGAAAGAAAAAGTCTAGTGTGGCTGGTTTAACCCGTCGACACATTGACAATTTCACCCATAGTAACTAAATGTTGCACCTTTATGTTATATTGTTGCAGAATATTCAAAGAGAGCATACACATTTAAACAGCAGGTTCAAAGAAACCATTATATGTATATATATATATATATATAATATATATATATATATATATATAATATATATATATATGTGATTAGAGGAAATCTTACCACCAGGATCAATGATTGTAAACCAAGCACACTTACATGGTGTGTGTGCTCCCTCTGGTAGGATCTGCTCCTCTTTAACTTTTTGCACTTATTTTTAGAAAAAATGTCTTTAATATTAGGAAATAGAGCGTGAGGGGCCTGGCTCCATAGCTGTTAATTGAGCCTCTCTCCTAATGTATCATATATCATCTATCTATCTACGTAGGGAAAGTCCAAACAACAGCACATCAAAGAAATAGCAGTGGTGGGTGCAGGCACTCAGAACCAGGCTTTAGGTTCTCCAGAGGTAGGTAATGAAAATAGGCAGGCCCCACTCCAAGGTATTCCGTGAAAAAAGTGGTGTTCTTTATTCATGTTAGAGTACATTAAAGTACTAAACAGCGCGTTTCGGCTCCAGGGAGCCTTTTTCAACAGCTTGGTCGATAGCTATAAGGGAAGTCTCCTTTGTGCGTTTTTGGCAACGCATAAAAGTTGAGGACATACTGGATTGTGGGAAGTAGAAATCCATTGTTCGTTCATCAAAAATTTGTAAGTGCACTCTTCTTTCCAGGAGGTCCGAAATGGTCTTGGTAATGGTGAGATGTGGGGTCCAAGGGAAGTTACGATAGGTGGTCATCTTCTAGCATCAGTAAGATGGACAATCGGTATAATTTCTATCCAAGATAACAATTGTACCCCCTTATCAGAGGGCATATGAGATATTATGGATTGTCTTAGAGTTTTTTGATGGCCCGTTCTTCACAATAGTGCGTAAGTGCAGTGATGTGAGGTCTCTCTAAACTGCTTCCTGATCCATTCAGGGACTCTAGAGTTAATGGGGTAAAACCCCGGATTGCTTTGTTGTGTTGCAAGAAATGTCCATACTGCTTGTTGTGTCTGTGTTCACATACAAGGGATCTGTCAGATCTTAGATGAAAAAGGGTAGGCATAGGTCTGAGACTTGCATGTCCAGGCTAAAATTTGTTGCCCATTTCATTTAGGATAGGCAGTGAATTGATAACAGGTTGTTCCTGTGCGTAAAAAAAGTTTTTTTAACAGTGAGAGCACGCACAAATTTATTAACATCACAAGAGTGTAGTTAAATGGTCCATGTTTTTGCATGGTGCATAACTAAGACCCTTAGACAAAATTATAATTGATTATGAAGAAGACGCAAGCTGACAGATTAATGACACTGGCAAAGGGTTTCAATTTTTTTGTCCTTGCCCTTATTAGTTTGACGGTTACGTATGGATTTCCTCCATTGGAAATTCTGCCTGCTCTCTGCTTTTTTTGTGTACACATGTGGTGGTGGCAAATTGTTTTTTGCATGACTGCCATTTTCCAATCATGGTTCTTTCTGAGTCAGATTGCTCAGCATAATAGTCAGATTCATTTTCCGAGGAGGAAAAGGAACTTACTGCAGGAACGTTTTTTATTGATGCGCTTCCTTAGAATTGAACGAGGTGTTCTCGAGTCCTTGACATACACTGCCTGTAAGATAGTCTATGTTTTGTCCCGATTGAATTTCAATTTTTTGATCTCATAATTGTTTTTCCTGGTTCTCCAGTGTTCTGTGGTTGTTTCAGAAAACTTTCAAAGGATTCCAGAGTGGTTTGTTGCTTCAACTGTGTGGTAAGGTTTCTATAGCCGCTATTTTCCTGTTCTATGAGTAATTTCTTAGCAGTAAAGAACAGTCAGATAACACCAGATTCAAACGAGTTGTAAATTCTGAATCATTAAGGTTTTGTAGGGTACTTACAGATGCGTATTCCCCTTGGTATCATGCGTTTCTCAAGATAATTTTGTAAAGTAGTTGAATTCCACCCAAAGCGTCAGTCTGCTGGACATAGCTTTCTGTAGCTCCTTTTCAGACCCCATGTCTGATTATCTGAACCCGTGGGTTTCAGAGTGTGAAAAAAGGATCTTGCTTGTTGGAAGCTCTGTTTTTGTTCCATAATGTCAGCTTCGTCAATATGTCCACAAGACAAAAAATATTTCAAAAAGCGACAAAAAGACTGCTCTTGTGTATGTGCAAGCATTATATATCGGAGCAACACAATCCAAAAAAGTTTCTCTAGTATTTGTATAAAGAGCGGGAGCTATACATATAGCGATTAAACTAGCAAAACCTTAGAAAATCATACATGAAAAAGAATATATTAACTATATTCTTGTATCTAGGGGCAGTATTATCGTAGTTAATTCATTTGTAAATAGAGAGCCGTATTATAGTAGTATATTCTTGTACATAGAGGACAGTATTATAGTATTTATATTCCTGTACATAGGGGCCAGTATATAGTAGTATATTTTGTACATAGAGGACAGTATATCGTAGTTATTCTTGTACACAGGGACAGTATTATAGTAGTTATATTCCTGAGATAGGGGACAGTATTATAGTAGTTATATTCCTGTACATAGGGGGGGATATTATAGTAGTTATATTCTTGTAACATAGGGGGAAGTATTATAGAAGTTATATTCTTGTACATAGGGGGCAATTGTAGTAGTTATATTCTTGTAATAGGAGGCCGTAATTATCGTAGTTATATTCTTGTACACAGGGACAGTATTTTAATAGTTATATTCATCAACATAGGGGCAGCTCAGCATATAGTAGTTAAATTCTTGTACACAGTGGACCGTATTATAGTAATTATTTTCTTGTCATAGGGCAGTATTATAGTAGTTATATTCTTGTACATAGAAGCAGTAGTATTATAGTAGATTATCTTGTACATAGAGGCAGTATTATCGTAGTTATATTCTGTACCACAGGGGACAGTATTATAGTTATATCATCAAATAGGGGGCAGCATTATAGTAGTTAAATTCTTAAACAACAGTGGACAGTATTATAGTAGTTATGTTCTTTGTACATAGGGGACAGTATTATAGTAGTTATATCTTCTTGTACATAGGGAGCAGTATTATAGTAGAATATTCTTGTACATAGGGGGCAGTATTATAGTAGTTAATGTACAAAAAAAAATAGTGGAAAACAGCTACCCCACAACGATCCTATTCAGCCTCAAGACGACAGTGTGCACGAAGTCCAAGGGTCCATCCGGTAATCGGTCCCGGCCAATAGGCTATATTCAAGAACAAAGAAACAACGGAAGGGCTCCAGCAAAAACAGGTGAAGTTCCAGGTGGCTTAAAAGTATCAAAAAGAATTTATTAAATCAGGTTAAAAAGAACTTGCAAGTGCAATGGAAACGAACAGGATACACTGGGGATTGACCAACAAAACAGAGCTTGCGGTAACGCGTTTCGGACTAACGCAGCCTAGTCCTCTACTCATACCTAGCTCAAGTACCTAAGACAGAGTTTAGAGTCACAGACCTGAGAAAGCGCTCCTATCGCGAAACGGTCCACCTCTCTACCTGCTCCAACCAGCTTCAATAAATCTTCACGTTTCGGTGAGTGACCGTTTCCTCTTCTTATTGGGATTGTTTTCGTATTATTGACAGTCATGCTGCACCCGGAGCGCACCACCGAGTGATTTTGCAGACCCAGCCTCTGTCAAGGTGTGTTGCATATGTAGAAGAGACGTAGTTGCCTGCTACCTTTTTCTCTTTGTGCCATAAGACAGAGTTTAAGTATGACCTAGTGGTGACTCCGGTCAGGTTTCCGGTGAGGTCAAAGGACCCGCCCCCTGTACGAGCAAGGAAATGACCGCAGTATAAGATGAAGCAAGATGCAACAAAAATGCAAGAAAAACAAACAAATAATAATACAGAAAACGAAGTTAATGTGCATAGAGGTAATACATTAATAGAAGTACATGAGATCTTGTTTGAAATTTAAGCCTTTAGGCGAGCGAGTTTCAAGATTGAGGATCCAGAAGGCTTCCCTGGAGAACAATGCCTTCTTCCAGTCCCCTCCCCTTACAGGTTTAGGAACCTGTTCGATAGCTATAACTCGCATGCCACTCATAGATCCAGAGTGGACTTCCTTATAATGTTTAGAAATACCAGATAGGTTGCGTGTACTAGCTATAGTGCGGGGGTTTGCCCCTGTAATGTGCTCGCTAATGCGTTCTTTAAGCTTACGGGCCGTGCAGCCCACATATTGAAGGGAGGCTTACGGGCCGTGCAGCCCACATATTGAAGGGAGAATATAGTACAGTGTACAAGGTAAATTACATGAGTGGTTTCACAATTGATATAGTACAGTGTACAAGGTAAATTACATGAGTGGTTTCACAATTGTTGTATGAATGTATATTGTAGCTTAAACCTGTACTAACAGCAGAAAAAGATGTAGTTTTGAGCATGTACTTGCAGAGGTTGCAACGGCTGCCCAACAAACACTAACTGTTTCTCTAATTGAAGAGCCTCAAGCTCGCCCATTTTGTGCGTGTTATCTTTCTGGTGACCATTTGTAGAACATACAATTTAATGACATTCTATACACACACGTTTATTATTTATCTATAAATATGTTAAAGTAATTTCTGCACATATATCCTCACTACTGTTCTTCTGCAACTTGTGGAATCCTCCTTATCCAACTGCCCTTGGGCCCACCATACACCAGCCCACCTCCTACCACCCATCAACATAACCTGCCCCCTCTTCCTCTGACCTGTCTAAAACCCCTTCAGTGTCCTCCTTTTTCCCTCCGCCCCGATCCTAAGTTTTTAAAATACTCTCGCCACCCCTGCTAGGCTATTCTCCCCCACACCTCAGCATTATTCTATCCCTCTTCCTGATTAGAGAGTCCCTACACCACTAGCTGCCTGCTTAGTGATATTCCGCGTCTAAAATGTGACCAGGGGTCCTAGGTCCCACCACTTTGTTTAATGTCATCGTCCATCAATAGTATATGCCAAGTCATTTATTGTATTTCTCCTTGCCCTCTTGCCCCTTATCATATGTCGCAGTGATCCTACAAATACCCTCCACCGGTCCTTACCCCTCATGCTTGTGAACAAATCAGATTGTACAAATGGTTAAAGGCATGGTTAAAAGGCTGACCTGAGGACCTTGTGTGGGTATCCCCTTTGTTTAAATCTGTTTCTTCTCAGATCTTTCCTTAGATTGTGCTTTAAAATTCGTACTTGGGTCTTGGGTACTGCAGTTCCTTCTTATTAATTAGGAACTGCCCCTTGGAATTCCTCTCCGAAGTGGCAGGGGGGATGGCTCTCCCATCTCTCATGAGTTTGGTCTCAGTAGGTTTGGCGATATATTGTCTTATTAAGAATCTTATTTCCTGTTTCACCAAGAGCAACATCCAGAAAGGTAGCCTTGTTTCAATCATCGGCCTCATGTGTGAATCTCAGGCCTATTGAATTCACATTAAGGCCTGCCCACCAAATGGCTGAAAAGACTTTTGTCCCTCGTTCCATAATACACATATGTCCTCAATGAAATAAAAGAAAATAATTCAACCCTTTCGATGCCTGGGTGTGGGACATCCCCAAATATAGCTGTAGCCTCCCACCTCTCCGGAGCAAATTGGGCATAAAGTGGGTTCAACTAGACTAAAAACCCATCACCGTGCCCCTGAGCTTGTGGTAGACCTTACTTTTACAGCAGTTGTGCGCAATGAGTATTCAAGCAATTCCCAGTTATGTGCCTTGAATGTCTACCCGTAGTTGAATAAAAGAATGCAACTGCTTTCCAATCCTGCCTGTGTGGAAGAGTAGACGCCTCTAACTACATCAAAACTGCCTAGGACTCCACCATCCTCCACCACAATCCCCTCCGATGATCTGTGGTGTCTCTAGAAGGCAGGGCAGGATAGTAAACAAAAGGCAGCAGGTTTTGATCAACATAAATCCTATTTTTGGACACAGTGGTCAACACCTGAGACTATTTGGGGTTCTCGCTTTAAGTGGGCAATAGCCCTTTATGGGGATCTTCTGGGAGCGGCATAGAAATGTACTTTCGTGGAAATTTAGGTAGCATATTCATATTAATCCTTTCCAATTAGATTGTTCACAAGTGCAGTATCCAAGATCAACTCTAGCTCTTTATAAAAGTCTTTTTGTTGGATTTTTTTGAAAGACTTCATAGCACTTGAGTCACTGAGTAATTGCTAGGCACATTTGTGCCTGTATTGGGGGACGTCCATGACCACAATGTTTACCCCCTTTAATCAGAGGATTTATTAACAAGGGTAGTATCTTCCTCAGCTTTTATGCCTTAAATCTCCTGTCCTGTCATATTTGGTATGTGGTGTGTCCTGATTCATACATTCCTAAATCAGAGAAACTGTCTTCAACAAATATCCAGTAAAGTCCTCTTCCTCCAGTCTGGATGTATTTTCTAAGTCAAAAGAGTAGGCTCATGTCGGTAACATGTCAGTTCGGGATACCAAATGCAGCAACTCTTTCTGTGTTTGGGTCTAATGAAGTGTTTACGCCAATGAGGCGGTCTGGCAAAAAGGTGGATATCTTCTTATCCAGTCAATATGTGTAAGTCTGCTGTGGTAACCAAATGAAAGTCCTTTCTCTATACACTGATTTGTTCAGGTCATGCCTTACTATACAAAATCAGGACTTGCCTGGGGGGTTTTTAAGTAGTTGTAACGGCTTCGTTCGGGAGTTAACCCCAAACAACCGGGCCCCCGCACCCCTAACTTTTACCTCTGTTACCTCCTCCCGCCTGTTTTGTCCTCTAGGGGTTTTGCTCCTGCTCGCCTCCACTTTTGGTTCCTGCTTCCTAGATATAGAATCCGTGTTTAGTCTCCCTGAACCGTCTGTTTTAGTTGTTAGAATGGTATAAGCTCGATTATCTCTGAAGTCTGCAGATCTCTAAAAATTGCCTATGCTTCCTTCCTATTAAGTGGTACTGATTTCTCCAACGTATTCTGTAGCTGAGTTTACTCTTGCGGCAAATGGGTTTTTTATATGTTTGAATTGCGAACATCTCATGTGTTCCTGGGTTTCTTTTCACGAGTTCCAGTTTACCTTTCTTCATCAAGGACAGTTTCCATAAACCAGAGAGAACCTCGTAGCCTCCTGTTCCCACTTCGTAGTGAGCCACGGTGTTTTTAATCTGCTCCCTGGGTTAAGGGTAATCCTCAGGCCCCTAGGCACCATTTATGTTTAAGGTTAGTGTCAAGGCCTTGTACTTCCTCACCAGGAGGTGCACTGGTCTTTGTAAATCTTTGTTAACTCTTGTGGAAGTATTACTCTGATAATTGGGGGTATATAGTTTCTGTACAAAAATCCTTATCCGAGAGGACCTCATTTCACTCGGATAGCCATTGTTGTCTTTCACATCCGTAGTTAGAGACCTGCCATACCACTGTGATTCAATTTGTAAACAATGTAAGCAACAGAACCTCAATATATCCACCAGGTTATTAATCAAGAGGGTCATGAATCGACCCGTACTGCTCTCTATAATTCACTAATCAAACCAGCACTCAAGTATGGGAGCTGGGCAAAATAAAGATACCTTAATATTTGATATGCATTAAAAAATAATTACCCGACATTGGAATTATATATATATACCCGTATATTTTGGACACGCTGAGCGCGTGACTTAGCACACGGGGTGCCCGCTGTAACATATAGCAATGCTTCTTTCTGCAAGGTCTTTACCCCACACTCCCCCGCCCCCCCCCCGAACCATTTTGGGGGGTCGCCGATTGGTGCTGTGCATCACTGGGGTCCGATCCTGGCCCCAGTGTTGCCTGCAAGACCTGCCGCCGTAAGATGACGTCTATGACATCATAACACAAACCCCACATATATAGTAATCACTCACTACACTGCGTCCGTACCAACCCTTAGACTAACAGTAATAATTATTGAACCCGCACAATAAACGTTGTAATGAAAAACTGTTATAAACCCTCAAAATGTCTGATTTTTCTTACCTATTCAATTCCCACAAAAAATGCTATAAAAAGTGATCAAAAACATATGTACTCCAGAATGATAAGGTGCAAAGTCACATGTTCCCGCGAAAACAAGCCATCCACTATCTCCGTAGCCAAAAATTTAATGCACAAATTTATGCCACTTGAGACGGGAAATACAAAAATGATAATTTTTTTTCCCCACATTAGGGTTTTATTATTTGACAAATTTTATAAAACGTAAGAAATATCTTCATGTATGGTATCCCCGTAATCGTCTGACCCAAAAAAACTAAACTCAGATATAAATATAACATGATTGTTTAGGCTAAAGGGTGAACACCAAAAAAAAGAAGGAAAAAATCCAGTAAGATTGATGCTTTTCTCTACTCCTACCCCTCAAAAAAGTTTCTAAATTTCAACAATTTGGGATTACCCCCCAAACCCCAAAATGGTAACACTAGGAAAAAGCATCCATCCTGTTCAATGCTGTCACAATGGCCCCAAAAACGAAAAAAGCGAAAATTTTTATAGCCTGGCAAAAAGGGGCCAATGATGGAAACTAAAATCCTGCGCTTCAGGGTGCTCCTTCCCTTCTGCGTCTCGCTGTGGCCGCCATAAAACAAATCACGGCCACATATGGGGGGTTTTCTGTAATTAATAGACCAAATTGTTGGTGGGGGTTTTTCTCTTTTTTATCTTTTGAAATTTTTAGGGCTAATGAACGATACCCGGCACAATTTGACCATTCTAAATGTTCCCTCCATTTGATTCAATTACGCATGAAGATCTCAAGGCGTTAACAATCTTCGTCAAAAGCGGTTTCTGATAGTTTAAGGGTGCAGATTTTAAAATGTTAAGAGTTGGATTATAGAGGGGGTTTTTGATGGCTAATATGTAAAAATGTCATTCAAACTGTATTTTATCCCCAAAATAGTCACTTCTAAAAATCTGGAAAGCATATTCCTTTTTCAGCCGCTTGTACCATCAAATAAATTATCCAGCCATTTCATAAATGATGAAAATGTAAAGTAGACATAAGGAAATATATCAGCTATTTAATTTACGTGGTTAAATCTATCTGCCGACACTCACTGATTTCAAATTTCAACAATGCAAATTTTTCAAAAAAATTCATCATTTTTTCTTTTTTTTGTAAATAAACACAAAACTTATCAGCCAACATTTACCACTAAATGAGTACACATGTGGGGGAAATCATCTCAGAATATCTTTGTAAGTTAATAGAGTGTTTTTCAAAAGTTATAAAACATATAAAGCGACGCATGTCAGAATCAAAAAAATCAGACTGAGCCTTATGCTCCAAAATGGCTTGATCCTTAAGGTGATGTCAGACTGTCCGCCTTGTCTTGGCCTGCAGCGCACACGACCAAAGCCGCGCACCCCATGGGCGGGCCGCGGGCCCTGATCGCATTTGGCGTTTCTATGGAAATGCCTGCGATCGGGAATGAGCACCGGTGTTTTGCGTTAATTTAATGCAAAACACCGGCGGCTCGTTCTGATCTCAGGCTTTTCCATAAAACCGCTGATGCGATCGGGCCGCGGCCCGCCCCGGTGGCACGGCTTTTGTCTGCGTTTGCTAGCGCCACATCTGACACACCTTTGGGGTTGACATGAATTAGCATGACAACCAGGAGTATCAAAGAAAACTTAATTAAGTAAGAAAAGTGCATCTTACCACTCCTGATGGTGAAGTTGTGTTCAGCTGGGTATCAAAAGCGGAATACTCGCAACAACCCAAAAATTGGTGGTCACTTAACTTTCATCTTATACTGCCATCCTCGTCATCATTTTACCCTTAAAGAACTGATATTAGGAAGAAACACCTCAGTCGGAGATTATCCGGGTCTTGATAGGTTGTCAGTACTTAGTACTGCCCTTGTAGGGCCGGGGTCTAATAATTGAAGATAACCCTAAAAAGGGGGGAGAGTGTAATACCATTGACATGGATAGAACTGTCATCAACCAGGAATGTTCATCCTGTGAGTATTCCACTTTGACTACCCCCCTCAACCATATACACATAAAACATACTTAATCATCAGGATGGTAAATGCACTTTTCCTTACTTAATTAAGTTTTCTTTATGTTTGTTCCTTATCCTTAACAATATCCTGGTCATATACCAAATACTATAATTACTTTCAGAACCCCCCTTAAGGCCAACACAACTATAGGCCTTATGATAATCAAAGCATATAACAACACATATTCTTACTCATCTCACATCCTGGCTCTACCCCACCTTCTATGACCTTCCCCAGATCAAAAAAAACAGTATGTCCCATAATCTCCATAAAGATTGCTCTCCAGCTCATTCTCACATTTCATCGCCTTTTCTACAAAACCAGTGGTTACCCTTCTTTCATATTAAGAGGGACTCTGGGAGCCTCAGACGGAATTACAAGGTCTCAAAATTTAGCGAGATTTTCTATTTCCTACCTTGAATGTTCAGCTTGTACTCCAACCTACCCATCTTTTTAGGTACAGAAGCAGAACGTTGGCACCTACCACCCCACACCAACCTGAGACCCAACAAATTTGCTTTTCCTTATCGAAGCACTCCTATTCCGTACTCGAACATAATGTGGCAATTTAATCAAACCTGTCTGAAGTCCGAATATTCTAAGTTCCCATGGCAACCAATTCCAGCTTTATTTACCATTGCTCATGAATATTTTAAAGGGAGTCTGTTATTCATTGGCCATGGGCAACTAATAATATCTGACTTTCGACACTTGAATAATGTACCCCAATTTTGTTCTCATTCCACGATCACCTATACCACCAAGGTGTGAGGCAACAACAAAGGGGACTCAAACCTCATCATTATTCAGGGGGAGGATTGAGTCCCTATTCTCACCACATATCCACATTCGGTCATGGATCAAAGCTTATATCATCGCTTAAGGTGATACAATGAATGCTTGATACAAGAACCCACTTGTCTGGCAAGCTTTCATTCTACGAAACCCCTCCATCTTGATGATTTCCTCCACCCAAAGAACAGAGGTGAACTAAATAAAAAAAAAAAAAACCAACAACAATTGCTCTGTCCTTTTGTCATGTATAATAGAGGGAATCAGAAATCAGTGTACTTGGGTACCATTGAAAAGTATCCACACCTGACAAGATCTAGACCGCCCTTCTGAAAACCAAAAACATAAAAATATTTTTTGGCCCCCAGCAGATTACGACCCAACCCCACTGGATCCAGACGCCACTGCCGATTGTTATCAACAAGACCCAACGGGATCTATAAATGCTCTCATTGGAAATGTTTGTGCGTCTCCAGTACGGTAAGGTGGTGTTTTAATATCTTAGTTCATTATGGGTGACATATTTATTAAGTTGTTGTTTGCTGTATATTCAATTGTGTAGTTTTGGATATATATACTTATCGTAGATTTTAAAACGGTTGCAGTGTCGTGGATTCTGCTTGGAGAAGAAGACATCTGGCTGTGATTCACAGCGATTGTCATGGAGGGAGAAATCGTATTGAAGTTCTCTCTGATGAAGCCGATCATCACCTGTAAGTAACCAGAATGTCACTAAGTCAGTGTCACTGACTGATATTATGTGTGAGCAGCCTCAGCCTGTGTAGTTCTTCATCTATTGTCCGGATCTGTGCGCTTTTGTGAGGATGCTATTAGGAATGTTGTCAGCAAACGTTAACGCAGATTCAGATGCTTTTTAAAGTTGGGTATGTAAATTCAGATCCCTATTTTAATTAACCAATGTTTTGGGCTAATAGGAAATTATTTTTGTAGATCGGATCATATCAGCTTCTGTAGAACCATTATCGAATGGAAAGGCTACAGTAAAAGAATAGAAACCATACCTTATTGAAAGGTTACCAGCCAGTTACAAAGCATTCTCTGCCTAATCCATCGATTTCATAAAAACTGCAAGCCATCCTCTTGTAAAATTGTAAAAAAACCTCATAGGATAGAGTAATTTAAAACTATATGCATCCGGCAGCATCCATCGAGAATAGCTTCTAAAAACCTAGATTTATCACCTCCGGTCGCATGTTTACCCATCAGGATTTAAAGAATATTATACTTAAATTTCAAATGTTGATTACTTTACATATGAGACCTTTATAATAGTTTTTTTCCATATGTTCTGTATATCATTACATTTTAGATGACAATATCTATCATACTTGTACTATTTTTGTGTATTTCAAATAATCTTTCTTTCTTCTTTTGTTTATAACTTGCATGTCAGCTTTTATGTTTTAACGGATAATGTTTCATGGCTAATGCAACTGCGTTAACTGCACGACCAGACACAATTCCCCCTTGACGCTTCTGGTACAGTATTTACATTCTTTTTAATGGGAAGGCTCGAACATGGTTGTATCACAAGCGGTTTTTTTAATTTATTATTGATCTATTGTTATTTTTAACGAGCCCTGATGACGATCCATAACGGAGTTGAAACGCGTAGTTCATTTTAATTCAATAAATATTACTTTACAGCAGTAAAGATGCACAGTCCTGAGGTGCATTTTTTTATGCCATAGCAGAAGTCAGTGGTGGCGTCCTGGGACCAAAGGGGGGAAAAAGGAACCAAAAAAAAAATTGGTATAACGCAAATCAACCTTATGACTTTCAATGAAGGCCCAATAACATAGTTTGGTATTGAGATAACCCAAACCAGTCTTTTCTATACCTAACTGTGCAGACAGACATTGGAAACGCAACCAAACTAGACGGCATGGCTCTTCTGTGCGTGTGACATTTGTTCCGTGCTTACAATACCAGCTGTATACTGGTCGTGCATTACCGTATATAGAAACCGACTACGACCGCAAGGGGTACGTATACGCCCAGATATACGTCCCCCATAGACGGCAATGGCGTGCGCGCCCTACGGGAAGTGGTACGGTGCCGCACACTTGCGGCCCGTACTGCTCCTGAAAAAATATGACATGTCCTATTTTTTCAGGGCTACGGCCCGTGCGCCAATATCCCTATGGATAGGGGCGGGGGTGAGCAGCGCTCTCCCTCCTCCTCTCCCCGCACGCTGCCGTTTGCCCGCCGTGCTACGGTACGCGGGCAACCATAGTGTGTGTCGGCCTAAAGAAGTAGTTTAGTGGAGTCCACGACGGCTTGTCTCATCTAGGAAAACCTTTTGCAATTTACCAGAAAATCCCCTAGTGGGTGCATCAATGGCTATACGTCCTCCACCGCCTCATGGCATCCTTAATTTGTAAACCTTCATAAGCAGAACTGTACTCCCTGACACTATGAGCAGGAGACATGGTATAAATGTGTATAAAGCAACTGTTGGACAGAACATAAACAAAATTATAGCTCAGTAGAGAGTTAGGGTTCCTCAGTCAAGTAAAGACAATATTTCTATATTTACGACTTATAGCTTTCTGGTTCCTATAATGTAAAGCCATAAACCAAAGAATAACAGAACAACAAGCACGACCGGGAACACAGAGTCCTGAGATAAAAACCATTTATATACACAGCAAACATTACTAGATCATTTATAATTACCAAAATGCTAAGTAAATTTAGCAAATTAAATATAAATTTTCAATTTTTGCATGTACACTTGCACACAATTTCTCAACTCCGCAGTAAGATTGTTCCATAAACCATTGGTCAACTAACTTCAGATGTTACTTTCAGGCTTATAAAAATATCTGTCTTTACTGTTCTCACATAAGGTTGTTGATGTTGAGATTGGTTTTTGTGGGATCGCGTGCATCAGAACTGGAACACTGGCTTCTTAGTATATGCCCACCGTGTGGCTTGACAATTCTTAGACTGCCGCGGGCTATAGCTATAGCACCAGCCCCCTCAGACCTGGCAAGCCCCACTCCCCGTCTGCTTGGCATAGAGGTGGGTACAAGGGGAATATAGTTGCAATTGCTGGCTATGCACTAGGAATTACTACTTCATAAGGCATGTCCGCCTAGTACAAGCCTTGATATATATTTATCCTCCCTGCACCAAAAAGTTCAGTTAATTTGTGTTTCCAAGGTTCCTGTTTTTTTTGGCGGCACTAATTATGTGGTTCTTAGACGTGAAATTAGATTGTATTGTCAAGAGCTTACAAAAACAAAAACTAATTTGGCGGCAATGGCAGAAAGTATCTGAATCTCCACATTCAAGAAGTATAGATTTTGTTTAATTTGCTTTTTTGAGAATAAATGTGTGACAATTGCATCAGAAAAAGGTGTCAGAAACTAGAATACAGGCACAGTGTTTGAGAGAAAAAGCTTCCCCCAAATTGAGGACTAATACATTTAAAGTGGTTAGCTTTTGAAAAAGAGGAAATGTGTGGTGCTGACATAAACAATAGGTCCGCATGAGATGCGCGAGAAATAATGGCAGCCCAAACAGGAGCAAACAGCATAATAAATGGGCCTCTAGACTGTATGCAAATAGCCTGAGGGTCTCCAGGGCTCCATAGGGCAGTTAATGGAGCCCTGGAACCTATCCAGGCTCATTTGCATACAGTCCTTTTCATGCTATTGAAAGACACATGTGAAAATTCACCAGTTTTTTTTTTTTTGAGGAGGGGGGGTGAGAGAAGGTAGAGTCAGCGTTGGGAGGTTGGGGGGGATGGAGGAGAGGCAAAAGGAAGGAGGGGAAGGTGAAGGGAGCGGCCGGGGGGGGGTGGGGGGGCCGAGAGGAATGCACAAAGGAAGAGAAGAAAAGGAATGGCGGGGTAAAAAGACTTAGGGGAGATGGGGAAGGGGGGGAGGATGGCAGGAAAAAATAAAGAAAAAAGTGTGTGAAAATTGGAGGGGAATACTGAGTGAAACGGGGGGGATAATGCATGGGAGGTAGGACGAAGGGGGGTATGGTCGGGGATGGGCTGACGGTGAAGAGGAGAAATGATGGTAAAGAGGGATGCGGGGGGTTATGGAGTCCGTGAGATTGGGGGTGGGGAGTGAGGGGCTGTGGGTGAGAGGAGCTGGAGGGTGAAAAGGAGAAAGAAGACGGCGGACTTATAGGGCGTAACGTGTCGAAAGAGAACTAATGGGTAGGGATGAGTAGTACAGGGAGGGGGGTGTAGGGGGGCGACAGGGTAGGTGGAAGAAGAGAGGAGTAGGGGGGTGTAGGGGGGTAACAGCATAGTGAGGGTATCATCGGGATCGGTGGGGGTAGACGGGGGAAAGGGGTCGATGGAAGGAGGAGGGGGAGGTGGTGTGGGTAAGGAAGGGTAGGACACGGCCAAGTAAAATAGGGAGGAGCGAAGGGGAAAGGGTGTGAGACAGTAGGTGGTGGGATATAGGTAGGGGAGGTGTACTGGCGGGGGAAGGTATAAACTGGGTGAGGGAGATATAGAGGGGTGAAGTGTCAAGGTGAATGAAAGTTAAGGGGACAAGGGGGGGAGAAAGAGGGGGGTGGGTGGCGTGGAGTTGAAGAGGGCGAAAGAATGGAATGGGACCATAGGGAGGAGGGATGCGCAACAAAAAGGGGGGGGGGCGGAGAAAACATCACGAGAAGTGGGTGAAAGTGAATGTAACGGGAGGGAAGGGAGGTGGAGGAGTGGAGGGGGAGGAATCGGAAATAAGGAAAGGGGAAGAAAAAGAGGGACTTAAAAGGTAAAAGTCAAAAAAAAGAGTGACCGATTGGGGCGGTTGGAGGACAGGAAGGGGATACGGTGGAATCAGGGATCATGGGCAGGAAGTGTTGATCGTGTGGAGAGAGTACAGGTGGGATAATAAAGCGAAAAAGCAGGAGAGTAGAGCGTAAGGAGTATAGAAGAGGATAAGGAATCCAAAAAAGGTGGACGGCGGCGAGGGAGGTTAGGTAAGTGGCTTGGGTGGGAGAGTAGGGAGTAGAGCGGGAGACGTATGGATCGCAATAATTTGAGAGGTGTGGGTACTATTTGTAAAGAAAGGAAGCTATAAGAATTGAGATGCCCAGCTGCAGCAAGTGCACCCAATTGGCCGTTCCCCCCCCCCCCTCAATGCCCCATTATTATACACAAGTTCTAGCTGACGTGGCGGCAGAGCCCTGTTAAATATCCCCCAATTTGTGAACAATTTGATAAAGTTTGGTGCATCTTTAAAGGAAATCTTCCATCAGAATTATGGATTATAAACCAGCACACTTCATCTGGTGTGTGGCCCCTTTTCAGGATGTTTCTTCTTTTACTTCTTATGCCCTTGCTTTTTAAGAAATCTGCTTTACAACTATGCAAATGAGGCCTGAAGGCTCCAGGATCCATTAACTCCTATGGAGCATGGGCCACTCCGGTTCATTTGCATATTTTTAAACCTTTTTTGGAAAATCAAAGGCATAAAAGCTAGAAGAATGCAGATCCTCACAAACGGGGCCCCACCAGCATGTAGTGTACTTGTTTATAACCATAATCCTGATGGTATCTCCTTTAAAGGAACTGTCATCAGGTCTGTTGTCCACTAGTCCCTCTGTCACTACTACCTTTTGGAGCAGCTCACAAGGATCCCATCCCGCCTCTATCTGTTATTCATACATTATTCATTGTAAAATCACAATTTTTATCATGTAATGAGGCTTGGCACATGGTCAGAGCAGTGATTTCACCCCTGTTACCTCTCCCCTCTCCTCCCCCTGCTCATGTCTTGTGTATGTTGTAAGCATTCTGGTATCTGTGCATGCATCTGTTGACATGCTGCATCCTCCTAATATACAGGTGAGTGACACAGACAATCAGCTACACATGAACTGACATGTTCTGCTGTAACATGGCTGCCTGGAGCTGCTGTTTCTCTCCTAAACACACCCACACTGCACACACAGTCTGCAGGGGTGTGGCCACCAGCACAAACCAAGGAGCCACATCCCCAAAAAATTAAAAAAAAAAAAATAACAGTGCTCACATCATTATACAGGCTGTCCGTCATGCCCTGGGGGTGTGGCTGTGCTCCCACTCAGAAAGAGTGGACACTTGAATATTCAATGCTCATTGGACATTTCCACAGGTCATTTGCATACAGCTTTAGGCCTCATTGATTAGGTTTTTACCTCATTGTAGAGGGACAATGAAAGGATAGAGGCAAGCTTCTAATTGCATTTTTAGGGGGGTTATTTTGCATGACGGGTCTCTTTAAGTCTGTCTTTAGATCTTGATATTTTCTACTCCACATCTTTTAGCTGGAGTAAGTTTTGGGAGACCGTCTTTTAAATTTTTGAGTGTCTTATGTTGCTAAACACATCATGAGGATGATTCTCTCTAAATGGTCCTTTTGCACATCGATTTCTTATAGTGTCTTTACTAAAGTGGGCAAATTCCAGTTTACAGTTCCTGTGTTTTTCCCTTGCGCCACTAGGGACTGGTGTCTAGATGGTACTTTGTTGCACTTCATAACCGTGTCTCATACTCTGGATACTTCAGGATCAAAGTCACAATAATTTAACTGAAATTCAAAGTGTAGTGTGCATTGTGGCACAAATCCCTATTGTTAACAATTTTGAGAAATTTTGAGACAGAAAACTTACATATCTGCAATGCATAAATCCTCAATTTTCCTCGCCAGCCACTTTTCAACAGTTTACAAAGTATAGGAAAGAAATTCCTCCCAAATATATGATTAGTGCTTAGTCCAATATTTTTTCTTTTTACAAATGTGAAATATTATAACGCTTTCCATGGTAATTTTGCAGCATAACAATTTATAGTACAAAGTTATGTTGGCTTACCAGCAGCTGCTGCTATATTTACGGGAGATTGATACTGAGGATTAACCAAGGAATGCTGGAGGAGAATGTTATGTCGAGTTTAAGGATGTGGTCCAAGAACAGTGCATTTTTCATTTTCATGCCGTTCTCATTGGGTATGGTTTTAATTAAAAAGAGGTCAGTATATACTAATGCTTTCCTACAATATAACACAATATGCTGGTTTTTATGGGGAAATCATTAATGACAAAAAATTCAGAATACCGAAAACTGAACGGCTTCCCTCTCCACTATAGTCAATATTAATTAGGGTCCATTCTCGATCTCGATTCGTTATTGGAAGTCTACTTTAACAAGATAAATAATAGGCTATCTGTAGGGTCGAAATATAGCCTCTTGTTGAATCTCAAAGGTTGGGGTACAGAATCAGTCCATCTGCATAGTTTTTATTATTATTTTTTCAAGGGTCAATTCTGGCCTTTTTCCTCTTGGGACAAAAATTGTACTGCGCTCCTTCCCCTAAACCCCTGCTATTCCGGCAAACTATAAAATTTTTTTTTTTATCTACAACTGATCATAATGTTTGATGCTGTCTCAACACTATTAGGTCAGCACAGACCATTAGTGACATCTGTACCTTACCGGTGATGTTTCTGATCCTCCCGAAAAGGACTTCATTACATCTTCTTCCTGCCATGGTTTATTACTGTTTGAATTCACCATACTGGTGCCTTTTACTTCCATATAATGTGCTGGATAACAGTGCTCCTAAATAATATATACGCCTAACACCACAGCCTAACACAAACTCCTTTTATACTCCCAACATCATTACAATATGTAGCACCCCCCAATTATAAATTAGCAGACCCCGCAATTAATAATATAGGATAGTATATACACCACCCCCCCATCCCATAGGAATAGGCACAAGCCCCATAGGTACATATAGGCGTCAACAACCCCCCCACAGGATACTATTACAGTCCGGATCCACCCCATAGGTGTACTAAATTCAGACAGTAAACCCACCCCCAGTTACTATCACAGGAGGGCACCTCTCCCATAATTACTATATACTAATCACAATGTGTAAATCTTTAAAGAAAAAGTCTAGTGTTGCTTGGTTTACCCCGTCGACACATTTGACAATTTCCCCCATAGTACTAAATGTTTGGCCTTTATGTTATATTGTGCAAGACTATTCAAAAGGCATACCCATTTTAACAGCAGGTCAAAGAAACCTATATGTATATTATATTATATATATAATATAATATATATATATATATAGATATATATATTATATGTGAGTAGAGGAAATCTTACCACCAGGATCAATGCTTGTAAACCAAGCACAATTACAGGGTGGTGTGCTCCTCTGGTAGGATCCTGCTCCTCTTTTACTTTTTCTGCACTATTTTTAGAAAAATGTCTTAATAAGTAGGAAATTAGCGTGAGGGGCCCGCTGCTCCATGCTGTTAATTGAGCCTTCTCCTAATGTATCTATTCTCTAATCTATGCTATCTACGTAGGGAAAGTGTCCAAAGAAAACCGCACTCAAGAAATAGCAGTGGTGGGTGCAGGCCCTCGAACCAGGCTTTAGGTCTCCAGAGGTGGTAATTGAAAATAGGCAGCACTCCAAGGTATTCCGTGAAAAAGTGGTGGTCTTTATTCCATGTTAGAGTACATTAAAGTACAGAACAGCGACGTTTCGGCTCCAGGGAGCCTTTTTCAAGCTTGGTCCGATAGCTATAAGGGAAGCTCCTTGTGCGTTTTTGGGTCAACGCATAAAATTGAGGACATACTGGATTGTGGGAAGTAGAATTCCATTGTTCGTTCATCAAAATTTGTAAGTTCACTCCTTCTTTCAGGATGTCCGAAATGGTCTTGGTAAGGAGATGATGGGGTCCAAGGGAAGTTACGATAGTGGTCTCATTTCTAGCATCAGTAAGATGGACCAATCGGTATAAATTTTTTCTATCCAAGAAACAATTGTACCCCCTTATCAGAGGGCATATGAATATATATGGATTGTCTTTAGAGTTGTTTGAGGCCCGTTCTTCACAAATGTGCGTAAGTGCAGTGCTGTGGGTCTCTCTTAAACTGCTTCCTGATCCATTTCAGGGACTCTAAGTTAATGGGGTAAAACCCCGTTGGCTTTGTTGTGTTGTCAAAAGAAATGTCCATACTGCTTGTTGTGTCTGTGTTCTACAAACAAGGGATCTTGTCCGTCTAGAGATAAAAGGGTAGGCATAGGTCTGAGACTTTGCCTGTCCAGGCTAAAATTTTTGTGCCCATTTCATTTTAGGAATAGGCAATGAATTGATAACAGGGTTGTTCCTGTGCGTGAAAAAATGTTTTTTTAACAGTGAGAGCACTCCACCAATTTATTAACATCCAGAGTTAGTTAATGGCAATTTTTTTGCATGGTGCATAACTAAGACCCTTAGACAAATTATAATTGATTATGAAGAAGACGCAAGCTGACAGATTATGACACTGGTCCAAAGGGTTGCAATATTTTTTGTCCTTGCCCTTATAGTTTGAACGTTTTACGTATGGATTCCTCCATTGGAAACTTTCTGCCCGCCTCTCTGCCTTTTTTTGTGTACCATGTGGTGGTGGCATTGTTTTTTGCATGACTGCCATTTTCGCATCATGGTTCTTTCTGAGTCAGAATTGCTCAGCATAAAGTCAGATTCATTCCGAGGAGGAAAAGGAACTTTACTGTCAGGACTTTTTTTAATTGTGCGCTTCCTTAGAATTGAACGAGGTTGTTCTCGAGTCCTTGACATATCACTGTCTGTAAATAGTCCTATGTTGTCCCCTTGAATTTCAATTTTTTGATCTCCATATTTGTTTTCCTGGTTCTCCGTGTTCTGTGGTTGTTTCAGAAACTTTCAAAGGATTCCAGAGTGGTTGTTGCTTCAACTGTGTGGTAAGTGGTTTCTATAGTCCCTGATATGTTCCTGTTCTATGAGTAATTTCTTAGCAGTAAAAGAACAGTCAGATTAACACAGATTCCAAACGATTGTAAATTCTGAATCATAAGGTTTTGTAGGGTCTTACAGATGCGTATTTCCCCCCTTGGTATACATCGTTTCTCAAGATAATTTTGTAAAGAGTTTAATTCAACCAAACGCTCAGTCTGCTGGACATAGCTTTCTTAGCTCCCTTTTCAGACCCATGTCTGATATCTGAACCCGTTGTGGGTTTAGGTGTGAAAAATGATCTTGCTTGTTGGAATGCTCTGTGATTTGTTCATAAGGTCATCTTCTCAAATAGTCCACAGACAAAAAATATTTCAAAAGCGCAAAAAGACTGCTCTTGTGTATTTGCAAGCATTAATATCGGAGCAACACATATCCAAAAAAGTTTCTCTATATTTTGTATAAAATATCGGGAGCATACATATAGCTATAAACTAGCAAAACCTAGAAAACTCATACATGAAAAAGAATATATTACTATATTCCTTGTATCTAGGGCAGTATTAGCCGTAGTTATATTATGTAAATAGAGGCCGTATTATAGTAGTTATATTCCTTGTACATAGAGGACAGTATTATAGTATTTATATTCCTGTACATTATGGGCATGTTATTATAGTAGTTATATTCTGTCATAGAGGACAGTATTATCGTAAGTTATTTCGTGTACACAGGGACAGGTATTATAGTAGTTATATTCCTGTGATAGGGGACAGTATTATAGTAGTTAATTCCTGTACATAGGGGGGATATTATAGTAGTTATATTCTTGTAACATAGGGGGAAGTATTATAGTAGTTATATTCTTGTACAAGGGGGCAATATTGTAGTATTATATTCTTGTACATAGGAGCAGTAATTATCGTAGTTATATCTTGTACCAGGGAAAAGTATTTTATAGTTATATTCATCAACATAGGGGGCCAGCATTATAGTAGTTAAATTCTTGTACCAGTGGACAGTATTATAGTAAAATTATTTTCTTGTACATGGGCAGTCTTATAAGTAGTTATATTCTTGTCATAGGAAGCGTATATAGTAGTAATTCTGTAACATAGGAGCAAGTATTATCGTAGTTATAGTCTTGACCCAGGGGACAGTATATAGTTTAATTCATCAACATAGGGGGCACATTATGTAGTTAAATCTCTTAAACACAGTGGACAGTATTATAGTAGTTATTTTTCTTGTACATAGGGGACAGTATTATAGTAGTTATATCTTGTACATAGGGAGGCAGTATTTAGTAGATATATTCTTGTACATAGGGGGCCGTATTAAGTGTTATATGTAACAATAAAAAAATAGTGGAAAACAGCTCCCCCCACAACATCCTATTCATCCTCAAGACGACAGTGTGCACGAAGTCCAATGGTCCAATCCGGTAATCGGTCCCGGCCACATGCTATTATTCAAGAACAAAGAACAACGAAGGTGCTCCAGCAAAAACGGTGAAGATTCCAGGTGGCTTACAAAGTATCAAAAAGAATTTATTAAATCCGGGTTAAAAAGAACTTGCAGTGCAATGGAAACGAACATGGATACACTGGGGATTGACACAACAACACAGAGCTTGCGGTAACGCGTTTCGGACAAGAAAAAACACCTAGCCCTACTCATACCTACTCAAGTACCTAAGACAGAGTTTAAGTCACAGACCTGAGAAGCGCTCCTATCGCGAAACGGTCCACCTCTCTCACCTGTCCAACCAGCTTCAATAAATCTTCACGTTTCGGTGAGTGACCCGTTTCCTCTTCTTATTGGGATTGTTCTTCGTATAGTGAACTGTCATGCTGCCCGGAGCGCACGCACGGTGATTTTGCAGACCCAGGTCCTCTGTCAAGGTGTGTGCATATGTAGAAGAGACCGTAGTTGCCTGCTACCTTTTTCTCTTTGTGGCCATAAGACAGAGTTCAAGTATTACCTAGTGGTGACTCCCGTTCAGGTTTCGCGTGAGGTCAAAGACCCGCCCCTGTCACGAGCAAGGAAATGACCGCAGTATAGATGGCAATGCAACAAAAATGCAGAAAGACAAACAATTATAATACAGACGAAGTTATGTGCATAGAGGTAATACCATTAAGAAGTCCATGAGATCTGTTGAAATTAAGCCTTTAGGCGAGCGAGTTTCAAGAGTGAGGATCCAGAATGCTTCCCTGGAGAACAATGCCTTCTTACAGTCCCCTCCCATTACAGGTTTAGGAACCTGTTCGATAGCTATAACTCGCATGCCACTCAGAGATCCAGAGTGGACTTCCTTATAATGTTTAGAATACCAGATAGGTTGCTGTACTAGCTATAGTGCGGGGTTTTGCCCCTTTATGTGCTCGCTAATGCTTCTTTAAGCTTACGGGCCGTGCAGCCCACATATTGAAGGGAGCATATAGTACAGTGTACAGTAAATTACATGAGTGGTTCACCTTGTGTTGTATGAAATGTATATTGTAGCTTAACCTGTAACTAACAGCAGAAAAGATGTAGTAAAAAGATGTAGTTTTGAGCATGTACTTGCAGAGGTTGCAACGGCTGTCACCACAGCAGTAGGTGCCCTTTGTTTGGAGCCGGTGTTTTCTCCGAGTGGGAGCTCTAGTAGACACAAATGACACTCCGTCTGCTCTTACTCCCTTCTCATGGTCAATACTGGTATATAGGGAGACTACGTCAAAAGATACCAACGTATCATTGTTACCAACATCCAATGTGTCAATTTTGTTGATAAAGTCTGTAGTATCACGAACATATGAGCGTGTGGAGATAGCAGCTTCCCTAAGTACCTTGTCTAGAAACCGAGATAGTGGAGAGAGGATAGACCCCATCCCTGCCACTATTGGTCTCCATGGCGGGTTTTTAAGATCTTTATGGATTTTGGGGAGTAAGTATAGTACAGGTGTGACTGGATGTTGTATCAAGAGGAATGAATGTAGTTTCCTGTCTATTAGATCTGTAGCAAAAGCGTGGTCTACCAAAATCTTAATTTTCTTAAGGATATCAAATTTGGGGTCATGAGTGCATCTCACATATATATCCGGATCGTTTAATTGGCGCATTGCTTCCTGGACATACTGGGCGGTGTCCATCACCACGATCGCCCCGCCCTTATCAGCCGGTTTGACCGTAAGGTGATGGGCACCGGCCAGTCTGCCCAGGGCATCAATCTCTTCAGAGGTCATATTGGGACGAGCCAGCGTCTGAGTAGTATTATGTTTTAGTGTGTTGAATTTGTTTTTTACAATTTGGATGTATGTTTCGATACCCCTATTAGTTTGAGGTGGCTGGAATTCGCTTGGGTTTTGAGCATGTACTTGCAGAGGTTGCAACGGCTGCCACCACAGCAATAGCTGCCCTTTGTTTGGAGCCAGTGTTTTCTCCGAGTGGGAGCTCTAGTAGACACAAATGACACTCCGTGTGTTTTCTCCGAGTGGGAGCTCTAGTAGACACAAATGACACTCCGTTGCTGAGGATTTCTCTTAAGGTGGGTTCGTATTCTAATATGGGAAGATGTTTTCTAATGATGCCCACTATTTTATGGAATTGTTTGCTGACTAATGGCAGTTTATGAAAATATATTTAGTTTAGGGGGGTTATTTTGCATGACGGGTTCTCTTTAAGCTACAAAATGGCTGCGTCCTTAAGGGGTTAAACATTGCACGTCTCTCGCAGAATTATATTTTAAAATATGTGGTGCTTATGGGTCTCTGAGCCAAAAAGGTTCCTGACCCCTGCTTTAAGCTCTCAGTAAGCCACTGATAAACTATAATCATTCATGTAAAACTTCTTTAAATGTCCTGACTCTTAGGGCACTGCCCCACTCACTGTATAATTACATCAACCAAACTTCCCAATCTAAATCTACTAAATAAAGAGTGGGAGTCTGGAACATTTTTTCTTAGCACATCAAATCCTACTCTGATGTCAATTCCTCCTTCTTCTTTCTGCCCCACTTAATTGCCATTCAACTGGCCCCACCATCTTAATGTCGTTATGTGGCTTCCATTACCCGTACTGTCCTACATTTGTCATACAAAACTGGGTATCGGTCTGTGAACGATGAATTAACAGACTCTAGCAGCACTTTACAGGCCCCATTGACTTCATGGTGTCTACCATTTTATTGAAAAAAAATGTTTAGACAGAATCTACAACTGATTCGTACATATGCAAAAAAATAAATATTTACACTTGGAATGTTTTGCAATATGTAATTATTTTTGGTGTGATTTTTTGTTTGGAGATTTTAGGAAAATTTAAAACACATGCTTTGTCTGCAGCACATAAATAATTTCTAGATACCCTGACATATTTAAATCATTAGCTTCTAGTATTATTTTGACATGTTTAGTCTCCAGAGATATTTATTTACTACTTATGTTCCTGTGGTACTAATTTGAACAGTCCATCAAGTCCATAATTTCATAGTGGATATAGATTTCCTTTTTAATCAGTAACCTGAAAGTATAGCTTAAGGTTATGCATCAATGGCGCTGTTCACATATCAAAGACCATTGCAGATAGCTTAACTGAGATGTTGCTGTGTTTAGCAGATTTTATAGCATCTTCTTCATTAGTACATTGTATCTAAATGTAGATCAAGTAACAATCTTTATTGGTCTAAGGATGTCAGTGCTCACCATAAGAAACAAATAATACTGGAGACCCCCAAAGCAGACATAAATACTGGAAACCCCCAAAACAAACAACTAACACTGGAGACCCAGAGCAGACAAATAATACTGTAGACCCCAGAGTGAACAAATAATAGTGGAAAACACCAAAACAAACAAATAATACTAGAGACCCCAAAGTTGACAAATAATACTAAAGAATACTACAACAGAATTAATAATACTGGAGACTCCAGAACAGACAATAATACTAATACTGGAGACCCCAGAGCAGACAAAATAATACTAGAGAACCAAGAAAAGTCAAATAATTCTGGAGACCAAAGAGCATTAAAAAATCTTACCTCTCATCAACCCTCTTCTTCTGATGCTGTGTCAGCTTTAGGACTGAATGATGTCTGGAGAAGAAGATGATAAAAGCAGTGAGTATTGCTGACAAACACTCACTGCTCTATTTTTCTTCCATTGTACCTTAGTTTCAGACCCTGTCACATAATTCCATCATCAAGATCCAGAGCAGCAGCAGAGGACCTGGAGTTGTGAATAGTATGTAAAGCTCCTGCAGGCTCCAAGCTCCAGCACCAAATTAGTGCTTTCATAATCTTCCAATGCTATTTCTCCAGCATTTCTGGAGAAATATTCTGCAACCAAATTGGGTAAACAGACTGCTGCACCCATTTCTAAATTTGCATTCCAATTTCTAAAGACGCATTCCATACAAAATTAATTTCTCCAAAACACAGGAAATTACGTTTCATTATAAGGGTGACCTATACGATTGGAACGTCATGGTGTTTGGCTTCTCGAATACTCCATACACGTTCAATCTAGTGCTAAAAACCCATTATAATACATGTAAGGTAACAGAGCATATTTTGACTAGTATATCTGGAGGACATACTGCTTTTCCATTTCGATCCGGTCCTGTTGACAGTTCAGAGAAACCAGGTCTCTGAATTTCTTGGGGTTTTGCATCAACATAAGTGTGCCCAGAGAAAAATGGATAGAGATGCAGGGGCTGGCACACCTGTTTTGCAAAAGAACAATAATTACATTGAGGCAGATGGTGGTCTTAATCGACAAGTTGATAGCCATGCAGCCAGGGTTTAAGCTAGCTCCCACCAGGTGCAGAGAATCACAAATGTTGTTACGTTCCCAGTTAAGGAGAGACATAGGATGGAAAGAAAAGAAAAATCTCACAATCTCAGTAAAGGGAGTTGGAGAGCTGGAAGAAATTTCCAGCCCCTCTTCCTTCATCGATTCAAACCCCAGAGGCAGATCTGGTAATAACATCAGACACTTCCCTCACAGGTTGGGGGGCCTTTTCAGCAAAAGGCGCCATAAGCGGAGTGTGGACAGATAAGAAAAAAATTACATATAAACATACTAGAGTTGAGAGCAGCAAAACTAGCGTGCCTCCACATGACAAAAGATACGAGTCCCCATCAGGGCATCGCTCCCCAGATGGACAACAAGACAGCGATAGCATACTTGAACAAAATGGGGGGAAAAAGGTCCGTGAAATTCTGCTTAGAAGCCCAACAATTATGGGAATAGGCAATAAAGAGAAACATAGATCTGATGGCCTGATATGTTCCAGGTCAATCAAATGCGATTGTGGATGACCAGACAAAAATTGTCCTTGACAACGATAGCATTAATGACACACAGTTTTGCGAAAATAACTGAACAGTATGGTCAGAGACAGATCGACCTGTTCCTATTGGAGACTCAAGACATTGCTGCAGCCCAGACTCGAAGTTTTCGTGGTTAGAAGATGGTCTCTAAAGGCTTGGAGGGTGGATGCACTCTCATTTTAGGGCCAGGGTTTAGGGTCCCCAAATTTCACACACACTACAGAGAATTCTTCAGTTATGGGCTTAACATACTGATGCTGAATAGGCCTTCTTGTTTTCCCACAAAACGCCCCTACCTTGTAGTCATCAGGAAAAAAATTACAAGTTACTATCCATGCTTCACAGTGTACATCTGTGGCTTGAGTGATGGTTGTACCAGTCAGTGCTAAAGATGGTCTCCAGTGCTCCCTTTATATTCTGCCAAGTTCCTTCAGAGAGTGCTGGTTATTCAGTTTTCTCTTGGAAACTAGTGCTAATGCTTTGTTTGCTATTCTGTGTATTTGACTTCTGCTACGCTTACCGACCATTCTATTGCTATACGATTCTGTATATTTGCAGCCATCTTAATTTTGATTTGATTCTGTCCGACTCCGCTTGTCTGTCTGTACCTTTGGTTTGTCTATTAGTGCCGTGTAACTCCTGTTATTACTCCACTTTCCCTGTCTCAAACTTTTTTTTTGGCTTGACGCTTTTCTGTGTGCTAGTATGAACACTGGTCAAGCTCTGATTTTCTGCTTCCTGTCCACTCCACCATCCCGAAGCAGTAAGCCCTCACTGTTACCTTTAGGGCAGTGGTGGCGAACCTATGGCACTGGTGCCAGAGGCGGCACTCAGAGCCTTTTCTGTGGGCACCCGGTCAATCACCCCAGCACACCAGACAGGACACAAAGAATCTTCCTGCAGTTCCAAGCAACTTAAAAGATGCTGCTTTCAGAAAGAAGCTAACATTTTCCATCTTTCTACTGTGTTGCTGTCCTCAGGAGGCCAATATGATTGAAAGTTGTTGAAGAACAGGGAGCAATAAGTTACTGCTTTAATTTTTGGTTGGCACCTCGCAATAAATAAGGGGGTTTTGGGTTGCTTTTTGGGCACTCGGCTGCTAAAAGGTTTGCCACCACTGCTTTAGGGTGTCTAAATGTCCTTTAGTTAGGTTCCTGAGAGTGGGTTCACCCTAGTCAGGGTGGTTTTATCTGCTGTAGGACCCTAGCCTTCAGTTACAGGGTTAGTTCGCCACCACTTACCCAGTCTGACAGCTGTAGCGCCTAGCCTGGTTGTGGTTGCGCTGTTGCAGGGCAGGTTAGTTACAACACAGGAATGATAAATACGATATTTTAGGGAATATTCCAATTTGAGGAGAGCACTTTTTCATTTGTTACATCAGGAAGAAAAATTGACATGCCCCTCAGAAATGAAATCCAGGAAAATGTTTATTTTCTTAAATTACCAGTCTGATCTAATTTTACTCCTATAAAATGGCTGAATGAAAATCTAATACCCATCTGGCTCCTTCAGTTTGAAATGTATTTGTGATCACATAGTTATCCTAGCTGGGACGTTTTATACAATGGGTAATTTCAAAATAAACTACAGATGTTATCAGAAACATGTGGACTCTCTAGAGCAATGATAATTGGCAGCACACAATCGTGCTGAACAACAATATGACCATCTCCTTGTTGAAACTGAAAATTTCTAGCTAGCTGTATAGAGTCAGTGGATATTTAAAACATGTTTATAAATTAGGATAAAGAAAAATAAAGCATACAACTTTCATGACTTTTATTACTGTAGGGAAAAAGCAAAAAAGGATTTCAGGAATTTTTATATTAATAATTCAGATAAGAGCAGAATCCATTCAATACATCCAACATTAATTGTGGCACAGATTATCCAGTTGTGTAATGTCTTTATTGTCAGGAACCAGGGGTAGTGTACCCACTGGACCGCCTCGGACGATGACATAACCTGACACCTGAGTCTCAGTAGTACCCGGTTTTTATCAGAGCTCACCGCAAAGCGAGTTGGACTTGCTGCGATGTGGTACCACCTGCTCGTTCAACAGGCGCGACCTTGTCCGCGGTGGTGGCCAAGGCATACAGAAACTTCAGGCAAACTCGTGGTCGGGGACAGGCAGGAGGTCGAGACAGGCAGCATGGGATCAGAGTCGGGGATGTAGTGGTAGGTCAGGACAGGCAGCACAGGTTGAGAGTCGGGGGAATAGTGGTAAGTCAGGCAGCATGAGATCAGAGTCAGGAATGGAATGGAGGTCACAACGGGAAATCTGGATAATCACAACGGGCATGGAACAAAGCTTTTTTCTTAGGCATAGAAGCACAAGGATCCAGCAGGGGACACAGGAAGGGGCAGGAATTTATCTTGGCAGGTGGCCAGCCAGCACCAATTATCGGTGCGCTGGCCCTTTAAATCTTACAGACCCAAGGAGAGGGGAATGCGCATACTGGACCGCGAGGAGTGAGGAGACTGCCAATGGAGCTGGGAGAGGTGAGTCAACGTGCAGGCAGGCTTCGGGGCTACAGTGAGGCACACGGGTGTGCCTGCGACTCCGGACATGTATTTCATTTAAACAACTCTGTAACAAAAGTAGCCATCAGGAAATGTCCACTGAGTTATGAAGATAAAATGCTAAGAAGGACAACATACTATGAAGGTTTTTTTGAAATTTGCCACAAATAGCTTTTGCACATAACCATGATAAAACTTCACACAATACATATCGGAGACATTTATCAATGTCCATACCAGTTATCTGGCATAGAAGCAGTGAAAGAATTGCATATTTCCCGCCCTGTGCCTGTGTAATTTTGAGAAAAGCCAGAATACGCTGCCCACCTAAGTCTCTTAGTGTATCCAGCTGGATGAGGGGAGGCATGGGACTATCATACGTTTGATAAATCTTCCCCTATGAGTTCTATTTAAGCCTTTTCTGGGGCACCTTCATGTGAATATGGCTAAAGGGTAAAGGGTCTTGAGAGGAGTCATGTGATACCTCTAGACTCAACCTTCCCAATTTCAAACA
The DNA here is from genome assembly GCA_019512145.1 of Engystomops pustulosus. Classification (NCBI taxonomy): domain Eukaryota; kingdom Metazoa; phylum Chordata; class Amphibia; order Anura; family Leptodactylidae; genus Engystomops; species Engystomops pustulosus. The sequence goes on along the minus strand of CM033641.1, from coordinate 102,586,835 downwards.
ATTCATGGTGAATCTAAGCTGCAAAACTTATAGCAGGTCTTATTTTTGCCTGTGTTTCTGCCTGTTTTTTATACATAGTGTCATGGGTGCCCCTACGACCCTTGTCTCGTGTTGCAGGCGCACCCCTGTACCTCCGTGTGGCCTGCTGTGTCACTCACCTTGCACGGTTCCAGCAGCGACACCTGCGGCCTATTGCGTACGTACCTGCTTAATCTAAGCAAAGCCCAACAACCCTGATGAAGCCGTGCGAACGGCTAAATATGTTGGGAGGCTTCTGGCTATATGTTTTAAATAGCAGGATCCACCGACCATGTGTATGACTCTGAGTACTTTAGACTAGAATCGTGGGCAGACTAGGAGGGGGTGTGTGCGCATGTGTTACAGTAGGAGTACAAAACTAAAATCTAACAATCTGTGTGTGTGACTCCAGAAAAGTGTGATGTTAAGGCTGACAATCTGACCTGCTGACGGCTGTACTTTGACTGCATCTTTTACACCTCTGCTGACACCACAAGTCGGCATAGGTGTTGATGCATGCTATATCAAACCACTGTCCCTGTGGGTCGACACTTCAATTCAAGACATGTTTTCCAGGCAACCTTACCTGTGCATGTCATCTAGACCACTGTACCTGGCCCTATGCAGAATTGTTTATGCATTTATTAATTGACATATAACAGCTACAACCTCCTGGATCAATTGAATGAGAGTAAATCCTGTTACTTTAGGGTTAGGATGCGATTAGCATTTCCAGTGCTCCAGACTCTATTGTCGAGCAATAGCCACAGCACATGCACATCTCCCACCGCGATCTGCCCTACTCAATTTTGAGTTACTGCACTTTGCAGGTACACCATTATATTTGTCCAGATTCGGTTGCTAGTCTGGCTACCCGGGAAGACAAGTTCTAGCTGAATCATTACACTCCATTGGTGGCTTTCCTGTGTTTTTAGGTCGCGACATTATCCCTTTTTGTTTGTCATTCTATTAATATATTACTAATAAAAGTTAAATTTTAATCTCCTGGCTATGGTGCCTTTGGGTTGATTGATACCCCCTTTTGGATTTTCTTTAATAACCTGCCTAAGAGAGATCCCTCTGCCCTCTTCTATGGTAAATACATGCCTAATCGGGTGCGTTCGCGCCGACTCTATAAAATTGAAAGAGCCAGCGTTCTGATATTTGGCGCTGGCCAGCCGCCTTCCTTGATGAGTTTTCAGCCCCTTCCTGAGTTCCCTCCTGGATCTTTGTGCCCCATAGCCTTAGAGAAGGCTTATTTGATGCTTTGTTTCCTGATTTCCTGTTGTAACCTCAATTCCGTTCCTGACTTCGCTCCTGTCTTGACCTCCTGCCTATCCCTGACCACGAGTTTGCCTTACGATTCTGTACTTTGCCTTGGTTGCGCCCGTGGATCGATCTGGTGGTACCACTCCACAACAAGTCCAAACTGCTTTGCGGAAGGCACTGCTGAAAACCAGGTACCACTTAGACTCCGGTCCCAGGTGTCGGCTTATATCATCTGCGGTCTGCGGTGGTACAGAGGATCCACTACCACTGATCCTAACACATAGCTTTATTGCTGTGGAATATCATGCAGCACTTTACAGTTATACTATGTGAATCTTATAAAGAATATGCTAGTGTTTTATGCATTATTTTTATACTAAGAAAGATCAGTTATTAAATGTAAAAATGAAAGAAATGCACTCTAAATACCAATGTTTACCAGTCTATTGAGACACCCAAAAGATGGGGCAAACTCCAAATAAAAAATGGTATTAGCATAGGTAGATAGGTGTTTTCTCAGCTTGGGTAGTTATACTGAGCGCATAACTACTAAGTATGCATCAGTAAATAAGCGTGATGGCTGCGGCTAGGCTCTACTCCACCAGATTGTTGAAGCTCTGCATCAAAAGATGAATTAAAAAAAAATTGAACTTATTAGCTTAGTCCCCAGAGTGTATTTGCCGCTCTGCCCTTTTCATCAATGCATGCTGTAAACCTGAATGGTTTGGTCTGATTTTATTGATTATAGTTTTCTACGCTTCTTTATCAGGCTATATCCATATAAAGTGCACATAAGATATCTATTTAAATAAGATGGTGACAAACCTATGTATAGGGAGCGGTACTAAATGGTCTCTTATTATATAAAATGAACAGTGGAATGTTACATTGTAACTTTTCAAGTGGATGCAATGTGAACAAGCCCTCATACAGCTCTCTACATGAAAAAAAAAAGTTTGATGGTGGGGGGTGAAAAATGGAAATGCAAAAGCAAAAAAGGGCCTGGTTGTTAAGGGTTTATGATGCTTTAGTACTGCCTACCCATATATGCGTTTGTCGCCATCTTATTTGTAGAAATATCTTCTGTGTACATTGTATGGATATAGACGCTTGAGACACTTGCTTAACCCCTTGTCGCTCCGTACTAGTACTGCACTGGGCCCCGCGATTAGCCACGAGCGAACCCGGGCTCTCCCGTGTCATCACGTCACGTGAAGGTGAAGGAGGCAGGAGTACCTCCTGCAGACGTCACCTGACCAGTCAGATCAATCCCGCTCACCAATTGCTGCGATTGACCAGTCAATCCTGAATGGCCAATTGCAGAGTCTTTGGGGTTAAAAAATTTGATTTTAGCTTCTTCCACTTTCTCTAGCGGCACCATTTTGGTTTGGTATCGCTGGAGAGCGGAGCAGAACATTACTGTGTGCACCAAAACACATTTTTCCTATCTGTTCCCTCCTGTGTCCTGTGTGTTCCCTGTGTGACCACCTTGTGTGATCACACTTGTCCTCCATTTTTCCCATCTTCTGTCTCTCCCTTCTGAGCCCAAACGCACTTTTCAGTGCGCTGTGTTAGCGTTGTTCTGCACTGGACTCACTTTTCAGCTCTGCACAGTAGCTTTAGCGGTAGTTATGTTGTCTTAGGGCAAACTAGGTGCATTTGTAGCACCTTTTTGCGTGGTGCAAATAGGTTTTTCTGGTTGCCTGGTATTATTTTTTTCCAGAGCACCCGTAGGTGTAACCGTAGTTTTTGTGTGTGCCATCTGTGAGGCTTCTCCGTGTAGTTTTGTGCGCATTATCCCTTTTTTTGTCCGTGTAGTTTGGTGCGCATTATCAATTTTTTTTTTTGTGTGCCATCTGTGCGGCTTGTCCGTGTGGTTTGGTGGGCACTATTTAATTTTTTTTGTGTGCCAGCTAGACGGTTTATCTTCGTAGTTGGGTGCACATCATCTAATTTTTCTGGTGTATGTTCTCTAGTTTTTTTCTGGTGCACATTCTTATTTTTTTGTGCGCAATGTCTCAGAAGATGTACACCGTGTCTGAGGCATACAACATGCTTGCCTCTCACACCGATTCAGCTAGTGGGGATGTTATGGGGATTGTAAATAAGCAGACAATCAGGGACTACTGGAGGGCAGACATTCTGTAGATCTTTTATTTTATATAAAAGTAAAAAAAACATAACATGAACCAAACATAATATACAATATATACAAAATATATACAATATCCTACCTGCTGGTCCATTGGAAGGAGGAAGCCACAGCACCGAGGAATAGAATATGAAGGAGTCTTTATTGGTGCATCATCAAGGCATAAAAAAGCGACGTTTCGATTCTAATGCGAATCTTTTTCAAGCATAAAAAACATGACCATAACAAACATATATATAGAGAAACTAGTAATGACATCATTTCCTTTAGTGACATGAGCAAGGATTAAAAGTACATAATTGCCATATAAATTCATATATATATTTTTTTTAAAAAGTACAGAGAGACTATAGCATTCAAAGGTGCAATCTATTGTGCAATACAGTGTAAAACAAGTAAGTATAGGGCCGAGATAAAGCTCCACACGTGTATCTCATTAGTGACGCGGTTTTAAAAGTCCTCAGTATGATCGGAGCCGACTGCCCCTACTGCGCATGCGTGGCTATTGTGGTAGTCAAGACAACATCCTTCCTTATATGTTATTTCCGGGCTCCTTGCCGGCTTCGTCCGTCCCAATCATGTGATCTCCAATCACGTGACCCGAGCCCCGGTCATATGATTTTCTGAGTATCCGAAGGGACGACAATTGCGGTGCCAGCATTAAAGACATATTTGGTAAGTATATTGTACAAATATATTACAATAAGGATCACAAACATCTAAAGCAATTGGACAATATATATCAAAAGTCAAGTAATATTTAAATAATATCTTTATGTGTAGTGTCCTATGCCTAGTGATCCATCAATTATATTTCTTAATCTGTGACTGCCACGTATACGTACCATACGGCACACAAATGAATCCCCACAACAAATATTAAAAATGATTTGCAATGAGAAAATACAGTAAATTCGGAGGTCCACTCATCCATCCCATATATTCCATTCTAGCTTATTTATTCAGGCCAGGTTTTAGCCAGGTCATATAGATAGATATGTGCAACCCCTCAATATTTGGTACAGAAAAGAAGCTAATCAAACCACACATAACGGACATGTAAAGGCAAATTCATGAGGACACCGTAGGAATATATCACTACTTAGGTCAGCCATATGGGTCCAAAACATAGAGTATTAGTCCGAGTGTAGTATAGTATATAAGTGGTCACCATATAGTGACTCTTTCAGAATAGACATACATGCGGCTTGATGAAGGTGTTACACACCGAAACGTTGCCACTTGTTCAATAAAGTTCACCTTTTATTTTGAAATTTTGAACCATGGAGTGCTGCCCGCTTTTTACTTTATTTAGCTACAAGAGGATCAAGCCAGAACCTTTGTGGGCGCTGCACCCCTCCTTATTAGGAGTCCATAAGATTGTGCTGACTTGGATTTTACTTCTTCTAGATAGATAGATAGATAGATAGATAGATAGATAGATAGATAGATAGATAGATAAATGGTATTCACCTGATGGCAGGGGCGATCTGGGTTAGAGAGTACAAGGCCTGGTCCAATAATATTGAAGGTTGCATCAATATGCATGGGATTGGGGTCCTTAAATGAGATGACATGTACTTTGTACTCAGGGGCCAGATGTCTGCGCATCCATTCAATTCCAAGGTAGTTTGTCACCTAATATAAAACAAGAAATCTTATGGTAGAAAACAACAGCAAAAGCAAGCCTGGTGGTTGCCAATTATCCATCTGAAAGTCATATCTTTTCTCAACAATAGTCTGGAAATATGACCTCAGAATCTTGTTGGCAGCCAGGATACAGTAAAAGTTGAGAATCAGGAAGCAGCTTATTCCGTGAAGTCTTCATATCACAACTATAGCTTAAAATAGGTCATTATACTATAAATAAATATGCAGAATCTAAAGTATTCTATTTACAAATCTACAAAAATGAGGCCATGGCACTTCATATACAGACTTTATGGTACCTGTACAATAATACAAATAAGTGCAGAAAGGTCGCAGGCACAGAAAGCTTTCTGTAATAGCCCACTCTTACAAATGGAGCATCTAATCTGTTATGTCTGTCTTTAAGGGGTGGAACATAGACTGTACCTGGCTTCTTTGTGCAAATATATCTCTTCCAGCTCTCATAAAGTCAGCAGCATCAAAACAGGGCTCAAACTCTGTAGTAACAAATTTTCCTTGAGCAGCGAGCTTGTGTCTGTCTTCTACAGTACGGATAGGGTATTCCTGAAATAAAGACATTACATGTGTGACTTGTTACATTCATAGCTCTGAGACCAAAATATTTAGGCCCTGTAATGTTGTCAGTCACTTGCCATTTATATACTGTGCCTTTTTTATAATCATCGAGATCTCAATGCCATTTTTGTCGTTTTATGGTTTCCTGTTCTGTCTTGAATTGGTCCAAAGATCTAGTATGTTTGTCCATGAGTTCAGTGTACTCCTGTGTTGATAGAAGGTTTGTAAGTTCTCCATCATATTTTGTACATTTAATCTTACTGTCCTTGATGTAATTTTGTAAGAATTCTATGTTGAGGAGCATTACATCAAAAGAAAATTTGTTCGCTATTTGTACCAATTTATTGCTGAAGGCAGTATCTTGTGGAAATAAGTTAGGACGTAAATGGGATCGCATCCCCCTCGGTATTCTTTTGGCCTTATAATGTTGACAAGTGTAATTCCATAGAAATTAAGTGCCTTCTCTCGGATTCCCACTGTCTTCTGATAATTTCCATAGTAGGTTTATTGAGAAAGGAGCCGTCACCCAGATTCCCTGCCAGGATACGCTCTGCATCATTGTCCGAATAAGTAAAAATGCCTGGTGATTCCAAATTGCACGTACCTTGTTCCATTTTTAATGTATATAAAAGATCTAAGGATGGTGGTTGCATGCCCAGCACGCCAAAGTCCAGAAAATCAAGAAAGAGGACAGCAATCCACACTTATCCCTTCAGGGGTTTGGTGCCCGCAGCCAGAAGTCCAGGCGTTCAGAACTTCAAAAGTGGCATATTGGAAGGAGGAAGCCACAGCACCGAGGAATAGAATATGAAGGAGTCTTTATTGGTGCATCATCAAGGCATAAAAAAGCGACGTTTCGATTCTAATGCGAATCTTTTTCAAGCATAAAAAACATGACCATAACAAACATATATATAGAGAAACTAGTAATGACATAATTTCCTTTAGTGACGTGAGCAAGGATTAAAAGTCCCTATATACCAGTATTGACCATGAGAAGGGAGTAAGAGCAGTAGCTGAAACCATATGTGACTGGACACTTGAGGAAAATGGCAAAGAATTTATTATTTCTCTTTTAGAAATAGTTTTACAATACAATTACTTTCTTTTCCAAACAGACTTCTATATCCAAAAGCGTGGTGTCGCCATGGGGTCGAATGTTGCACCCACATACGCAAATATCTTCATGGCCTGGTTTGAAGAGAGGTTCGTGTACCCATCCAGCCACTTCCACAATGTGGGGGGCTGGATGAGGTACATAGATGACATATTCTTCTTGTGGAAGGGCAGTGAGGGTGAGTTACTAGAGTTTGCTCAAGAGATTAATTTACATATTCCGGAGTTACAATTCACAATGGTCAGATCCAAGGAATATTTACAATTCCTGGACACTGTGGTTAGGATTCAGGGCAACCACTTAACCACTGATTTGTATACAAAGACAACTGATAAGAACAGTTTACTGTCATTTCACAGTAATCACCCACCTAATATGCTTGAATCTCTTCCCTATAGCCAGCTACTGAGAGTGAGAAGGATTGTCGCTGATGAAGATAGGGTTGATCCACAACTTGATGAGATGTGCGCAAAATTTGAAAAAAGAGGTTATCCCCGACCACTTCTGAGCCATACAAGAAAAAGGGTCAGAGACTGTGAAAGGTATACACTCTTACAACCAAAAAGTTGGAAAAAAACAGCATCCAATAGAATTCCATTTGTATCCACCTTTTGCTCTGTAAGCAATAAAGTGGCGAATATCTTGAGAAATAACTGGTCAATTGTTAGGGACTCCTTACCAAACATAACAGAGTTTCAAAACCCTCCGATTATGGCATATAGGAGACCAAAAAACCTTGGGGATCGTCTAGTACACGCAGATATTTGTGCAGGCCTGGGTCAACGGACTAATGAGAGAACTGGCAGTTTTCCATGTCTAAACTGTTGTAATTGTAATAACATGTTGAAAGGAGATACATTTTGTCACCCACGTACGGGTAGGAGATATCACATTAAACAGCACTTCACATGTAGCTCTAAATTCGTTATCTATTTCATCCAATGCCCATGTGGCTATCTGTATGTAGGTGAGACTACACAGGAGTGTCGCATACGCATAAACCAACACAAATCGACAATCAGAACTGGCAAAATAGATCTACCCCTTCCAGACCACTTTCTCAAGAACCACCACCATGTCTCACAACTCCGATTCCGCATTATAGACGGAGTACAAAAACACCGTAGAGGAGGTGACAGGGAAAAATCATTAAAACGACTTGAACTGAGGTGGATTTATGAATTGGACTCGCTTGAACCAAATGGGTTAAACAGGGAATTTAAGATGGGAGGAGTTATTTAGGTTCCCTTGAAGGATACATGCATCTTGTTCGCAATAAATATGTTTTACTTTGACCGATTTAAATTTCTATTCCCAGTGACTATCGGAACATTATGCTTCCTTGTTTTTAGGTTAAATGATTTTACTTTACACTCACATACTTAATCACGTATATATGTTTCTTTTCAGATATATCTAATGAATTTATTCTCTTATTGACCGATATTTGACATCCTCCTACTTGTCTGCGCGGTTCCATCCTCTCCTCTGACTGGGACTGCTACGTGATTCAGGTACCAGTATGGCATATCAATTTTAACCCCCCCCTTTGTTCTTTTTTTATTTTTTCCATAGCATGGAGGTGCATGTATGTCTATTCTGAAAGAGCCACTGTATAGTGACCACTTATGTATATTATACTACACTCGGACGAATACTCTAAGTTTTGGACCTATATGGTTGACCTAAGTAGTGATATATTCCTACGGTGTCCATATGAACTTGCCTTTATATGTCCGTTATGTGTGGTCTGATTAATTTCCTTTCTGTACCAAATATTGAGGGGTTGCACATATTTATCTATATGATCTGGCTAAAATTTGGCCTGAATAGTCTATGTATGCTATAAATCCCCTGCGGTACATAATAAGCTATTATTGAATATATGGGATGGATGAGTGGACCTCCGAATTTACTGTATTTTTGCATTGCTAATTATTTTTTATCTACTGTGGGGATTCAATCGTGTGCCGTACGGTATGTCATACGTGGCAGTCACAGATTAAGAAATATAATCGATGGATCACTAGGCATCGGACACTACATATAAAGATAAAGATAAAGATATTATCTAAATATTACTTGACTTATGATATATACTGTCCAATTGCTTCAGATGTTTGTGATCCTTATTGCAATATATTTGTATGATATACTTACCTAATATGTCTTTAATGATGGCACTGCGGTGGTCGCTCCTTCGGATACTCAGAAAGTCATGTGACTGGGGCTCGGGTCACGTGATTGGAGATCACGTGATTAGGGACGGACGAAGCCGGCGGAGAATCCGGAAATAACATATAAGAAAGGATGTTGCCTTGACTACCACAATAACCACGCATGCGCAGTAGGGGCAGCTGGCTCCGATCATACTGAGGATTGTTAAAACCACGTCATTAATGGGATACACGTGTGGAGCCTTATCTTGGCTATATACTTATCTGTTCTACACTTTATTGCACAATAGATTGCACCTTTGAATGCTATAGTCTCTCTGTACTGTTTTTTAAAAATATATATATGAATTTTTATGGCAATTATGTACTTTTAATCCTTGTCCACGTCACTAAAGGAAATGATGTCATCACTAGTTTCTCTATATATATGTTTGTTATGGTCATGTTGTTTATGCTTGAAAAAGATTCGCATTTGAATCGAAACGTCGCTGTTTTATGCCTTGATGATGCACCAATAAAGACTTCTTCATAATTTATTCCTCGGTGCTGTGGCTCCCTCCTTCCTCTCATTGCAAATCATCTTTAATATTTGTTGTGGGGATTCATTTGTGAGCCGTATGGTATGTATATGTGGCAGTCACAGATTAAGAAATCTAATTGATGGATCACTAGGCATTGGACACTACACATAAAGATATTATCTAAATATTACTTGACTCTCGATATATATTGTCCAATTGCTTCAGATGTTTGTGATCCTTATTATAATATACACTCACCGGCCACTTTATTAGGTACACCATGCTAGTAACGGGTTGGACCCCTTTTGCCTTCAGAACTGCCTCAATTCTTCGTGGCATAGATACAACAATGTTCCGCATGGCGATGAGCAGGATGCTCTTTGAAGCCATCCATATGCTTTTGCACTACACCGACAACACACAGTGCCCACACAGAGATGACCACAGTTATGATCATTTATTTAAGGTCAAGCCCATATTAGATCATTTTAGGGCCAATTTGCCTAGGCATATACCCCTGCCAAACATGTGAGCATAGATGAGTGCCTGGTACAATTCAAACGAAGACTTAAATTCTGACGGTACCTGCTCAATAAGAGGACAAGGTATGGCGTGAAGATGTATAAGCTGTGCAAAAGTACATCAGGGTATACCAACAAGTTCAGTGTATATGAAAGGAAGTGCCCCCCAGAATGCCCCCCCTTCCTTGGTGTTACAGGGAAGATAGTGTGGAATTTGGTGCACCCACTGCTGGACCAGGGCTACCACCTCTACCATCACAATTTCTACACCAGCACTGTCCTGTTCAAGTGCCTTGCTTCCAGAAATACTGCGGCATGCGGCACTGTACGCAGAAATTAGAGAGGTCTCCCGAAGTTGCTGCTTGGACAAAAACTTAAAAGGCACGATAGCAGGGCACACCACCACCCCTGTCCCAGTATGAGGTACCAGTGCAGAAACCCCCAAGCCGGAGTGTATTTTAGATTATAACAAGGGAGGGGTGGACTTGTTGGACCAGGTGCTTCAGCCATACCTCGCCATGCGGAAGTCGAGGGTGTGGTACAAGAAGCTGGCAATGCACATCATGCAGATAGCACTATATAATGCTTATGTGCTACATCGATGTGCAGGCCAGAAGTGAACTTTCCTGGAATTTCAAGAGGTGGTTATAAAGTACTTTCTTTTTGGAGAACAGGAAGGGGGGATTGCCAGCACTTCTGGAAGCGAGGCCACAACACGCATTATACCAGGTCAGCACTTGGGGAGTAGTTCCCCAAACTGCCAAGAAGGGAAGGACACAGTAGAGGTGCAGGGTGTGCTCCAAAAACAGCATTCAGAAGGACACCATTCATCACTGTGAGACATGCCCAAAAAAAACAGGACTACGTATGAAAGATTGTTTCTGAATTTATAATACATCCCTGGAATTTTAGATTACCCTGTTGTTACCCTGATGTACTATGCGCAGCTTATACATAATGCCGCATGACGCACATTCCCTTCTAAGCCCTGCCATGTGCCCAGTCTGTAGATTATTGCCCCATATGGGGTATTGCTGTACCCAGGAAAACATGCATCATGATTTTTGGGGTGTATGTCTCCCGTGGCAGGAGCTGGCCACAATATGACATAATGGATATTGTTTTACTATGCACTATCCATTATGCACTTTTTTGTGGGGTTAAAATGTGGGGTTAAAATGCTTACTATGCCCCTAGATTAATTCAAGGAGGGGTGAGGTTTCCAAAATATGGACAGTTCTCAGGGGTTTCTACTGTACGGGTCCCTATTGGCATCTACAAATGCTTTGTGATGCCAAAAAGAAAAAAAATTGTACAATGTCTGTGCTCCAAATGCCAGTTATTCCCTTTTGAGGCCTGCTATGTCTCCATCCTGCAGATTGTTGCCACATATGGGGTATTGCCCTAACTGCAGAATGATTTTTGATGTGTTTTTCCACAGTTGGGCAAAATACTTTTGTCACTACAATGGCATATTTGATAAATTGCAATACAATTTTTACTATGCACTACTCACTTTGTATTACATTTGAGCCAGCATCTTAGTGGTTAAAATGCTCATACAACCCTACATATATTCTTTGAGGGGTGCCCTTTTCAAAATGGGGTCACTACTTGGGGGTTTCTATTGTACTGGTACCTCAGGGGCACCCCCAAAACCAATCTAGTGAAAATGGAGCTCCAAAACCTAAATTTTGCTCCTTCCCTTGTCAGCATGCTGTATGCCCAGCCTGTCAATCATTGGCACATGTGTGGTATTGCCATACTCGGGACGACTCGCAGAATGATTTTTGGGGTATTTGTCTAAAGTGCCATGGGTTGGGTACAATATATTAGGCATTAAAATGACATTTTTGCGATAAAAACGCAATTTTTTCTCTGCACCATTTACTTTGCATTAGATTTTGGCAAGCATGTTGGGGGTTAAAATGCTCAACACAACCCCAGATAAATTCTTTGAGGGGGCTAGTTTCCAAAATGGTATAATTTCTCGGGGTTTCTATTGCACTGGTACCTCACGGGCCTTGCGAACCTGACATGGCACTCCAAATCCATACGTGAGAAAATGGAGCTGTAAAAGCAAAATTCCACTCCTACCCTACTCAACCCTGTTGTATGCCCAGCCTGTCAATTATAGGCACATGTTGTATTTTACTCTGCACCATTTACTTTGCATTAAATTTTTGTAAGCATGCTGGGGGTTAAAATGCTCACCACTTACCCAGATAAATTCTTTGAGGGGTCTAGTTTCCTAAATGGCGACCTCTTTATTTAACAGGGGATGTTGGCGCACGGGATTAGATTTGGTTGCATTGGCGCCGGCTTGCACGCGACACATATCGGGGGCGGGCCGTCGGACAACCGTGAGGGATTTGGACTAGGCGCGGGATTTAACATTTCAAATTGTGTCGCAAGACACGCACTTACAAGCACCGGGAAGAAGCAGGTGAACTACGGCGGACCTCAGTGGGGAAGCGTAGGATGCAGGAACTTGGGCGCACAAGTTACGTGAATCGTGCCAGACTTCATCTTCATTGGACCGTCCGGATCGGGGGTCGCGACAGGACCGGGTAAGTAAATTTGCCCCAATGTGTCCATTTTAGGGCTAAATGAGAATACAGGCAGTCCACGGGTTAGGTACAAGATAGGGTCTGGAGTTTTGTTCTTAAGTTGAATTTGTATGTAAGTCGAAACTGTATATTTTATAATTGTAGATCCAGACAAAAAAATTTTTGTCCCCAGTGACAATTGGAGTTTAAACATTTTTTGCTGTAATAGGACCAAGGATTAGCAATAAAGCTTCATTACAGACACCTTACAGCTGATCATTGCAGCCTGGGACTATAGTAAAGCATTCAGAAAGCTTCACCAGAGGTCAGAGGGGTCTGACTGTAACTATGGGTTGTCTGTAAGTCGGGTGTCCTTAAGTAGGGGACCGCCTGTAATCAAAAATTGACATTTCTAAATTTCCGATCCATTTTTGTTTGCTTCCAGAGAAAATATATATATATATATATATATATATATATATATACACACATATATAGTACATAATCCTATAGTACATAATCACTTCCAAACTGAATTGGTCACCAAAAATTTAGCATGTTTCAAATCTCTTGAAAATCTGAGAAGTTGCTACTAAAACTTGAAACCTTCTCACATCCGTAAAAAAATGGAAACTAAACAAATGGAAACTAGGAAACAAAAATAGAAAAGGAAGAAATAAAGAACAAATGGCAAAAGGTTTGCCAAAAAAAATTGTGTGTTGACTTTTTGTCTAAAAGTAGAACATTTGAAACATTGAAAATTTAATTCTTTTAAATTTTTTCCTAAATTATTGATTTTTATCCCTCAAAAAAAAGAAAATGATCACCCAAATGACACTACTAACTTAAACTACAATGTCTCAGGAGAAACAATCTCAAAATCACAGGGACATCTGAAAGCGTTGAAAAATTTAGAGACACTGGTCAATTTTTTTTTAAAAAGGACTAAGCCTTAACATCCAAACAGGCTACGTCCTTAAGGGCAGCAGTTTTTGTGCTATTATTTTGGAGAAAACCTTTCTACATTTGTCATTTTGGTTGTGCAAATGAATAAATTATCAATATTATAAGTTTTATTATACTGCACATATATACAGGGCTAGATTAAGGGAGGTGGAGGCCCCGGGGGCGCAAACTGGCAGGGGCCCTTCCCATGTAAATGTTGCTCCTGGAAAATAATTCTTCTCCATAGATCCCACATAACAGAACTGCTCTTAAACTCATGAACTCATTTACATTTACAAAGTTTTTAGACCAAAGCAAGCCTAGGCCACTGTTTCTGCTTGCTATCCTGGTACAGTAGCACCTAGTACTGTCTAACGTCCAGACTCCCACACCAGTAATCTATTTCTCACTGTCAGAGATCACTTGGCGGTCAGGAGAAAAGCAGGCCAAGTGATCTGTGAGCAAACATACCCAGCGCCCAATCCATCCTATTCCCTGACTGAGGCAAAAAGTAAAATGTCTCCGGGACTTCACTATTTCTTCTCCCGATCATGGTTTATCTGATGTCTTCGGCTACCAGCAGCACATCTCTCATATTGTACCCATAAGAATAGCACAGCTCTATAAAACAGTGTTCCTAAATAATTTACACCCCTCTCACCACATTTGACCACACTGTCCCTGTGCCCCTCTAAATGTACAGGCGGTCCCCTACTTAAGAACACTCGACTTACATACGACCCCTAGTTACAAACGGACCTCTGGATATTGATAATTTATTTTACTTTAGTCCTAAGCTACAATAAACAGCTATAACAGTTATCACAGGTGTCTGTAATGAAGCTTTAGTGTTAATATTGATTCTTATGACAACACAACATTTTTAAAATCCAATTGTCACAGAGACCAAAAAAGTTCTGGCTGGTATTACAATGATAAAATATACAGTTTCGACTTACATACAAACTTAACTTAAGAACAAACCTACAGACCCTATCTTGTATGTAACCCAGGGACTGCCTGTATTATAATATATACTATTCCCCCAGAATAATTTGCCTGACAGTACCTCAACTAAATTGATTATTGGTAATGATGCCCTAATCATGTTTCTATGTACATAACATATGATGCGTTTGCTATGCATTTCAAAACACAGAGCAAACACATCATGCCTTTATATATCATGTGTCCTTTTATTAATCCCTAACTACCCCTTCTTACTTTACATGCAACACCCTTATATACAGAGCAACCATAGTATCATAGTATATAAGGCTGGCAAAAGACTTAAGTCCATCAAGTCCAACCTTTAAGAATTAAATAAATGTTTTATCCCCATAACCTGTGATATTTTTGCTCTCCAGAAAGGCATCCAGGCCTCTCTTGAACATGTACATAGAGTCCGCCATAACAACCTCCTGCGGCAGAGAGTTCCATAGTCTCACTGCTCGTACAGTAAAGAACCTTTGTCTATGTTGATGGTAAAATCGCCTCTCCTCTAGACGTAGAGGATGCCCCCTTGTTATGGTCACAGGCCTAGGTATAAAAAGATCTTTGGAGAGATCCTTGTACTGTCCGTTCAGGTATTTGTACATTGTAATGAGGTCTCCCCTCAGTCGTCTTTTTTCTAAACTGAATAATCCCAAATTTTGTAATCTGTCAGTGTATTCTATCCCCCCATTCCCCTAATAATCCTGGTTGCTCTCCTCTGCACCCGTTCCAGCTCTACTATATCCTTTTTATACACTGGTGCCCAAAACTGTACACAATATTCCATGTGTGGTCTGACCAGGGATTTGTATAAGGGCAAAACTATGTCTTTATCATGAGAATCTATTCCTCTCTTGAAACATCCCATAATTTTATTTGCAGCCGCCTGGCTCTGGTCACTAAAATTAAGTTTACCATCCACCAATACCCCCAAGTCCTTTTCAGCTCCAGTTTTACCAAGTAATTGACCATTTAGAACATAATTATACTTTTTGTTTCCATGGCCCAAGTGCATAACTTTACATTTATCTACATTAAACCTCATCAACCATTTCTCTGCCCACTCCTCAAGCTTCCACAAATCCCTCTGTAATGCTAAACTATCGACCTCAGTATTTATTACTTTACACAGCTTAGTATCATCTGCAAATATTGAAACTTGACTGTGTAAACCCACTACAAGGTCATTAATAAAAATATTAAAAAGAAGTGGCCCCAATACTGACCCCTGTGGCACTCCACTGGTAACGTCAACCCAATCTGAGAATGTGCCATTAATGACGACCCTCTGTTTTCTATCACTGAGCCAATAACTTACCCAAATACACAGATTTTCTCCTGTTCCCAGCAGTCTCATTTTATATACCAACCTTTTATGTGGCACGGTGTCAAATGCCTTTGAAAAGTCCAGATATACAACATCCACAGCGTCCCCCAGATCCAGTCTTGAACTTACCTCCTCGTAGAAACCAATCAGATTAGTCTGACAGGACCGATCTCTCATAAACCCATGCTGACGCTCGGTTATAAGGTTGTGCACAGTGAGATACTCCAGGATAGCCCTCAAATATTTTCCCCACCACAGAAGTTAGACTCACGGGTCTGTAGTTTCCAGGATCGCTATTTGATCCTTTTTTGTATATTGGTACCCCATTTGCTATGCGCCAGTCCTGTGGAACATAACCAGTCCTCAGTGAATCTTCAAATATTAAAAATAATGGTCTGTCTATCACGGTACATAGTTCATGCAGAACCCGGGGGTGTATGCCATCTGGCCCCGGTGATTTATCTATCTTAGTGGTTGCGAGGCGGCGCCGTACCTCTTCCTGGGTTAAACTGTTGACATTCCAAAAAGAATTTACATTATTCCTCATTGTGTCTTCCACCAGGGGATTTTCCTGGATAAAAGACAGTTGAGAAGGCGACATTCAGTAGACTGGCCCTTTCCTCATCCCCTTCCACCATGACCCCCATGTTATTTCTAAGGGGGCCCACACTCTCTGTTTTTAGTTTCTTATCATTTATATACTTGAAAAATAATTTGGGATTATTTTTGCTCTCTCTGGCAATTTTTCTCTCAGTCTCTATTTTTGCAGCCTTTATCTGCTTTTTACAGGATTTATTTTTCTCTCTATAATCCTGTAATGCCTCATCGCTACCTTCACGTTTTAGCACCTTAAACGCCTTATCTTTCTCGCTTATTGCTTTCCGTACAAGACTAGTTAGCCACATTGGCTGTTTCTTGTTCCTCTTATGCTTTTTCCCATAAGGTATGTGTTTCTCACAGGACTTTTTCAGAATATATGAGAAAAATTCCCATTTTGGGGGGGGGCTTTTGTCTTTGAGAACATTATCCCAGTCTATGCCTTTAAGGTCTTCCCTTAGTTGCTGAAAATTTGCCCTCCTGAAGTTTAGAGTGTTGGTTGCCCCTTACCTGACGCTCTTAGTAAACCGTAGTACAAAATCAATGATATTATGATCACTATTCCCCAGGTTCCCCCCAACCTGTAGTTTTGATACCCTATCAGGTCTGTTGGTAAGGATAAGGTCCAGCAGTGCCCCCCCTCTTGTTGGCTCCAGGACTATTTGCGACAGGTAATTGTCTTTTGTTGTTGACAAGAACCTGCTACCTTTGAAGGACCTGCATGTTTCTGCCCCCCAGTCAATATCTGGGTAATTGAAGTCCCCCATGATAAGTACTTCACCATGCTTTGAAGCCGCATCCATTTCACTTATCAGCGTTTCCTCTGTTGCCTCCATTATATTTGGAGCTTTATAACAAACCCCCAGTAATATTTTATTATTCTTTTTCCCTCCCCTTATCTCCACCCATAGGGACTCCACATTTGCATTTGCGTTACTGATGTCATCTCGCAGGACGAGCTTGAGGCGAGAATTCACATATAAACAAACCCCTCCCCCTTTTTTATTTATACGATCCTTTCTAAAAAGACTATAACCATCTATAGCAACAGCCCAGTCATAGCTACTGTCCAGCCATGTCTCGCTGATACCCACTATATCATATTTCCGCTCCAACATCAAGAGTTGGAGCGGAAATAACAACCATGACTAATGTATATGTAGAACCCCCTAATGATTTAATATACAGAACCCTCTAATTCATTTATGTACAGCCCCTCTCATATTAATTTACATACAGATCCCTATTATTTATGAATTCATATATGGCTCTCCTGTAAATGCCTCAATATATAATCCCCCTTTTAAATTATAAAATTAATTAAAATACGGCCACTATATTCCCTACCAAGTTTAATTATATACAAAACACCATATACAGACCTTCTAGTTTAATAGCGGGTCTAATAATATAGAGCCCACAGTTTAACTGCAGTTTATAATTTATAGTTTTAGATAATTATATATTATCACATGTATTGTAATAATATATATGTGGTACATCTCGTCTATGGTATGTTTTATAAACAACATAAAACCAGTAAACTGTAGGTAATACATTACAAGGTTTTAGTTGACTTTTATTGGAATTGGATATTGGTGCAGTGGTCTGATGGGAAAAGTTCTCTTTTTTTAATGAAATTTAAAAAGTCAAGATTGAGAATAATGCAATATATTAACACCTAGATGTTACTTTGAAATTTTCTGTGAAGCCACAAAGCTGGTTTAAGCAACCCCCATATCATGATCCAGGAAACACATGGCAATATGCAAAGGAATGCTCATTGTGTTCACTGCTGCAAATGAGGAGAAAATGATGGAGTGGTGGCACTTCTGGGAGGAGTATGCCTCCGGGATAATTTTTTTTTTTCAGACCTCTTTCTTCTTTTTCTGACAACTAGAGGGCAACCTGCTGACAGATCTGAAGCTAGGCACAAATTGAGCATTACATGCCTTATGTAGATGAGTCCTAATGGTTTCCAGAACAAACATCAAGCATATCAATATATCTATCAATAATGTATCTATACATATACTGTATATAGATAGATGCACAGAAACATCTGCGGACATGGGTGCACATCCTAGAACCTTCCCATAGTTTATCCCAATAGCATAAAACTTGAGAAAGGATCCAGATTTAGGGTGGTGACACACATGGCGTTTTTAGGCCGTTTTTAGTAATGCTTTTTCAGATCGGAAAAAAACGCATGCATTTTTGACCAGTTTGAAATAAGATAATTTCGCTTGCGTTTTTTTACAATCTGAAAATGCGGACAGGTAAGTAAATATGCCCCTATATCATTAAAGGGACCCTGTCACCAGATTTTAACTCCATTAAACTACTAGCAGAACCCTCAGGAAGGGTATGAAATATATTTTCTTTAATTCCTTTAATATGCGAAATCTAGCTAACTAACATATAAAAAATATCCTCCAAAGTTATTTGAAAATGAGCAGAAAAGAGTAATATTTGCCTCAGATCAGTGCAGTTTAGAGGCAAAAGGGGGAATGTCGCTTCAGACACGCCTATCTTCAGTTTTATATTATTTAAAAAATGTTTAAAGAGAAGAATCTCATCTGTATAAAGATAAGTATTTCCAACTATGCCTTTATCTGCCTGAACCACAAACATGATTGGATGTCAAAATGGGTAATCCTATCTTTAATATGACATAATGGGGCACATTTACTTACCTGTCCTGACGCATTCCCCAAAAATGCACTGTGCCGCGATTCACTAAGATTGTGCGCACGATATCCTGCATATGTCGCTTCCTCACTCAGGTCCGCCGAAGTTAACCTTCTTCTTTCTGATGTATGTAAGTGATTGATCTTGCGACACAATTTGAAAGTCAAATCTCGCGCCCAGTCTGAATCGACAGACCCGCGGACCCTTCGTAAATAAGCCCCAATGTATCTTTCTAATTACTATAGAACCAAGGATAGGGATACAGTCCCCTTAGGATACTACCCAAAAGTAGACAAAATGCATATGAATTAGCCATTATGGATATCTCTTTTACCAACTTGACCTCCGGCAAACTCTGCTATGATCTATTCCATGTTGATATATTATGGTTATCTATACTGAAGTTAAAATCAATCCCCTGAATGGGTATGAGATTACCAAGGTCCCAAAGAATAAAGCAGAGGTGTCATTTGGAGTGCACAGTAAAAACATTAAAACTGTGGTAACAGGAAAATGGCACATATAAGTTTTTGCTACATTTTTTTGCTAAGTTTTTTTCAGCTTCCCAGTATATGCTCTAAAATATGAAATACCATCACTAGGAAGTACAATTTGTAAGGCAGAAATGAAGCCCTCATACAGCTCTGTAGAAAAGTTATGGATTTTTAAAGACAGGGAGTGAAAAACATGCAAAAACGCAAAAAATACTAAAGTGGCCTATGTCCTTAAGGACCTATGGTTTAGGGTCCCAAATCGACCTAATCGGGCCTAACTTGCCTTTGTGGGAAAACCCCTTTAAACCACTCTAGTACCTGACAGGCTGGCTGATGTCTTATACAAAGATGTTTATTTCTAATATCTAATCGATGACTGCAAGTTGTGATTCTAAGAAATGGCTGTGGGTTGTGAATATCGTTTTTCCACAAAAAATAAGACAGTGGGGCTTATTTACTAAGGGTCCATGGAACGCATGTTTGTCAGATTTTGGAAATTTTCAGGATTTGCCTTTCAGAGATAGGAGGGCGGGCAGATTTGTGTCGCAAACAATGCACTTCCATGCACCAAGAAGATGGTGAACTCCGGTGGACCTGAGCGGAGAAGAGATAGATGCAGAAAATCGGGCGCACGATCTTAGTGAATCGCGGCACAGTGCATTGTCGTCGGACAATGCACTTTGGGTGAACTCCGTCGGACAGGTAAGTAAATGTGCCCCAGTGTCTTATATTAATTTTTGCTCCTAATTATGCACTAAGTCTTATTTTCAGGGAATGTCTTACATCCATGAACAAGAATTTACAAAAATCTGCATTAATATATTGTAATTATACCATCACTGACATCAGCATAAACATCTGAATTCCATCAAGAAAGACTTGTGGCTCCATGTGCAATGACTCCAGTATTTCCATGTGCAATAATCTATGGTACATTTAATAATCCCGGTATTTATAAACAAAAAGCAACATTTTTGTTTAGTAACCATTATTTCAACAACTTCTCTAACATCCTTATAACCTTACAAACCCTGAATTGCATGCTGAATTTCTTGTAACTCCATTTCTTTTAGAATCATTGGCCCCAATCTCTCATGATGAGCAATGACACTTTCCTTTAATGAGGTCTTCTTGCAACAGTCAGTGATTTTTATCAATAGAAAAGAAAAAGAAGTTTTTTTGTCAACTGCTCACCTGCATCCACCCTCGTGCTCCAGGAGTGCATCTGGACCTCGACATAGCACGATATGTAGAAGAAAATAGATTGTACTCCGGCACCGAGGGATCTTTAAAATCTTCGAAACTTTATTTTTTCAAAAAGTTAAAAATTATTATTGCTGAAATACAGATGTCCTTTTGTGCATCACTCAGTATGATTGTGTGGAAAAACGGCCTATGCGTTTCAGGTGTTAACGCACACCCTTAATCATGGCATCAGTGATTTTTATCCCATGAATTCTTCTACCATGTCACAACCTTTTGCAGTATCTAAGTTATCTAATAATACTACTGTTTGGAATGTTTGACCTTATACAGAAGTTCTGTGCCCCCTGACCTTAAAGAGAACCTACCACTTTAAAATGCCACTTATAACCCACAAATACCTTGCACCAGTTCAGGGTGAGCTGATGCCGGAGCATATCTTCACTATTTGCACAAACCGCTGTAGTCCGTTTATTCTTTATATTCCAACCCCGCTTCAGCGCTCCACGATATGTGTTCGGTGCACCATGCGTGCAACTGTGCGGAGCCAGGCAGGATAAAAATTTGAAGTTGTGCGCCGAAGGGGGGTTGGAATATAAAGAATAAAACAGTTTTAAATGGACTACAGCGGTTTCTGCAAATAGTGAAAATATGCTCCGGCATCAGCTCACCCTGAGCTGGTGCAAGGTATTTGTGGGTTATAAGTGGCATTTTAAAGTCTTAGGTTTCCTTTAAACAGATTAGTTTGGTATGTATCAGTTGGAAAAAGTTGCAGCTTTTCACAAGACTTCAGACTCAGGTCATTTTCTGTTTTCATTTTTCACTCCTCACCTTCAAAAATATAAAACATTTTTATTTTTCAGTGTACAGAACTATAAGAGGCTTGTTCTCTGCATAGCAAATTGTACTTCATAGTGATGGTATTTAATATTCAATGCCGTGTACTGGGAAGCTAGGGAAAAAATTCCAAATTCTGTGGAATTGCATTTGTTCCAATTATCTTGTGGGCTCTGTTTTTCCGTCTATCACTGTGCACTCCAAGTGACATTCCTCCTTTATTCTATGGGTCCGTCCGAACATGGGGATACCACATTAATATAAGTTTTATGGCGTTTAAAAATATATTTTTAAAAAATAAAATGTTTTAAAACATTTTAAAATCTAATTTTTCAATGCTTTGTGGTACAGAGCTGTGTAAGTGTCATTTTTTGCAAGATGAGTTGACATTTTCATTGGTGAATGTACAACCTTTTGATCACTTTTATTAAATTTTATATATGTGGCAAAATGGTAAAAAATGGCATTTTGGACATTATGGTGCAAGGAATAACAGTTTTTATATTTTGATCGGAACTTTTAGAACGCACCGATAGTTAAGATGTTTTTTAGACCCCCTTGGGTAGTTTAACCTTTGGGAGTCGGATTGCTCCTACCATATAATGCAATACTACTCTTACCAATATACAGAGAATTTTCCGGGCACAAGCCACCATCACACTACCAGGAAGCAGAGGTGTCTCAGGCCTGCTGCCTGACACCTTGTGGCAGTCAGGAGACTTACCCCCAGAGTAGAGGTCCAGTGTCTGGACTCGGCTCCATCTTTACAGCCCAGCATGATGATACTACCAGGTTGTGAGCTGGTCCGCAGAAAGGGTTGCTATTTCCTACCAGCTTTCCAGTCTGCTAAACCTGCTGCTGATGTTAAGTTGTTGCCTATTCTTGAAGTTCCAATAAAGAACCGTGAGTTGATTTGCACAACCTGCCTCCGGATACTCCAGGGAAAAACTTATTATATCAGCCACTCCCTTCACTTTTCTTGCACACACCACCTGCTGGAGACCTGCCAGGCCTCAAGTCCTAATACCAAGCACTGTGACCATAGCTTGCAAAAGGCCGTATAAGCCAGCCAGTCCGGTATTCTGACTTAATTGTGAATTCACGGACGGCACTCCGAAACGTCGTGCACGTGAACAAGCGACTGAACGCTATAGAAAAGGTCTTCTTGCTTGAAACAAAATTTTTTAGCAAACGTGTTTCAGCTTGTATCTAAGCCTTTGTCAACTGAATAATAAACTGCTATCACAACGAGCTTAAATAGAAAAAAACATTTTGTCTCCTACTATTGACGTCACACCACCTGTGATGTCATCATGGAGGTCATAAAGAAAGAAGGTAACATTCATTTCTGACTTCTTTTCTAGGATTAAAAGGAAAAAAACAGGAAAGTAAATGATTGTGAGGAATATGCTCATCAGAATAAGCAAAACTGCTACAATACATTTATAGCATTGGGCTAATTATAAAGAATTCACAATAAATGCTTAGGAGAGTGTATTGTACTGTACCGCTCCCATACGGCGCTGTGAGGCTATAGAAGTTTATGGGGGCCATATATATGTCCCCCATGCATTTGTGTAGCCTAAGAGTCCTGGAGACTTGAATCCCATAATATCCTATTTCTTGTTCATCACAATTGTTGCCATATGATGTCTACATACACTCAATAAAGAAGGAATTCAGAATTGTCATGTGTAAGGTACTGCTCCATCTTTGCAGGGTTGTGCAGCTGCAAGGTGCAGGAGAAGAAGCATACAGCAGTGTGTGGTGCTGGATAATAGGGTGACAGACCCCACTGAGAGGCACTGGGCCTCCTAAGCAGCGTCTGCCTCCATATTACACAGCGCTATATTTTCACTAAATAGCTATCTTGTGACTAAACTGTGTGACTGGAATTGCTTTGCCTATGAATAAGGGGATTGGGTCCCTTTCCAGAGCACAGAGACATCTTGTCTATTACACGTGTATGTCCAGTCTCCTCTATGGGGATGAGGGGGCACTGGGGTGTACACTCCTTTATACAACATCTCCTAAGAGCTACAAACTATTGTAGATAGCGCAGCAAAATGCCGCCATAAAAAGTACCACGACTGCTGCGGGATGAGAACGGTGTATGAGCGGCAGCTGCAGCGTCTGCAGGGGGCACCGGGCACCTCGTAGTGAGAGGCTGTGCCCAGCGCCCTCCCTTGTCAGCTTTGTGCCGTCCTCTTTCCCGGGGAGGGGCAAGTGGACAGTCCCCGTGTGAGGTAGCTGCTAGGGAGGAAGAGAACACCCAGGAGAGGCGCTCACATATAAAACCCAGGCGGAAGTCCTAGTCAGGAGACATCACCAGCCCCGGACCAGTGCTGCCCGCTCCTGGCACTGCGCTGCTCTCACAGGTGGGTGCTGCCTGAGAGGAGACTGCCGCTGCTGGGTGTCGTGCTCGGGATTGCCCGGGGGAGGGTTCCTCTAGTCTGCATGTGTACCTGGTGAGGGATGGGAGTGTGGGGCACAGGGATACACCCTGCCTGCCGGGCAGGACCTGGACATTACACGGAAACTTCTCCACCTCCACCCTGCCCTGACAGCAGCAATGGCTGGTGATTCCCCGGCTCATCTACTGTGTGTAGTGTGTGTATAATCTTGTATATAAAGTTGTGTATGTATATATTTATATAAGAAACCACCCAGTCGCATTTACAATGATTACGTTTTGCTCAGCCTCCTCCTGTGACTCAGGGAATGTGATAGACTGTCATTTTAACCCTGTGCTTGCCAAATACTTAGTTGCTGCCAATCTATAGGAGCCACTGTGTGTTAGCTGTGAACAGCCTATTCCCTTAAACGCAGGCGAAAACTGTGGAAAAATGTGTGATTTGTGAATGTGACGGGGTGGACATACACACATTATAGATATATCCATCTGTCTCACATCAGTGTACAAGATATTGCAGTGATCTAAATGTATGGGACAAGGTAGTTTTATGTGCACATGCCAGGGCTGTAGTTCTACCATAAACTTCCCTGTGATCCCCAGAAGGCACAGCCTGTTAATCTGGCATGGGACTTGCATAGAAAGGGATATAAATAAAAATGTCTACACGCTACGTACATTGGTGTTAGGATCTTCTCTCACAGGTTCTATTACTTTATAATAAGAAAGTGCACTATTCAGTTTTATTCTTGATGTCAGCAGAGGGCAGACCTGGTGAGAGCGCCCGGGACTCCGTTATAAGTCAATATGATGATTGTTTTTTCAGAAACCATAATGGCAGTGTGTACAGACTCCTGGGCTGCCATTATGCTACATGGTACATGTAGTGGCATTTGTTTGCCCATAATAATAGTATTCTAGAATGTTATATATCTGGCACCTGCTTAGACCTCCTGGACAGCATCTTCAGGCCAACTCTAGGAGATCTAAAAATATTATGGGGTGGACACTGCACCTTTGTTACACACCGTAATACATAGTGGTTCACTGTTACAAGTAATACATTCTTGCCTTATGAACTTCCAGAAGTGCAAACATTCTAGCTCTCCTGGTCATAGTGTTTGGTCTCCAGCGCTATACACTTTGTTGATATACATGGATCAACAGTGTTGCTGAGTGGCAGACCCCCAACTGAACTGATGTAGATGACTTGTACAAAGAATAACAGCAATATCTAAATCCAGAAAACGCTGAGGGTGTGGTGACACGTGCCGCTATCGCAGGGTTCATAAACGCAGCACTAGTGTATGGGGGCGAGCCTTGGTCCAATCGCATATGCGTTTCTATGAAGGTGCAAGCGATTGGTAACCAGAAACCGGTGGTCTTACATCTCCCTGAGGGCTGATATACATGTGAGTGTTTGGTCCAACGCACACAGACATACAAGTCCTGAAATAGTCACAATTGCTTGTGCACCACCACCAACTTACGTACAAGATAGGGTCTGTAGGTTTGTTCTTAAGTTGAATTTGTATGTAAGTCAGAACCGTATACTTTATCATTGTAACTCCAGACAAATTTTTTTGGTCTCTGTGGCAATTTCATTTTAAAAATGTTGGGTTGTCATCAGAGCCAGGATTAACAATAAAGCTTCATTACAGACACTATTAATACAGCTGATCATTGTAGCCTGGGGCTAAAGTACAGAAAATTACCAAATACCAGAGGTCCGTTTGTAACTAGGGGTTGCCTGTAAGTCGGGTGTTCTTAAGTAGGGGACCGCCTGTATATTCCTTTCCACACCACCTCAGAGCCAAAAGTGAGTATGAAGTGAGCACGGTCGTTGGTGGAGTGGACACTCACTCTAATCTGCAAAAGTTCACTGTTGAACGTTCATAGGTTTTTGTGCAAATCTATGTCAGGCAGGGCCAGGCACGGCCGCCCTCAGTATACTTCAGAAAGTCTAAGCCATCAGATATATCGTGGGGATGGGGGGTGGATGGCTTTTATTGTATCGTGGGCTTTACAGTCCAGTATGTGAGCAGACTGCCCGAACCGCAAGACTCACAGCAGGTCCCACCGCTGCCCGAGTTTGCGGTATTCTTTTCTTCCGATCATGTTCAGCAGCTTAATTTTTTTTTTTTTTTTTCTCAAGACTTCCAGCAAACAGGATTGTCCACAATTCCTTTTCTTTTATATTCATTATAATGTTCTGCCAACATAAGTAAACTTAACAGAAACCAAATCCTATAAGTGACCTATAGATAAGAATGACTCATTTTATGACCATCATTTTATGCGGTCATGTATAGTTATACACTGAGTATAATGTATGTCTAGGCTTGGGGGAAGGCAGCTGGGAGAGATTTACAAGGTGCAGTTAGTGGCAGGCAGTCTGGGTCGTATTCAATGACTTCCTGTCAGACGCGCCGCACTATTTGGATTTGTTTGTGCTCGTCGCTGGGCTTACATACAGAATGCTTCAGCCTAGTGATCACAAGCAGAAGGGAAACGTGCAGGATTTTTTATTGTCACTAAAGTCAGTGGGGGAGTGAGTGGAGTCAAAAGGGCAGCAGACATGACAGATGACGTTTTCGTAAAACCATGAAGGAGCTGGTATATCAGATTGAGGTGGTTACGGATCACTTGGATGCCTCAGAGCAGGTGTGTGCTTCAAACACTGCGCTGAGGAACATGAGAGCTATTTCCTTTCATCGACCGTTATGGTTTCACTTGCAGTATTTGTCTCAAGGGGTATCCTTGTCTGGGCATTCACATGCAATTTAATTAATCTGCCATAAACATACATTTCTTCAATTAGATGTTAATATTTTTTTTTACCTGTGTGAAGATCATTTCTCATAAATGTAGTGATGTGGTCTCTTACAAACAAGTTTCCTTGGACACGACCACCTATGCTGGAGTGATTGCACAAGGAAACCAAAAAGTTTTTGTATATGAAATGTCCTACAGCCGTGCTGTGGTAATGAATGCTGAATCCAGGTGGTCAGACAGGACTCGATAGCGTACGTCTGGCCACTGCTGTCAGAGTGCAGGTAGGTAGTATCCTAGGAAGCGATCTTGTTTCTAAGGCTGGTGCCACGCGTGACGCTTTGTCTGCGTTTGCAAAAGCAGACAAAGCCACACCCACCGGGGCGGACTGATCGCATCAGCGTTTCAACGGAAACGCCGGCGATCGGGAACGAGCCGTCTGTGTTTTGCATTAAATCAACGCAAAACACCTGCGGCTTGTTTCCGATCGCAGGCGCCTCCACAGCAACACTGATGCGATTGGGCCGCGGCCCACCCCGGTGGGTGCGGCTTTGTTTGTGTTTTCAAACACAGACAAAGCGGTACGTGTGGCACCAGCCTAAGTTCGGCGCCACCGCAAACAAAGTGCCCTGTGTGGCGCCGGCCTAAGGGATAACATGGCTACATTTATGAGAAATGATCTTCACACAGGAGCATTTTTTAAAATAACATCCTATTGAAGAAATGTTTACATGTCGCAAATTAATTAAATTAAATGTGAATGCTCAGATGGGAATACCCCTTTAAGTTTAAGGGGGCTTTCACGCGATGCGATGCCTCGCTTTTTTTGATGGGTTTCTGACGCATTCCAAAAGGCTTCCGCTGAATCTGCTAAAATGCAGTGTAACCTCAGCATGTGATCAAGGATGAATCCTTTGGAATGCGTCAAAAACGCATCAAAAAATGAAACGCAACACATCGCGTGAAAGCACTCTAAGGCTGCTTTCACACAGCCCATATGTCCGCCATCTATGGGGACTTATATTGGGCCACAAGTTTTATACGCCCTCACAACTGCCGTCATTAAGACCCCTTTCACACTACAGTTTTTCACGCACGTGTCCTGCATGTGTTTTTGACATGCAGAACTTGCATTTTCATTTCATTTGTGTTAGCCCTTTTTTTTTTTTTTATAGGCCATAGTCATGAGTCAGAATATTTCTAGTTGCCCAATCACAGCTCAACTTTCAATTTAACAAGTGCTCATGCATATTTTAAAGGTGATCAGTTGCCGTGGGCAACTAGAAATATTCTGATTTTCAGACAGCTTGATAAATCTGCCCCATTGTCTGCACGGAAAATCGTTTTGAAAAT
The DNA here is from genome assembly GCA_019512145.1 of Engystomops pustulosus. Classification (NCBI taxonomy): domain Eukaryota; kingdom Metazoa; phylum Chordata; class Amphibia; order Anura; family Leptodactylidae; genus Engystomops; species Engystomops pustulosus. Next base: position 102,558,660 of record CM033641.1, on the reverse strand, counting down.
ACATTCAAACACAAAAATAAAACATGCATGAGAAACGCAAGAACGCCAATGAATCTTGGCAAAAATAAAATTATCCAAAAACACAGGCAAAAACTGCAGTTTCTACACATTGCACCCTGACGTGATCTGCAACGCAGTTGTTAAAGAGGCTACATTCACAAGAAGCTGAGCGGGCTTACGTTCGGCACCATGGAGAGGAGGAGGGGTAATACATGGCTATCCATTGTGCACGGCGTGTAACACGGGGACAGATAGGAGCGGTGCCGTATCGTTTTGTGCGGCCATTGCTTTCTATGGGGGATGTATGGACGGCCGCAAGCTATCGGCTGTCCATACGTCCCCCATACGCTTGTGTGAATGTGGCCTTCGAGTTTGGCATCTTTCACACTTGCGTTGCAAATCGCATCAGCGCAATATGTGAAAAACTGACGTTTTTGCTTGCATTTTTAGTAATTTTTAAAATTTGATTCAAACGCATGAAAAAGACTAATGGTTGGGGGTCTATCTTTTCTATGGCAACGGATCAGTGAAAAACGAGACAAGTAAAAGTAAAGCGTGCTGGGATTTCACGAGAATTTCATGAAAGTTATGATCTTTTTTTAAATACCACAAATTAGAATTCTAGTTTTTGAAAAAGACATTGGCTGTAGTTTCTCTTCCAATGGCAGATACAATATTGTTTAGTATCTTGAGGTATTTGCGGAAGTTTTTTCCTTGAAAAGAAAGGCACCCACAAAGAAGCGTTGGATTTTATGTTCTGCAGCTTTGTCTCAGGCAGATATGTAAATGATTAGCGGATTGGTCTGTCCTCGCACCTCCATCAATACACAACACTCTTCCAGCATCAGAATCCAAGGTCCTTTTATAATCAAAATGTGTAAAAGCAACATGTTTTGGTATTGAAATATCCCCTTATTTAGGTTGCACATCTGATAGACTTTGAGTGGGGTTGTGTCATTAGACAGAGAAGCTGGATAGTCATTTAGAGCCAAGTTTCCGCCATCTGTCCTTGCTGTAAGGTGGTGTTTGGATGAGTGTGTTATTCACTATAGTCTCTTCCCTTCTCTCAACACAAGCCCTTGAAAGACCAGTTTTGGGATGAGAATATTACATACACAGGAGGCACCTTCACTTTATACCCCTGTGTCTGCCCAGACTGCTTTTAGGTGTTTAGTAGAAGGAAATTTGATGTTACTCTACCTACACTGTCTTGCTATTGACAGACAGCCATTGCCACCTTTCTTTATTTGTGACTTGTGACTTCTAAAACTTGAGGAGACCCCTGCACTGCATTGCTGTCAATTCCGCAGACAGCAATGTATCAGCTGCATTCAGGTTCTGCCTGGGATCTAAGTTGAAGCGACACATTGCCCCAACTTCTTGTATAATGATCTGGACAGTGACTCTTACTAGTAGTACCAGGGACACTGACAGCTTAGAGATGAGCAGTACTTCTTTGTTGCCTCTGCAACATTTTCTTGGCTGCCTGGTTACCAGGCTTATTGCCGATGGGGCATCTATAGGATCAGCTGGCATATCAACTCCGGCACCTATGAATGTGCAGGATCTTCAGACTATATGGAACTTGTATTCCTCTCTGCCCAACCTTCTCTCATCTTGTGAGCAAAGCATCCTTTTAATTGTTACTCCACAATAAACGTTTTCATTTTCTCTAATGAGTGAATGGGGGCATTTGTATTACAAAGCTGTCCATACTGCATGCTGTCTACAGGGAACTAAAGGAAGGCAAAGATTTCCTTTTGCACAGACCAAGGATCCTTGTAAATAAAACAACGCAAAAAACGACTGAGCACATATCATACACATTTTAATGTTAAGTCAAAGATTTTCTGTTGCTCCAGAGATTACTGTGTAGGATAGTATCAGTGGCCATGTGAATACAACCTTAGGGCCCATTCAGAGAGTGTTGGCTGAGTTCCACTTGTGTGATCAAGGTCTAATTAGATGGATGAATGTAGTCATGAAGGGCAGGTGCTGGGTGTGTTAGCAAATGACAAGGAATATAATGGCTACTGAGAAATTCATTCTGCTGACTACTGTAGCTAGTCTCCTTTACACTTTTATGGAGTTATCTGATGTATAAGCCTTTGAATTGTTTCTATAATTTATCTTCTCTTTTAAGTCAACCCTAATTATTCACATCTGGATTTTATGACCAAAGCACTGGGGCAGATTTATGTATCAAATTGTCTAAAAGAATGGCTATGTGTGAACACATCCTGAAATTCACAGATGAAATCTGTTTTCTTTCCATGATTTTCATGGGCCCACTGACTTAACTACGATGAGGAATCTACCATCAGAAGTAGATCTGATGGTAGATTCCTCCTGCCTGCCTCTGCCCTTATATGTACTTTAATAATCCTGGAATTTAACCTAACTTGTTAAAAACTTTATTTTAGTAATATGTAAATTAACTGCAGAGACTACTGGGGCATGTACAAGCCTGGCCGGGCAATGGGAGCTAAGGCTACAACACGCCCCAGTAGCCTCTGCAGTTACTTTATATATAACTAAAATAAAGTTTTTAATCAGTTGGGTTAGACTTCAGAATTAATAAGATCTACTTCTTATGGTAGGTTTCTTTTAAATCTGATGGAAATCTGGTTCCAGAATGGAGACCTCCTAGTTTACAAACCTTTAACACATTTATAAGTATTAAAGGTTTGTGCAATTCCTCACAATTTGCTTATATTCTTTTTTTGCATAGGCTTTAGCAGTTATCACTCCATATGATATCAGTTGTAGACATTTTTACACATTCTGATGCAATAATATGTTGTCACATTAAAAACAGATTGTCATCATAAAGTAAACAATCATTTTACTATTTATTGCAATTTGATCTATTGCATTGCTCGTACAAGAGTTGGATCCTATCTTCTGCCTCTCCACGTCTATATTTAACCATCTCTTGGTTCCCAAATATTTTGTCTTTATTTAGGTGTTCACTTAACATTTGTATTAATGGCACTTGAGATTATTTTAGAGTACCTTCACTTTGTTGGCAGCACATCCTCTGCTCGTGGGCCAGTGCCCATTGCAGTTATAGTATGTGGTTACCCCCCGTTACTGGCTATAAAGTTATTCATAGGAATCTAGACAAAAAAATACAGGGCATGGAGCATGTCACAGTTAAAGATCACTAAAAGTCACTAAAAAAAAGTAATGAATTGTCTAGTACATCCAGTTTGGACATATTCCTTACTACTGTTATATACTCAGATGGTCCCGTGTGGAGCATACACAGGGTCGCTGGCATACTTGCAGGGTTGTCATGACAAGTGTCTAAACGCTTCTGCATTCAAGAGCAGCTTCTCCCTGCAGTTCTGGAGTTGTGCTCACACAACTAAAATGCAACATGTGAATCCGTCCTGACTCTACAAACATTCTGTGTGATGTGCAATTTCCATCTACAATTTTCCATCTTTTTTATGATCTTCAGAGTTCTGTTTTTAGTAACTTTTTTTTTATTTATTATCCACTTGATTATAGTAAATTGTTTGATTTCATTATTTTCCAGTTCTATACCCACAATTCCTAATCTACAAATTTTACATGCTAAAAAATTAATATGCCTTTGTTGTGGTATTTTTCAAAGTAGTTGCCACAGGAGAGAGGAAAACCTGCTACCATAATTGTAGTTCTGGAAATGTGCACAGCACTGTAATTGTCAGTGTAATGGGACTTAATGGCACCTAAGCCTATAGAGCGAACCTGTACAGATGTAGTCCCAGCCAGCGTATAACCACTTTCATTTATCTTGGGATCAAATCAGGGAAGTAGACACACAAAGTAGACTGCTCCCATTTCCCCCCAGGCCAAGGCAACGTCTTCCACTGTATTGTGTGACCCTATAGAAGCAGGATATTAAGATCTGGGAGTCTTGTAACACTGTTTTATCATTTCCTGACCACTTTAAATTATTACCTAAGGTTTCAGTAAATTCTATACCTCCCAAGTGCCTAACATTTGCACATGGGTACTCCACATTAAATTCTTCATACTCTTGCATAAAGAAACCTGTGGATACAGTGGGGGGCATGTATCATCTGTTTTTGAGTGGATTTTTGGCAGTAAAAAGTAACTTTATGAGACTATTTAAAAAGGTAGCAAAAACCTAGTAGAGCAACAATGCAGAAGGATTTGGTAAAGGGTACTTTAATAAATTAGACGGGCAGTGGAGCTCAGAAAGCAGCATAGATAAAGGGTGTTTGCATGCACACTGAGGACACACTTCTCATCCTGCCCTATAGGTTCTTGTGTAACACGTGTATATGGTCATTTGTCTATTTTAATTCTATATGAATAAAAGGTTTATTTGATCTACCACTTATTCAACCCCGCTCCCATCCCTTTCCCTGTTTTATAAATAAGTCATAATTTGGTGGTGTACATTTTGGTAGAAATAGGATTATCGTTTTGGGATAGCAATTAATTCTGCATGACATCACCCTGGTCCTATGACTTTAAGTGCCCAATGATGTAACAGAGCCATCTCTCAATGTCCCATACAGCAGAATATCAAAGCACTTAGACCTGACAATCAGGAACAAGGCAATGCAAGTAACCACTGAATTTGCAGGACACTCATTAATTGATATTTTTTAACATTGCAGCCATGGAAAAGCATAATTTAGGGTGTGGTCACATGAACCACTTTAACTCCGTTTAGAAACTGAATAAAAGCACACAGGGGCATGCACCCCTAGGGATAAGAGCAGTGCTTTTGAAGCATAGTTTTTAATTAAAGGGAACCTGTCACCATGGACCTCATTTTCACTAAAGACAGATTGTAAAAGCCCATGACACCTGCAGTGCAAAAATGCCTCTCTGCCTTTTCTAAGCATTTGCATTACAATATAATTGTGTGTTCTAACTTACTCTTGCATCCTGACAAAATTCTGGGGTAGTCACAGGGGCTGGGCTAAGGTTTGGATGCATTTCAAAAAACAACATGTGACTTGTATGAACTTCAGGCTGCCTCCATCTTTGTGCTTCTGTACAGCTCCTACCACCCCCCACTGATGTCAGCTCACCTGGCTGTGACCTCTGAGAAGGAGCAGGAGGGAGGAGCTGTACAGGAGCACAAAGGTGGGGTCCAAGCTCCAAGGAGTGAGTAACACAGACAAGCCACATGTTGTTTTTTGAAATGCATCCAAACCAAAGCCCAACCCCTGTGACTACCCCAGGAATGTGTAAGGTAATTAATAAAACACAATTATATTGTAATCAAATGCTTATAAAAGACAGTCATATTTGCACTGCAGGTGTAATGGGCTTCTGCAACCTGTCTTTGGTGAAAATGAGGTCCCTGGTGACAGTAATTATATAAAAAGAAGTTGTCTACCTCCTACACTCCACCAGGAGGCACAGTGCTGGACCAGAGAGCAATATTTTTTAAATTGTTTTAAATTTCAGGTTTTATAGGCTTTGTTAAATTAAAAAAAAGTAATCAAAATCATCTGATCTTTCATATAAGAGGGTTGTCATAAACGGTGGTGTGAATATGATGAAGCAAGCTATATATGATGTCATAGCTGGCTGGATATTTCTTTGGGTATACAAATCTGCCAGACTTGTAGGCACAGCCAAAGAATGAAAATAGAAGCAAGTTCTCAGGCCAGTAAAATCCAGCACCTGCTGTACTAATACCCTCTGCAGGTGGATCCTATAGCTCTGTGCACTCACTGGTCTCCAGCCAGCTGGACATGCTTGCTAAACTTTCTGTAACTATTAAAGTTTTTACTGTTGCAGAAACAAGATGTTATATATTCTGACCACCTGCACTACCTACATCTGCTCTCGTTCTGTGTAATGAATGTGTTTATTGCTGGTGCCATGTACTTACAGCTTATACAGCAGCCATGGCTCAGTTCATAGAACACCTCTGTCACACCTCTTTTGTGTTCTTAGGCTTTTTCTTACGGCTGGTAATTTTTCTGTTATTTATTTCTTGAAACAATCATTTTAGAAAGGACACATCTATATCTTAGTGAGGTTGGTGTGACCTTGCCATACACTTGGGTACCACTGTTCATAGTGGACGTAGGATGTGGGGTGTCAAACTCCCCTTTTAAAATTAGGTGTCATCTTCAAGCAGCTTCCACATTGTGCCAGACCAGGATTACCAAAGTGAACACTCCATCTTGTGACACTGGATTTCTGGCATTCCGTTGCTAGCCTTTTGAAAGGGCTTCTATGTACTGACTTCCTAGGTTTGGATTGGGAGTCCTTGCCTATTACTGGGCAGTAGCTATGCCTATTTAACATTTCTGGTCTGCTTTTAATGTTTATAATCAAAATTGTTATAAAAACAGTTACAAAAAACTTAAAATAGATGGGGGGAATAAAGTTTTTCAAGACTGGTGTAAAGATGATCATGAATTCCCATCACATTGTAAGAATTTTGTGAGTTTTTAGCTTAGATTTTAAATTTCCAATTTATAGATCAATTTTATTGCATCAGAAGTTAGGTTAAAGTGTCAAGTAAACTATGTAACCGTCTACAGATACAACATATTTGAGTTTAGCCTTTGTATGGCTTGGGGCGTTTTTACCTACAGTACAGAATAGTCTGCATTCCCTTGGGTTCATTTCAGGACTTCAAAAAAACGTTGACATGTTGAGAATGAAACAAAATGAAAAATATGAAAATTACAAACTCAGCGTGAACACTGCCTAAAGTTATGACCTTTTAACAAGGTCAATGAATGTAAAAGCAGCAACCAATTCACTAGTTGCTGAATTTTAGTATTTGAATGAAAATAGTTTTTCTAACATTTTGTGTCATCTTTATATTGCAGCTTGCTGACTGATTTGGCCTTTTGGATCTTCCATTTTTAAACATTAAACAATATGAGCAACTACAGTGTATCCTTGGTAGGCCCAGCTCCATGGGGATTCAGGCTTCAGGGTGGTAAAGACTTCAACATGCCACTGACCATCTCTAGGGTAAGCTTGGTAAATTGTTGCTGGATCTTTGTGAATTATGACACTCTGAATATAAATGTGCAGATAAGTGATCGGATCAGAGTTTATTTAAAGAGAACCTACCACCACGAATCTACCTATAAAGGTAGATCGGGTGGTAGGTGGATGTAAGGGACGTGAGGAGCTCTTTTTAGAGCTAATCGCTCACGTCCCCCGCTAACTTTTGGTACACGTTATTGAGCTAATATGTAAATTTCATTATGCGTGCACGAGGGGCGTGGAGTAGCGAGCCCACGAGGCTACACAGCGCGGTCTACTCCACGCCCCATAGCCACATTACTCTCTTACCCTGTTGCGTGCGGCGAGGCAGCTCCTCGTAGCTGGCGCCCCTCGTCCGTCATGATGGCTTTCTGCGCAGGCCGCGGGTGAGCAGTACCACGCTCAAGGCCGGAGCTACTGCGCATGCGCATAGCCGGCTTGGTGGAACGAGGGCGCGCAGCTACGGAACAGGGTAGGAGGAGTAATGTGGCGCTACTGGGCGTGAGTAGCCGCGCTGTAGCCTCGTGCTCGCTACTCCACGCCCAGTAGCGCCCATATAACGACAGTTACATAGTTAGCTCAATAACGTGTACCAAAAGTCAGCGGGGACGTGAGGATTAGCTCTAAAAAGAGCTATCCTCACGTCCCTTACATCCACCTACCACCCGATCTACCTTTATAGGTAGATTCGTGGTGGTAGGTTCCCTTTAAGGTTACATGGATAGCATATCTGTGGCTGATTCATGCATACAGTATATCACTGATCATTAATGAATGACATAACTGACAGAGAAGAGCAGTGGGAGTATAGCAATACATATCAATAGTAATGTGTTTAATGTTCATTCCATCTATGGGCACAGCTGTAGATGTGTTCTATTGTATCTATAGAATGTGCTTCTTGGGAGCCTTTAAAGCAAATGATCATTATGATGCTGTATTGTTGAATGGCGAGTATAAAACTTTGAACCTTGGAAATCATTCTTATAATAAACTCATGGTTAACTTACGAAGGCTCAGAGCATAAAGTAGACCATATACATTAGATACAGTAACTGCCTATTCAGTTCATTAAATTTCATCAGTAAACCAACAGAACTCTGGTGCCACTATCTTTGTTTTCCATACATCACCAATACTCCAATAAACCATTGCCGGTATGTTGTGATGGAGATCATGTCTCTTTTGTTGCCCAAGGTGGTGGCATCATCAAGAAAATCAACTTTGAAGTGAGATGTAAATTGGTTATAAAAAGTCAAGGAGGTGCAGAGTTTAACACTGAAGTCAAGCTCTCCTCACCTCGGAACAGCCCCTTCAGTGTAACTTATGCTCTGGCATCCAGGGACATCACTAATCGATCTCCTGAAGTCTGACAAATTATCAATCACAGAGAAAGAGGCAGGAAAGGTGGGGAAAGTTTGACTTTAGTGTTTAAGTCTCCCTCTCTTTGACTGTATGCAACCAATTTACATATCAATTCAAAGTTGATTTTCTGGATGACATCACCACACTTGGCCATGAAAGCAAGATCTAGAAGCTGTTCAGGTGCTTGACAACATATTGGTAATAGTTTATTAGGCCATTTTTTGATGACAAGTTCCCTTTGAGTAAATGCAATAAAAACCCAGAGGCAACTATTTAATTATGGTAATTTTGTGGAAAGAAAACAGACCCTTTGTCTAATCTCAGACAACCAGTTTATGTTCCACAATCACAGACCATTCCTTCACTGGTCATCCAATGTGCCCCCTTTACCCCTCATTCTTATTGATTGGTCAAAGTGATACCAGTGTAAAAAACATAAAGGGTTATCCCCACAAAGTAGAGGCCTCCTGGCAAATAACATTTCTATGCATCAGAAACAATATTTAAAACATTTCTGTACAATAAATAGACAAAAAAATCTTGAAATGTTTTCATTAATATAAGTCATAGGTTCTGTTTGGTTTGTTATTATCTGGATCCCAAGAGACTGTAATTTCCAATTGCAGACACAGTTAGCGTAGGAAGCAGAGGAAATATGTGGGAGCCTTGTGTAGTAACAGGAAGGATGAGAACACAGAGACTGCAATCAGAAGAAACATGGAAAGATCTGTCAGCGCTGGCTAATGAGCATGCCAATGTCATCAGCAAGTTACTGAAAAGTGCAGAAACCGAAAAAAAAATGGGGAAAAAGTGGGCTTACACCAGAAAAACAAATTAATTCAGCTTCTAATGCAACAATCCGATACAAAATTATGATATTTATTAGAAAAATCATTAAGAGATTGAAGAACAGAACATTTACATGGAAGAGATGTACAAAGGTCTATAGGGAATGCCTACGGGTTTAAATAAAATATCTTAATCATGGCTTGGCGTGAGAGTCTCCTCGATCGACTTGTGTTCCCCTAATGAGCCGGTATCACATGATTTCTGTTACTATCCAGAGAATATACAGTGGGAAAGCATATAATATAATGTTTTTTGTTTTAAACCTAGTAATTCACTTATCCCTCTGAATTTGACACAATGAAATGAAAAGAAAAAAGGACTATGTTAAAAAAACAGTAATGACTAGTAGAAGAAGATGTTTTTGCGTCTATTCAGACCTAGGGGAGTTCAAGTTTTTACGAGGACGATCCAAAATGTTTCACGTTTTAGTAGACATCTTTTATGGTCTCCTACTCTCTTAGGTTTACTTAATTTTTCAATGGCAATCACCTTAAATGAACCGCAAGTGGGGTTACATTCCCATGTAACCGTAAAGAAGGGCTGGCATATCAAGAGTAAAGGAACAGCTAAAGGCACACTGAAATATGAGCGGCACTGGCAGTCAAGATGGGAATATGGTCATCGCCATGCCCATGTGTAGCAATGGGTAAAAAGATAAGGAAAAACTAAAAACCATGATGCAGAAATTGAAAAGGGGAAACGTATGTAGAGATCACACTCATTTATTCAAAAGAATATGAAGTATATGCTTTAGTATTGAATTGATTGCATATAAGGTGTGTTCTAGGTAAAATTGTGAATTCAGCTGTGTGTGGAAATAACATAAAATGGTCAATATTTTTGTGGGTTCCACAACCTGCAATTTTTTTTTCATCAGAAATCACAAATCGGCACATATTAGAAGTTTACTAAAGAAAATATATGTGTAGTGAGAAAAAAGATTCACATACCCTTTGGCTTGTCTACGAGGTGGATCCGTTCAAGGTGGTGCTTCTACGGCGTATGAAGTCCAAAATTTTCAAAACAGCCGGAGCACATTTAGAATAAAATCCAGATAATTCTATTAGATATCCATCAAAAATATTGCACTAAACACGTGCATAGAAGGTGCAGGTATACGACCTACGCGTTTCAGCTTAAAACAAAGCCTTAATCATGGTCTAAAGAAAACCCTGTCCCTATGACCTAATACACATGGAAAAAGAGCAGAGAGCTATGAGCAAACCTTGCCATCGGGGCATTTATATTGATGCCCAGTTATTGGGATATCAATATCAGATTTTTAAATGTCTTTCTACTAGAATCCCCATTTTCTCCAGCACATCAGAAGTATTAGAGCGCTTTCCATTCTGCAGTGACCCAAAATGGTACTACAGCTCTCTTCATTTAAAGAGAATTACGAGTCCAGCATGCAGGTTATTACGATCTGAACCTCCACCCCCTCAAGTATAGTGTGTGAATGATTATTCATCCAGACTATAATATACAGTCAAACTGTATTAATGCACAGATACTTATAGGCAGGTTTGAATGAAGAAATGTGTGTATTTTGACTGGGACAAATGAATCTTTTTTTGTCAGCCATGTATAATGAAGTTGGTTACAAATGTAACAGTCTAGAAGACCCAAGTCATCCATACTGCTTATCACTAAAAGGCTACATGGACATCCAACTTATCTTTATGGGCTTGAATATGGATAGAAGCCAAAATGAGGGAAGACCTAAAATGAGAGAGTTTTGACTTTAGTTTTTGCTACATTGTTGTCTTCTAATCTGTAATGTACCTGTTTGTGAGTAATTTTTCTCTAGAAACGCATAGGGGGAATTTGCTATGCCTTGTCCGCTAGTTCTCTGTGAACACCTAGGCTTGCTGTATTTACTTTAGTGTCCCCGGAGGACCCTATAGGTGAAATCTGTCTAAAATTGTCTGACAGGTGGAGATTGCTTCCAGATCTACTAAGAGGTTGGAGCCTCCTAGATCTGGGATACAAATGCCTGCAGGGGGGCATAGTAACACTTTACTAGATTTCTCCCCATATAGCTAAAACTGGGGAAAATTATCTAGAATCTACAACATTTTCATCATTCTGTGCCCTTTTTTGGCACAAATTCTTTTTGTAATAGTCTAAGGTAGGGTGTTGGCCTTATCTAGTGTTTAATTCCTGTCCAGACAGCCTTCAACATATCGCCAAAGGGCAGCTCTCTTTGAAATCCTAATTTGTCTTGTCGGAAGTCTGTGTCACACAGTTTCAGAGGATATTCTCATAGGGAATCCACCATCTGGAAACTTTCTTCAGTAGTTCTAGTCCAGTAGGTAGATAGCCATGTGTGTCTCATCTATGGACATCTTTAATCATTTCTGAGCTAGCTGCCTATCGTGTAATAAACTTTATTGTGTTTTAATGCAGATTGCCTTTAGAGGCTACTCGAGTCATGGAGCAGCCTCTGTGAACTCCGGAGCCTAGGGCTACTCCACGCTATGAGTAGCCTCTGCAATGCTGTCTGTGAACACAGCGGCACAGACCACGCAAGCGCTGGGGACTAGGAACATGCACAGAAGCCAGAGACCAGAAGCATGTGCAGAAGCTCCCTCTGGTCCACAGCCCGGGCTAAAGCCACTGTGCATGCGGCAGCATAGACCCACAGGGGACGGCATTGATGTATATATTCCATTTAAGGGCACATTTACATATCATTTTTATAGTTTATTGTCCTTTTCTTCTCTTTAACAATTTATTAAGTTTCAGGATCATTTTTAGGGGCACCTACTGCTTGTATTTCATCAGGTTCTGATGTAGTGAAGGCCCAGTTCACACCTGGGGACCTCTGCTATAAACGTCCGTCCCTAAGATAATAACTGAGGGTCCATTAAGAATTCATTGGGCTTTTAATGGCTTCTTTTAGTGTCAAACACTTCCGTTGTAAGGGACAAAAAAAGCGCTACATCCTTCCATTGAGTTTTGTTCTCAAATCATGGAAGCCTAACGGAAGTGGTACTGGAAGAATAGCTCAGGGGGCCATACTGGGTTTCTACTCCTGCTATTAAAGTTTTGCTACAACTGCAGTTCAAGAGAGTACATTCTCATACAGTGTAGATTTAATGACAGCATTCTAGCTAGTTTAATAAAACAAAACAATTAAAATGTAGATTAATATCAATTTTAAGTTTGAAAAAAATCAAGATTTAGATTTTTGCCCAAATTTTGAAGCACTATTAAAGTAAATCTTAAAATGTGTTTGAATGGATTGAATATGTGACTTTGGAGGGTAGTGTACAGTACATATCCATCATATACGGAGTTGCGTAGGATGTATGGGCAATTTTAAAATTGCTTAAATTTCTATAAGTTTGAGTTCCAGACAAGCAAACAAAAGGGACTCTTTAAATATACAGAATGCATCTGTACGCTGACAAGGCACTTCCTTTCTACTGTTGCCCATGGTGCTTGGCTTAAACATCTGAGAGTCTTGAATAAAAAGAGATTTCTGGAACATCTGTAGCATTTCAGCCTACAAAACTCTAGACGCCTCTCACAGACACTGTGAGGCGTTAGCTGATAAATCTCTGCAGAATATTTTGTATTTCCCAGCCTCTATTATTCAGGGCTAGAAACTTCTCTAACAGATTCCATTTAGAAATATAATGAAGATGCAGGCAAGATACTAGTGGACTATGAGAGCAGGGGCATCTGTCTCCCTTATACAGAGGACCACATCGGCTTTATGGATACCTTCAAAGGGCCGATTAAGATGCTGCTTTGTGGCTACTAGGACCTTGGGTGGGAGCCTAGATGACTTATATAGAAGACACATCAGCTTTATGTGGTAGGGCCATTATGGGGGCTGGAGCAGAAGCTCCATTGTAGACCTGGTTTTGGTTGTTTTGGTGCTGCATGTTCTATGTGAAGGGTCACATAATGTAATGGGCTGGATTTTAAAAGACAGAATGATGGTTCTCTTGTCCTCACTAACAAGTGACTGGCTCCTGTAATGTTAGTTTACTGGTGGTCCTGGGGGTGGGGGCACAAGAGGCTTCTATATAGTATAGCTGTGGCCTGGCACAGACTTTGCACTGGGGTCATCAGCTTCCTGTTACACCTCTGAATCCTTATGTTGTTATTGTGTTACTGGCCAAATACAAAGCATTTTTTATATAGCACCTAACTGTGGGAGCCTAGATGACTTCTATGGAAGACACATCAGGTGCAGTCAACTTTTTTTAGCTTTATTGCACAGGAATTTAAAGGACATCTACCACCAGGATGAAAGACTATATGCAAATGAGCCTGAGAGGCTCCAGACTCCATTAACACCTATGGAACCTGGTACCCCTCAGGCTCATTTGCATGCCGTCCTTCATCCTGGTGATGGATGCCCTTTAAGGAGGAAGAAAGTGGGGGAATAGTTTGACAGATCTGAATGTTCCTTTTTGTAGTCGCTATCGACTGATCAGTTTAGAAGCAAAATGCATATATATTGATGTTATGGCTGTAGTCTCATGGGAGTAGTTATTCTAATGCTCTTTCTGAATGAGAGTAGTTATTCTCCCATCTGTTCTTTCTTTGTGTCTACTGTTATCAGACAGGAAAATCCTCTTTAGTCTATTCAGTGCTTTCTATCATTAAGGTAGGAAGGCAGGGAAATGTGGATGGGCAGTGGATTTATTCTTGCTGAATAACTCTAAGTGATCTCCATATCTTTGAAGTCTTGGGAAGTGCTCAAATTCACGTTGTTGGCAGGAACCGATTAACAGTGGCTTTCCTACAATTCTTGAGTATCTTTATGTGCAGCATAGGAAGGGCATTTCTGATCATTAATTTCCTTTTTCCTTTTATTATTTAGGATCCCTTCCAAGTAGCTTTTTAACCAGTTATGACCTACTTGTGGGCATCACTCTGTAACAGCTTTTTTAACAAATGTTTGTAGAGAATATGTGATTTGTGGACAGAAGATTCCTGTACAGTACAGTAATTAATTCTTCCAAGAATTATTATTAGAGGTAGAAAACGCTGTTTCAAATGTCTTACACCGTGCCTTGCTGGAATGTTAAGAGTTGTGTTACATCATTGAACACTTCATGTCATGTAACTAGACTGATGTCCTTTAAAGTTTTTTACCCATTTACATTTTGCAATGTCTACCCCATGGAGACGTTAGATAGATGTTGCAAAAGTAAATTGTAAAGGACCTTGGATGATCACCCTGGTCATATGGCATTAAGTGCTGAATGCTGAGAGGCATGGTACATGGGGAGGAGTAGATGGGATGAGCCGGCTGAGTAGGACATGCCCCGTCTGATGCTGTATGAGATAACCTAAAGTTGATTTATTGGGATGTAAGGGAAACAATTTTTAGCTAAAAGAAGGGTTATCTGCTAAAAGTGCTCTTTGGGAACCTGTCATTAGGCCACATAAACAATTTTTTTTAATTTTTTTTTTTTCTCGTTAAAAGCTTCTTTGTGTTTATGAAGTCAAAGTTATATAAATTTACTACATTAACATTGCCTTTTTAGCCCTTTATTTTAAGGTTATGTCAGACAAATTTCCGATGTATTGTTACAACGGTGGGTCACAATGTATGCACTATATGCTCATACATCATCCTGTGTTTCCACCCCTCCCACCTAAAAGTGTCAAGGGTAGTGAATTGGCAGTTATAGAGGAATATTGGCTGCTGTCGTTATTCAGGAACATGACTCCCACAGCTTATGCTCAATGGAGGCCCGTTTGGGGGTGCAGTATACCGTAGTTGCATCTGTATGTTGCTTTGCAGGAGGGAGCAGGTTGGTAAAATGCAACCTGCCATACGTTACATATCCAAAATTCGTTATGTGATTGCAGCCTTAGGCTCCATGCACACATCCACATGAGTAGACCTGTGCCATGAGCCACAAGCCGTCTGGAGAAAGAGGGGGTGAGTGCTTCCCAGCTGCCTGTGCACGATACACGTCTATGGCTGCCGTAAGCTAGCAAATGTAACTTTTCACAGCATGAACTGTAGTGTAGTACACAGATGCATTCACACATCTGCTGGTCACATAGCATACTATAGCTGGGCTTAAAGGAAATCTGCCATCAGTTGGTAGTAAATTTAAACTACACATACTTGCCTATAGCCATCTTCTCCACAATCCTGGCGCTTGTCTTCTTTAATGTTGACCAAAAAGATAAAAAGTAGATACAGATAGCTGGCACTCTCACGTGACGTCACCTCCCTATCCAACATAGAAGAGGGAGGTATCTATTACGCAGGAGGTGCAAATTCACGCATTTCTCGTAAAGTCCACTCCCTCTCGTGACCGAAGCTCTGTAGCTGCTTTTTAGAGCTGCTTTATTTATTTATTTATTTTTTTGCAGCAATCCAGGTGTATCAACGTTAAGTATGTGTAGTTTCATTTTACTACCTACCAACTAGTGGTAGAATTTCTTTAAAGTAGGGGTTTCCAAAGAAGGAAAGACAAGTGGGGTAGACTAGTGGGGTTGTTCAGTTTTAGAGCTATTTCTTTGGTTATCCTTGCTACTTATCACATTAATGTTGAGGGATAACATAATAACATGCATCATCTTACATAAAAATCGCTCTTTGTTGAATCTTGCACATGGAAACCAAAAAATCTTGTTTGACCGGTTATGTCATGTAACAAATTGTAGTCTCTGATTGTTCTTACTGAATATTTCACTATTTGTATTGAAGGGATCCCAGTTCTTACCTGATGGGCTATGACATGACCCCTCTGCCTGCTATATTTACATTTTATCTTGGGTAAAGATGACATTATGCCAAGGGATGTTTGCTGGCAATGTTAATTCCCTACAGCTGTTCTCTTTGTTTAAAAGCTGGAGCAGAAATAAAGGGGGAGAATTTTTAGTGCTTCTATACCAGTTTTTTGGCATAGAAGCCCTGATATAATCATGATTTCTAGTGCAGTCGCTGGTGAAGTGGGTGGACAAGGGACGTGCCTGCACAATTTTTAAAAATCTGAGAGCGTTCACCAGTGATTATTTGCTGACCTTTACTGAAAACTACCCCAGGTTGGACCTGGCGTACTTTTGTCCACTAGCCACCATGGTCGGCGGATACATCATGAGGTCTGGTGGCGTGGTTTTATCATTTGCACGCACACGAGCGCCAACATATGATAACTCTCCCCCAAAGTGAGCATCACCATTTGTGATCCCAAACCAGGAACCTAACGTTGGCCAGATCTGAGGCATAGAAATCTCTAAAGAATCTAACTATTGTTAATCAAGAAAATCTACCATCAAAATCGAGCAAGATAAACCATTGACGCTTACTTTTATCCATGACTGTGGTAATCATCTTATTTTTGTTTTCCATGGCCTCTTTCCTTTTAAAATCAACTTTTAAAATTATTCTATAGATCCTGAAGTGCTCCATCCATGTTGATGGTAGATTTCCTTTAACACCTTGGTGTACCAGAACATACCGTGGACTTACCCTTACTCTGTATCTTGCGTTATATTCGCCAGTGAATAATAGAATGTGTATTTGGTGTGAGTCAATATGTCAATTTTTTTATTTGTTCCACCCCTCCTTTGCTCTTTGTCTGATTTCATTCGGGTGAGGTTTAGCTTATGAAATCCTGTGACACAACTGTGTGTAAAACATATGGCATCTTCATTAACAAGGAGACAGACTTCTGTTGCCCCAGGTTCATACGTGAATAATGCATAGCCACCAGGCATTTTTGCAGTCTTTCTGACGTACATAGGAACAGCTCAGAAAAAACTCCTTAACCCTCTCGAATCCAGGTTACTTGTTAAACGGCAACATATTGGGGAAGATTTACTAATACTATCAAGGTTTTACTAAATGAAACCAGACAGTTTAAATGAGGGTTAACCTCTTAATGACCTGTCCTTTTTTTTTATTTTTTTTTTATTTCCATTTTTTACTCCCCACCTTCAAAAATCTATAACTTTTTTATTTTTAAATGTAAAGAGCTCTGGGACTGCTTGTTTTCTGCGTAACAAATTGCACTTCATAGGAATTTAATATTCCATGGTGTGTACTGGGAAGCGGGAAAAAAATTCCAAATGCAGTGAAAAACCGCATTTGCGCCGTTTTCTTGTGGGCTTGGATTTTACGGCTTTCACTGTGTGCCCCAAATGACATGTCTAATTTATTCTTTGTGTCGTTGCGATCACAGGGATAACGAATTTGTATAGGTTTTATAATGTTTTTATACATTAACAAAAATTAAAACCTCCTGTACAAAAAATTTATTTTTTTGGGGCGGGGGTTGCCATCTACTGGTGCTAATAACTTTTTTATACTTTAGTGTAAGGAGCTGTGGGTGGTTTCATTTATTGTGACTTTTGGTGATGTTTTCAATGCTACCATTTTTCAGACTGTACAAACTTTTGATCACTTGTATTGATTTTTCTATATTTTCAACTTTGGGCGCTATTTTCCATTACGCGGTTAAATGCAGTGAAAAACCATTATTATATTTTGATACATCTGGCATTACCTAATGTGTTTATGATTTTTACAGTATATTTATATCAGTTCTAGGGAAAGGGTGGTGATTTGAGCTTTTAGTCTTTCTTTTTTTTTTATACATTTTTATTTATTTTTTACTATTTTTCAGATCCCCCAGGGTACTTTAACCTTAGGTTGTCTGATCAATCCTAACATATACTGCCATACTTCTGTACTAACTAACACTAAGCAGTGTAACACTGCTGCATCTGTTGTAGCACAAAACAATACTTTACAAAGTTTTTTTTTTTTACAGGTGACATGTCCTCTTTAATGGACCGTTTCAGTTCAATTAAACGGTATATCGAGTCCTAGTCTGAACCTTTTTTTAAAATATACCGTATATACTCGTGTACAAGCCGAGTTTTTCAGCACAAAAAATGTGCTGAAAAACTTCCCCTCGGCTTATACACGAGTCAATACTGTAAAAAAATTATTTAAAATGGCCAAAAAAAAAAAACTTATTTACTCACCCTCCGGTGGCCCCGATGCGCAGCGCTGCTCCCCCGATGTCATTGCGGCTCCTCTTCTTGCTTCCGCGCCGTCTTCTGTCTTCTTTAACATCGCGTTGGGCGCCGCCATTGTTCTTCTCCCGTGCGACGCCTAGTATGACGTCAGCAGCGGCGCGTCATACTAGGCGCCGCACGGGAGAGAACAGTTGCGACGCCCAACGCGATGTTAAATGAAGTCAGAAGACGGCGCAGAAGCAAGAAAAGAGGGCCGCAATGACATCGGGGAAGCAGCGCTGCGCATCGGGGCCACCGGAGGGTGAGTAAATAAGGTTTTTTTTTTTGGCCATTTTTAATTATTTATACTACTGGGGGCAGTGCTGTATACTACTGGGGGGCATGCTGTATACTACTGGGGGGCATGCTGTATACTACTGGGGGGCAGGCTGGGGTGGCTGTATACTACGGGGGGCAGGCTGGGGTGGCTGTATACTACTGGGGGCAGGCTGGGGTGGCTGTATACTACTGGGGGCAGGCTGTATACTACTGGGGGCAAGCTGTATATTGTAGGGGGCTGGCTGGCTATGTATTTGGCTGGGTCTGTGACCAATGCATTTCCCACCCTCGGCTTATACTCGAGTCAATAGGTTTTCCCAGTTTTTAGTGGTAAAATTAGGGGTCTCGGCTTATACTCTGGTCGGCTTATACTCGAGTGTATATACGGTAATTCGTGAGAATACATAAAAAAATAAATGCCAGACAGATACAGTTCATTTGAGAGAAACGCCTGTTAACGTCATTTTTCATGGTTTACCGTTTGGTTGTGGCCATCAAACTTAAAGGGAACCTGCCATCAGGAGCCTTTTTTCTGGTTCCCCATGTTCCCACATTACTTTGCACTGGGCTTGCTCACGTAGAGGCATGGTGCGCCAAGCCAACTGCCCACTACACAAAAAGTAAAGCAGGTCCTATTCCTGCCCTCATTTGTGGTCCAAGCAGTCTTTTCTATTGATATCAGGGGTGTCAGCAGGGCTCGCACACCACTGTCAGATGGGCCACAAACAGGGAAACCCATTCACCTGCTTGCAGGCCACAAAGTGCAAGTGCATAAGGCCGAAGATGTACCTGATCACAGTGTAGCTTTTTACCAAATTTGCATTGAAAATGTATTTTTAGACATATCTGCATATATCTACTCTTCATACATTACTTGTAGCTATTTTCAAAAGTGACCAAAGATACCTGGTTTCTGCCGTACTTTATATACATCATAATTTGCCTTTGCAGATCTGTCACTGATGTGAATCCTCACTGTAGTGTTCAGGTGATAGTGTGACTGCCCCAGCCTTCTAGCTTTGGAGCCTGTACAGTCCTGAACCATTGGCACTCATAGGGGAGTGTCTTATGATGGCTCCGCCCAGCATGATCTGACCGCATGATGCCTGGGTTAGGTCAGGCAGGAGCGATGTCCATGTACTGCCGGGCATACATGGAACCTACAGCATGGTGGCAGTCTCCAAACCACAGTTATTCATTTTTGTGGGAGGAGATGTCATGTGCATTAATGCAGAGAACAATGTCATGCTCATTGTCTGACAAGTACCTGGAAAGGTCTGTACCTTTAAAGTACTCACTTTTTTTGGAGGATTAAAACTGGCTGTACAAGATTCATAGATGCTAGTACAGGTGTTAATGTGACCACTGTTGCTTACTTTTTTACTCTGTTATGTCATTGTTGGAGAAATTTATAACTAATTCCGCTTACTGCACTTAAAGGGGTTGGTCAGTATTAAAAAAACTTAAAAAACACTAGTAAAGGTTTTTGTAAAATCAAGAAACGATGATAAAAAACAAAAAAAATGCAATGAGAAAATAAAAAGAAATGTAAAAAGAAATGCATCTTAATGGCGTGAATTCAAATCCCCGCATGCAGTGCCCCTGCCCCTCTAACATGGATGCAAACTCCTCCAGTTCTGACCATTAGACCAGAAACTCCATCCTGTTCTATGCTCCGACACACCCAAAGGGTCATAGAATGCCCAAAACTGGCGGGGACAGGGAGATTCATGTTCCATAATAAATCTCCCCCAATGAGTCAAAAAAAAAATGAAAGAATTATGTTTGTCCTTCATTCACAATATATTGATCTTAAGATGGGAGTGTTTTTTGTTATAAGGACCATAAAGCTTCCTAGAAGCTAGCCATAGTGAATCTTTTTGAACGCCTACAATATGCCTTTTCATTGTAGCTACAGTATGCCTTAAAATCCCCACTATAAAAGACTATAATGGGACACTAAGTAGCAGAGTTGGTTTTCCTCTCCATGCCATTAGAATTGTACCCATTAAGACTAGCTCATACTATTCTAGCATTACCTGTCTCTCTCCCATCTGTGGCGCTGGCTCATGCAGTTTCTTATCCAGCATTTCTCTAAAATTAATGAGACCACAAAACGCATTTCAGAACTGGATGTTCCGTGCTCAGTGGGTCATGTACTTGCTTACTTGACTGTACAGATGCAGAGGGTGGTAGTTGTCACCTAACAAGGCTGACAGACATCTTTGCTGAAATAAGGAATGTTTGAGTGCAGGTGGATATTGTCGTGACCACTGGATAGTCCCCTATTAGAGATGCACTCATGGAACGTTCTCCTCTAATTGATAATGAGTTGTGGAGGTCTTACACTGTATATACTTGGGTGTAAGCCGAGACATCTAATTTTAATACAGAAAACTGGGAAAACCTATTGACTTGAACATTAGCCTAGGTTGGGAAATGCATTTTTTACAGCTTCCACTAGTGTATAGCCAGTGCCTGCCCCCTAGTATATAGTCAATAGTCCCCTGTCCCCAAGCATATAGTCGGTAGCCCCCTGCCCCCTAGTATATAGCCAGCCCCCTAGTATATAGCCAGTGCCTGTCCTCTGGTATATATCGAGTACCAGTGTAACCATCCAACGCTACCAGGTGCACTTTCAGCACTTCATAGGAGTGAATGGCAGTCATGTGACCCTGAATGTTATTGGACCAAGCGGGGTTGTAGTTAAATAAAACGGTCATGTTAACTGATTAGATACTGGACAAGTTTTGGCCTTAAAGGGGTTTTCTCATCTGGGCATTTACATTTGAAGGAAACCTAACATCAGGGATCTACGTAATAACATAGATTCCCATTATTTTTTATTTTTTTTAATTAAATCCTTATATAAAGTATAACTCGTTAAATTTATGCAAATGAGCAGCGAAGGCTACACCACGCCCCAGTAGCTTGTTTCGATGCTGCCTGCCACCTCCTGTACAGCACGCTTCCTCTGCCTCACAAGCGCACTTGACTGCGCAGCTCAGAGTCTATGCAGAGCGTCTTGGCCTCGGCTCTGAAGGTATTGTATTTTGTGCAAGTGCGCCCAGGGGGCAGAGGAAGCATACTGTACAGAAGGCGATAGCTGACGAGTGCACACTGTACAGAAGGTGGCAGGCAGCATCAAAACATGCTACTGGGACGTGGGGTAGCCTTCACTCCTGCCTCATTGCGTGGCAACAACATAACATAACTAATTTAGGGGTTATACTTTATATAATTATGGGGTTCTATGCAGCAACCTACTGTGGCATCTGCCTTATTAGGTAAATCCCTGATGGTAAGTTTTATTTTAATTGAATTAATCTGCCATATAGTTACATTTCTTCAATTGGATGTACCTGTGTGAAGATAATTTTCCAGAACTGTAGCCATGTTGTCACTTAAAAACGAGATTGTTGTCCACCACTGCTTGAGGGATTGTGCACACAAAAAACTGCTTACTGCAAGTCAGCTATCTAATTTCTAAGGTGCGACATGGCGACAAATTAATGAAAAATTATCCTCACACAGGTATGTGTCCGATCAATGAAACGTGTATATACATGTCACATGAATTTAAATAAATGAGAATGCCCAGATAAGGATATCCCTATATTTGTTTTCTGCCTGTGCCTGTTTTTTTCTTTTTATAATAAGTGGTAGTTTTTAATTGTATCATCTTTGGGTACATTTATGAACTTTTTTGGTAGGGGAAAAGAAAACGGCAAAGGTGCCATGGTGCTTTTTTAAGCCACATTTATAACATATTTGCACTGTTCATCTTATGTCATAAGTACCATGAAAATATATTTTCCTGACTTGATACTTCATATTGGGTTTTTTTGTAAAGTTTTATAGTTGTTTCACAAATTAAATCCAGTAAAAAAAAATTTCATACATTCTGCTTTCCGAGGTTCATAACTTTTTATTTACGTATAATTTTCAATCAAATGTGATGTTCATAATGGAAATGCCCCTCTAATGAACGGGGTTACTAACGTTTTTTTCTTTTCTTTTTGATCAGCTCCATCATCGTCTCTTGCCAAATAAAATTTCTAAAGTTTTACATATGTACTGAGACATGATGAGAGAGTGGAATGAGAATATGCAGTGCAACTAGAATAAATGAAACACTTGTGGCCTAAATGGAGGGGAAAAAGAAGGCTATTAATCCCAAGTGCTGAGACGTTTATTTTCTCTTGTGGTTTGGCATGTAAAAGGCTTTTTTTTACCATTCATAGGACCTCAAATATTCATCTTGACATTTCCTTACAAGGCATATTTTAAAAAGCGTTTAGTTAGTGATGGACAAAGATGATGGAGTGGTTACCGTATATACTCGAGTATAAGCCGAGATCCCTAATTTTACCACCAAAAACTGGGAAAAAATATTGACTCGAGTATAAGCAGAGGGTGGGAAATGCATTGTCAAACCCCCCTCAGTATACAGCCTGCCAGCCCCCAGTAGTATACAGCCTGCCCCCTCAGCAATTAAAAAAAATAAACTTATATACTCACAGTCCGATGTCAGCGTGGCTCCCCGATGTCAGCGTGGCTCCCACGATGACGGTGTGTCCCGTCTTCTTTCTTCTCCGCAGCTCATCTTCTTTCTTCTTGCTTACGCTGCTGATGTCATAATTTGTGCGGCCAGGAAGAAACCATGGAAACGCCAACATCGGGGAGCCGCACCGACATCGGAGGGGGAGTATATAAGTTTTTTTTTTCAATTTTTTTTAAGTGGGTACATTTTTTTGTAATAGACTCGTGTATAAGCCGAGGGGACGTTTTCAGCACATATTTTGTACACGAGTATATACGGTATTAAATAAATAAGGGCTTGGTCCTTAAGGGGTTAAATAATGTAAAGCATTTTTTTAATTGTCCAAACATTCTAAAAAGTTCCTCATAATTTTAAGAGTTAAATGTTAAATACACAATGAAGAATGTTTTGCCTTGGATATAAAAATAAATACAACCTTAATATAAAAAAAATGGACAAATCACGTGTTAGAAGATACAGCTAAAATTAGGAACACCTGAACACGAACAGTGGAAGATATTCATTATATGTCTGCACTCTTATAAGCAGCATATGATAGCCCCGCGCAGCTGGGTACATCAAGAGGCTTGTAAAATTTTGGCGGTGCGGAAGCAGGAAAGCCCCACTCTGGACCACAACCCTGCCGTCCGTGAAGGTGGTGGAAAGTAATCACAAGTTCTAGCGATACGGTAGCATTTGTTTATTTCACAGCGTTTACACCATAGAAGTCCTTATAAATTCCCCCAGTATCTTTAAACTTCATATTTTACAACATTTTAATATAATTTTCACTCTAGCAAGATGGGTAAGACCATCATTGATGTTTTCAGAACCAAAAGCTTGGATTGGAGTGAAATATTCAGGAGAAAAAAAAATCTGCATGGATAATTATCTAGAAATTTGATGCAGTGCAGAAAGTGGACAAGAATCTTTGCTAAATTGCCAGTATACCGTATTGCAATCAATTGAATAAGGCATAATGGACATGAATGTGTTTGGTCAGTGGAACTGAAACCGCATACTGGTCTGATGCCATGGACAGAGCACATTGCAGTGGGCGGTAGTCCTTGTATCTTACAGAAATATGATGCATGGAGTCTCTATATGCCAGCTGAACAGCAGTGTAATAGTTGTCATAGTGTTTTGCTATTTCCCAATAGCACGGACTCCTTGCATCAGACTAACTCCATGAACTAAAAATGTTTTGTGTGCAGGGGGCCTTACTGTGAAATCTTTTTATTAAAGCAAATGTTTACACTTGCAAATGCCCTAGAGGGGCTGAAAATTTATGTAAGAAATGTAGAACCCCTGTTTTTGCCTGTTTTGCTTAAATCTTCCAACAAAATAAATAAAACACTATTAAAATTGCCATATTCAAAAATGCTAGAGCTAATAAAAACTTAGACGTGTGTACCGTATTTTTTGGACTATAAGGCACACTAAAAATCCTTTTGATTTTTTCAGAAATCAAAGGTGCGCCTTATAGTCCAGTGCGCCTTATATATGAACCGTACTTACAGACAACAGATGCCTTGAACTGTGCACAGGTCCACCACCTGCTGGTCGTTCATCCTTATAATCAGGTGCGCCTTATACTCCGGTGCGTCTTATATATGAACCTAGACGTTTTAGCAGGCATTTATTGATGGTGCACCTTATGCTCCGGTGCCCCTTATAGTCTGAAAAATACTGTATCTAAAATGTGACTCTTGTAATTGAATTAAAATTCACAGTGCTTTTCTTGTCGGTAACCTCTCCTCTGAATTATCCGTAGATCCTATATTGGGTTCCTTACACAGCTCTCAGGATAGTATAAGAAATAAAGAAAACTAGTTTTGTTTTTTCATAATACAAGGCAGTCCCCTACTTAAGAACTCCTTACTTACAGATGACCCCTGGTTACAAACGGACCTCTGGATTTTGGTAATTTGCTGTACTTAAGTCTCAGGTTAAAATAAACATATATAACAGTTATCAAATGTATCTGTAATGAAGCTTTATTGTTAATCCTGTTTTTTATGACAACCCAACATTTTTAAAACCCAATTGTCATAGAGAACACAAAAATTTTTTGCCTGGGGTTATAATTTTAAAGTATACAGTTCCGACTTGCATACAAATTCAACTTAAGAACAAACCTGCAGAACCTATCTTGTACGTAACCTGGGGGACTGCCTGTATTACGGTATACTTTGTTGGAAATAGTACACTATACATGTGTATATACTTTATCGTGTGTTTATTACATTTTTAAGCAATTTTTATGCCAAAAAATATATTCCTTACTTTCCTAACTAAGTTGGATTGCTACAAGTAATATCTTCTGAAAAATGTATACTTTCTCTATTTTGTGTGGCAATTGTAAGCCAAACATTCCATTCCATTGCACTAAATGGGAATGAGAATAATTTTCTATGGGGATTTTTACAAAACTAAAGTGTTCTTTGTGGCAGTTAATCAATAGGCTGGGAATTCTTTTACTGGATGAGATGCCAGAAAAATGGAAAGCCGTAATCCACAGAACATTTGTTGTACAAACCTACCCAAGACTTGATAGAAAAGAAAACAAACTTTGTGTGTGTATATAGCATAGCACAGATGGTTGGTTTTAATATATAACTTATAAAGGAGGTATTAAGTCAACAAAATTCACAAAAAAACAAATTGTAACAGACAACAGAAACAACAATAACTTGGTCAATGTTAATATTTGTAAACCTGCCTGTTAAGGATGGATTAGGTACTGTGTGCATTATCCTTTTTATCCACCACAGCATAAAGAGCATCAGTCAACACAAATGATAAACTCAGGATAGGCCATTAATAGGTGATTGTTGTTTGGATTGGAGCGAGGGCCAACAACCAGCCCCCACACAATTATCTGGAAGGTGACCCTGAGGTGGAAACCGTTGGCTCTGGGTCCCTGCAGCAACTGGAAATTTTAACTCCTGTTCTCAATTAATGGATGCTGTGGCTGCCGTCAGAACACCCATCCACTACAGGGACCCCAACTATTTTTATCTTTCCGCACTTTAACACAGCAGACAAACCCCTAAATTCTGCACGGTCTTGGTCCCCAAATCAATTATTGATACCCTTTTTAAAACTTGAAAATACATGGCAGCACTTGTGATAAAAGGGTATTGGTTGAATGTAAAATTCAGGCTACTGCAGAATACCAAACATGTCTTCTTCGGCATGCCCCATAGTCTTTTCCAGGCCAAGTTCAAAGAACTTGGGTTAATTAAAAATAACATGAAAGGAAATCTACCATCAAAATCCATTATGATAAACCAGGGATACTTACCCATAGATCCAGGTACTAGGACTGTGGTAATCTTCTTTGTTATCCATGGCCACCAACTTTTAAAAGTATGCAAATGATCCAGAAGGGTTCTGAGGGGTGTTACCAGATCCCTCCATGCTCTGCCTTCACAGACTGTTACACTGTTTCCTCTGCCCTCCCTACTTCCTCAGCTCTCTTCCTCTGCCTGATGTCATCTTTCTGCAGCAGAGGAGGTTTCATCATACAGTGGGAGAGGGAACGCTCCTTGCACAGTGACGTAGACTGCAGGGAATCTGGTAATACCCCCAGTACTCTTAAGGCTCATTTGCATAATTTAAAAAGTAGATTTTAGAAAGAATGGGGCCATGGATAAGAAATATATGAATATTAGTACAGGCACTGTGGATCTATGAGTAAGTGTCCCTGGTTTATCATGATGGATTATAATGGTACATTCTGTCTAAATTAGACTTTTTAAGAACTACATGCAAACAGGCCAGGTGAACTTTAGTAACTGGGAAGGTCTAGCCATTAAATTCAGTTTTTTGGCACTGTTCATTTTGAGACCAACCTCCTATTTGAGGCAGAAGACAAAAGATGGCTATGGAAGGGGAGAGAGATTGCTAACGGCAATCGAACCTGAGCACTCACTGTCCCAAATCTGTGACTCCCAGGATGCATTAAATGTATCTTGACAACAATGATAAGGGCAGGGAATAATATATGGAGAGGGGCTGGCACTGCTTATGATGAAACGTGTATCTCATTTATTTCATCATTTTAAGCTTTATTTATTTTTTTATATATTTCCACTGGTGACACTTAACTTAGGAACTTCCCTGCTGTTTGTGAATGTGGATAGTTTTGAAGCTTTTGGGATCTGAATTTAGAAGTAAAGTCCCTCTGTATTAAATTTCTTGTCTATACTTGTTTAGAGAAGCAACCGCTCCAAGTGACATTTGCCTGATACAGTAAGTGTCATAGTGCTGATGCCTGCGAGCAGTATGTAATCACACTGTAATAGGGATCGCTCGAAAACCCCATGTCTCCATAGACTCATGGAGAAGGGCCATGCAGCTAAAGATTTAAGGAGGCGATACTTACTGTCAGGTTAATGTTAGCATGAAAGCTGAGAACCATCCTCGCCAGATACAGTTTCTGTGTAAGTAAATATTGCAGTCATATCTAGAGTTGTAAAATTCACTTGGTATTTCTATAGTTATTGTAAAAGTCGCCTTCTTTATATTTGTTTTTTGTTTCAAGACTACATATAATCTTGCCATATCGCAACTATGTAAAACAAAACAGTATAACAGAGTATTCAGGAGGACTAGTATTTCCTTTAAAGTTACAAGTTCATTTAATTAGATGACACATAATTACCTTTATCATGATTTATCAGGACTGGTTGGAGCCATTTATGGGTGATGGCAGCTATGACCTGGTTCTAACAAAGCAATGTTGGCATAATGCCATCATATAGTGAATCATCTTGTTGATTTATTTGAGGCCATTAAAGTGTTCTTATTGCATTGAATATTCTGACCTTTGATGAACAATTGATACTGCCAAGACATACAAGTAATGCAAAATGAATAGGTATTGTTTTCAGATACACAACTCCTGCCATTTTTCTTCTATATCCTTGTCAAATGCAGACCTGCAATAGATGGCACCTAAAAGGTTGTCTACCAGCTTTCAAATCACCCTACTAGGACACATTCTTAGCTTTGTAAACAAAGCTTTTCCATTTCGGAGCAATCTGTTATTGTCAAGAACATTCAGATTATGCTAGAGCGCTTCTCAGTGCACAAGGGGTGGAGCTGTGTCTTTTGATGCACCAATTTTTTTCCTTCTATACTGTCTATAGTTTATGTAACGATTGACATTTTTGTTGTTGAAAGAAGGTGTAAAAAAGAAGAAAATTGCACTAGCAGCCTTAGCCCCGCCTCTGGTGCACAGAGAAGCACATTTGCATAAATGAAAACTGAATTTTCTCTTACATGACATACAGCTAGGGAACTGGAGAGATATTTGTTTGTAAAGCTGATAAAGTGCCTTTCATGATACGTGCTTTATGTATATCTGGAGACTTAGGAGCTGGTTGACTTTCTTTCTAGCAATTTTTACACTACAATATCAAAGTAATATTCTATAGAATCTGACACGCACATCTATTAGTAGAATAAGCCTGTAGCCTGTCTGAATTGGAGTATCCCCAGAATTCTCTCATTCAAGGGACATAGGAACTTGGAGCCAGGAACAGGGAAAGATTTATGAAATTGCCTGAAAAAAGTCTTTGTTCGCCAAAGTCACTAGTAAGAGCAGAATATGAACAGAGGTGTGATAGGTTGTGTATGTGAATGACATTGCAGTTCAACCACTGTATGGAGCCATCTCTGCTTTTGGAACACAACCCCATTAGTCAACTAATAATGACCTGTCCTCAGTATCAGTGTACCGTATTTTTCGGACTATAAGGCGCACAAAAAACCCTCTGATTTTTTTCAGATATCAAAGGTGCGCCTTATAGTCCCGTGCGCCTTATGTATGAACCGTACTTACTGACAACAGCTGCCTTGAACTGTGCATAGGTCTGCCACCTGCTGGTTATTCATCCTTATAATCAGGTGCACCTTATAATCCGGTGCGCCTTCTGTATGAACCTACATGTTTTAGCAGGCATTTATTGATTTTGCGCCTTATACTGTGGTGCGACTTATAGTCCGAAAAATACTGTAACTTAAATTCATGTAAGAAGCTTGACTTTTAGGGAGATATAGAGAATAAATGATTTCCTATCCTTTTAGTATATGGGAATTTTTTCTAAAATGTGAATCTGAAAAGTTGAGTTTTTCTTCTTTGACTTATCTTGATTTTTGTTATTTTTCCTCACTAGTTGAATGACGGTGGGAAAGCTGCTAAAGCAAACATTGGTATTGGTGACGTGGTCCTGAGCATTGATGGTATAAGCACTGAAGGAATGACTCACTTAGAGGCACAAAACAAAATTAAAGCTTGTGCTGGGTCGTTGAGCTTGACTCTACAAAAGTAAGTTTAACATTTTTAGTTTTGTCTTTTGAGTTGAGATTGGGCCAGATCTATTGAACTTGCTGCTCCAGTTTTCTGTCTGACTTTGCACTAGAAAGAACGTGCAATCTGCTTGCACACTCGTAACTTCATAAATACTAACAGCTCCAATTTTCTAATTGCCTTACTCTGCATCTATAAATATGTCTGAGACATGGATCTGTCATACTGGCCAATCTCTGAGACCTACTATAGCATAATGTTGTACACACACTTTTGCCAATTTTTTATTTTTTTTTTTCCTCTTGACATTTTGGTCCGGGTTTGGATACTTACAGTTTGCACCTTCTTGTTTCTTCTGTCCTTCCTTGTCTCCCTCCCTATACATCAATACAAATTCATCACTATTTATTCAGACTTGTTTTAATCCAAAAAGCAAATAAGCAGGTTATACAAAACATTTAAAATGTTTATACTCTTAGAATGTATGATAACTGAAAACAAATATATGGAGACTTATTGAAGTAAAGAGAAGTGGCAATCACACGGCAGTGAAAAATATCTTTATTGGTGAAAACACATACAGGGGGTACGCAAAGCTGATGGGCCATTTCACGTCACATGGCGCTTTCTCCAGGAAGCGATGGCGCATGTGTGCACAACACCGGACCTTGCCGCAGACCCAAACACGCATCGTCATGGACACCACAAACAATGCTAAAAAACACACGCCCACCCTCAACTCCCATGGCCTTCAATTCAGCCCAATGTAGCTAATACATAAAAGATGTCACACATTCTAGTTTACTACATATATACATGGCCATACAAAATTATATACAGGAAGCAGAAAACAAGAAAAAAAACAAAGGGAATTAAAACATACATAATGCAAATGTGCATACATAGCTAAAACCAACAAGTGAAGAATACTTACACATCTTTAGATTCTTGCATGTATAAACTGCTGCACTTGCAATACTATTATTAGAGAAACACATTAAATATGGAGACTTTTCTATTATCTATTAAGCCAACCAGAATAGAGGTGGATATCTTAAATGGTTTGTCCATGTATTTTAAAACTTTGCTTGTGGGCTGGGTAGGGCTGATAGAAACAATAAACCTTTACTTACCTCCTTTGTGGTTTCCCCTTGCTGTCATGTCTTTATAGAGGCTCAGCACCTTGGCTCCGTCAGCCTGGCACCTCCACCCATCTACTGTCCCAGCATCTGATACATCGCTAACATGTTATTAAAAGAACTGCCCATTTATAATTCTCTTACATCACTGAATTTGTACACCACCATACAGTGTATTAAAGACTAAATAGATCTTCTTTTCATTTTTGACACAATGTTGATAGGCTGCCAAAAACATGAATGACGCTGCCTCACTATACACACAGCTGTTAGGATATTAAATAGTTGGTTAGTAGGGGCTTATTCTTTCCCCAACATTTCCATCATAGATGTGCTTCAGATAATCTGTACCCATGTTATGTGTAAAATACAGGCGGTCCCCTACTTAAGGACACCCGACTTACAGACAACCCATAGTTACAGACGGACCCCTCTGCCCCATGTGACCTCTGGTGAAGCTCTCTGGATGCTTTACTATAGTCCCAGACTGCAATGATCAGCTGTAAGGTGTCTGTAATGAAGCTTTATTGATAATTCTTGGTCCAATTACACCAAAAATTTTGAAACTCCAATTGTCACTGGGGCAAAAGAAAAAAAATTGTCTAGAACTTCCATTATAAAATATACAGTTTCGACTTACATACAAATTCAACTTAAGAACAAACCTCCAGACCCTATCTTGTATGTAACCCGGGGACTGCCTGTATGGGGGCATCCACTGTGTCATTTATTAATCTTAGTGCTAGTGCCAGCCGTGCACTATGCTAATCTGCATCAGGCAGTTATATATAGTTAAGGAAATGGTTCCCCGCTGGTTTATTTTTTATGCTCAATACTTGGCTTGTTATGTGTCTGCACATAGTTGTTTTACTGTTAAACAACATTTAAAGGAAGACTAAAAAGAAATTGCACAAAAAGTACTTTACCACTTTTCCTGCTCCCTTAAAGGAAATCTACCATCAAAATGAAGCTTGATAAACCAGGGGTGCTTACTACTAGAAACAGGCACTGTGACTGGGGTTATCTTTTTATATTTGTTATCCATTGCCTTCTTCCTTCTCAAAATGTAAAATGATGCTAATGACCCACAAACTTCCTCTTCTTCAGTGAGATAACATCAGCCAGAGAGTGAGGAAAGTGCTGATTGAGCAGGGGGAGTGGGAGACAGTAAAACGGCCTGCAAAGCTACAGCATGGAGGGTCTCTGATAATACCCCTGGGATCTTTTAGGCCAATTAGCATGATTTTAGTTGAATTTCAAAAGAAAGAGGCCATGGATAGCAAATATAAGAAGATTACCATAGTCACAGTGCATGTATCTATAGGCAAGTGTCTATGGTTTATTCCTGCTTGATTTTGATTCTAGATTCTTTGATTTCCTTGAAGGAGAACCTGCCATGCAAATTTACCCACCCAAAATGAATACATAATTGCTTAAAAAGCATTGCCCCTATCCATAAATGGTTCCTTTCCATGGCTGCAATATTAAAAAAAATATGTTCGTAAACTTATATGCAACTCCCCTGATGTGAGTCCATCACACTAAGGGAGTCCAACTAAGCCCTGCATATTCACGGGTTACTGCCTTGCCCTGCTCCTTGTTCCTGATCGACAGGTCTCGCTACAGTGTGGAACATTTGAGAGGGTTCTATTAAATCATTGAACACTTCATATCATGTGACCAGATTGTCATCTGAGGTCCTCTTACATTTGCAACGTCTACTTCGTGTGTATCTGATCACATGAAATCACAGCATGCCTCCAAGAAGGATGGTTAGGAGTAGATGTCCATGGAAGATGGAGAGAAGTGTAAATACATGGAGGCATACTGTGATTCATGTGACAGATACATACATGGGCTAGAAATTGAAATGTAACAGGACCTTAGATTACATCACACTGGTCACATGATATGCACAGAAAAGGCAAAGGACATGGGTGGGGGGGATAGATGGGAAGGGTCAGCTGGGCAGGACATGCCCCCTCTGATGCCAGCTAATATAACCTAAAGTTGTTTTATGGGGATGTAAGGTAAACAATTTTTAGCTAAAAGAAGGGTTGGTTTTTCTGAGCGTTAGAGACTCCTTACGTCTTCCAATATGTTACCTGTGCAGAGGATTAGCCAACCCCTTAAGACAGCGGTTCTCAACCTGTGGGTCGCGACCCCAGCGGGGGTCGAACAACCAAAACACAGGGGTCACCTAAAGCCATCAAAGGCCACAATTTTATTGCCTTTTTGCAGAGAATCACATGGTTTGGGGTCACCGCAACATGAGGAACTGTATTGCGGGGTCACAGTATTACAAAGGTTGAGAGCCACTGCCTTAAGAGGACAAACATTTATACTGGGAAATATTTCCCCCTATGCTTATTATGTACTGTACATTTTTTGTTTCACCAATGAATGCTATTTATACATATTCATATACATTGAGTTCTTCCATATCCACACCTCTGCATGAACTATAACATTATGTGAACTATAATGGATAATGTCATATGAATTAAATATGATTTGGATTGTATAATTCTTGTAAATGTGGTGTGGATTGTAGGAATTAAATATTTTACTTCTCTATTTGTATGCTTTTTTTAAGTACAGAAGAATCTCTGGCCAATGACAGGTCTGTTTACGCTATAGAGTGCAAGAGTAGACCTTGAAGTTTTACAACTAAACATAATGTACTCTAGGCCTGTTAGAAGAATTGTATATATGCAGCTCAAGGCCTCACATTCATCACGTTTGAAAGAAATATTATATAAATATATTACATTTTACATTTACCATTTGCCAGCCCCCTGTACTATATAGCCTGCCTGCCCACCTGTAGTATACAGCCTGCCTGCCTCACTATAGTATACAGCCTGCCTGCCTCACTATAGTATATAGCCTGCCTGCCCCCCCTGTAGTATAGAGCCTGCCTGCCCCCCTGTAGTATATAGCCAGCCCGTAAAAATAAAAAAAAAACGCCCTTCCGACAGCCCGGGCAGCTCCTCTTCTATCTCCATGTTCGTGGTGGGTCTGCGAGAGTGCCTCTTCTTTCTTCAGGCTGGCGCCAGGCCGTGCGCACAGAGCTGTCACGGACCTGGCGCTGGTCCGAAGAAAGAAGCGCTGTCGAGGACCTGCTGCAAATATGGGTATAGAAGAGGAGCTGCCGCGAACATGAAAATAGAACAGGAGCTGCCCGGGCCTTCAGAATGGTGAGTATTCAGTGTTTTTTTTTTTTGTTTGTTTTTTTTTTTATATACCAGAGTATAAGCCAAATGGGGAATTTTCAGCTGAAAAACTTGTCTTATACTCGAGTATATACGGTATATTGTGTAGGATTCTGACTCTTAAACACTTCTGCTACACCATATTTATCATGGTGTTTGATGGTGGATAATAAATTTGGATTAGTTTAAGACCGTTAAGTCATATTTTGCGCCATCTATTAGTTGGTCTAGTTTAATGCACCAAATACATTTTTTTGACACATTGACCTTTTTTGTGAGGTAAACTCCCTTTTTCTGAGCTCAAGCCCCTTTTTTCATTTAAGCTAAAATGGTCTACAACCCCTAATTGTGGTGAAAGGCATTGCAGAGAGTATATTTACTCCAGAGTTCTGGTGCAGACAGCTTAAATGGTTTATCCGGGTTTAAGAAGGTAGTTGGGGTCGGGCTATTTAAAAATAATAAACGTGTACTCACCACCTCCAGCACCGCTGATCTCTCACGCCGCGGTCTGTCTGATCTGTGCCCCCGTTTTTGTTTACAGGGGCACAGAAGCCGCACAGAGGGAGCTACCGGCCATTCCGTCCCTATCTCTCAGCATTGTAAGCGCTGGGAGATGGTGTCGGATGGGAGCTTCTGGGCGGCTGGAAGCTTACAGTGCACCATTGTAAACAAACCGGAGCACAGATCAGACGGACCGCGGCTCGGGAAATCAGCAGCGCCGGAGGAGGTAAGTACACGTTTATTATTTTTAAATAGCCCGCTTCATTATGGCCGTAAATTATTACTAAACTCGGATAACCCCTTTAATACAGCTACCCCTTTATGTCTTTGATAGTTCCCACACTGTTTTTAGCTAGAAAAAAAAATTATTATAGTTTCTATCCCTAGAAAATGAACTTTGTAAGCCTACCTGTGAGTCACAAGGGTTGTGTATACACGCCAGTCACTGTGTGACTTAGCCCATGTATCCAGCATCTTCTTCATTCCCACTCCCTTTGCCTGACTTCATCTTCTACTGTGCTGAAGTGAGTGGGGGAAAAGGTGACGCTGGAGACATGAGACTCGCATGAATAGTACACTCCCCTTGTTACTCGCTTTACGAAATGGCTGTAGAATCAAGATGGAAAGAACCACACTATGTAAAATCGCTGTGCAATAAAAATCCACCTAAAAGGAAATCTATCACCAGGATGAAGGCTTGTAAACCAAGCTCACTTACATGCTGGTGTGTGCCACCTCTGACATTATCCATACACACTTATTTTCTATTTTTATGCCTTTGTTTTAACAAAAAAATTGTAAAAATTTAGCAATTAAGAGTCCCTCAGGCTCATTTCATAAATTTTTAAAACTTATTTTAAATAAAAAAAAGAAACATAAAAATCTTAAAGAAGGACAGATCCTGCCAGAGGGGGCACACACCAGCATGTAAGTGTGTGCTTTGTTTACTATCCTTCATCCTGGTGGTAGATTTCCTTTAAAGGAAACCTACCATGACGAATCTACTATCAGAAGTAGATGTGATGATAGATTCATCCTGCCTGGATTTAATAATCCAGGAACCTACCTAACTTGTTAAACTTAATTTAGGAAATATGTCTGAAGAGGCTACTGGGGCGTGTACTAGCCTTACGTTCCAGTGCATGCCCCAGTAGCCTCTGCAGTTGATTTACATATTACTAAAATAGCTTTTTTTAGCAAGTTAGGTTAAGTTCTGGGGCAGAGACGGGCAGGAGGCATCTACCATGGTATCTACCGTACTTCTCATATTATATTCCTCATGGCAGGTTTCCTTGAAGATATTCCTAGAAAAGCCCACAGTCTGGGGCAGGTGTATGCACAAAGTGTGTACTAGCCCAGTATAGGTTTCTGGTTCAGCGGTCACAGAAATTATTGGTACTCCTGCGCTGCCAGCTGGGCTTGGAGTGTTGGGGTCACAGAACTGATGTATAACAGGTGACATGCCACTGATTTGCCTGTTACCCCTTACACTTTGAGCCCAGCCCAAAGTGCCAGAAAACCAAAGATTGCTACAATGCTAACACCAGAACAAAAGTATATATATTTTTTTCTGTCTTGTGGCCCTGTTGGGGTTTCCGATTTCCTTTAAAGGGAGAATATTTGCTTTCCTTTATACAGAAATATGCTCCCTGAATTCCCCAGGCGTAGAGTTCTAGAAGTTTGACCTACACTCTAAAAGGTCATTATAAATATAATTTATAAGTGCAAATTTTGATTTATTTGTGCGCATTATTGACTTTAAAGTTTTAAATAACACTGACCCTGTGTAATGATATTTTATTTCCAAAATTATTTATGAAGGAAGGGTTGGTAAACAGCAGTGTTTTCCAGACATGTTGACCTGTGACCTAAGTGCTTGCCTAGTTTTATGTCATTAGTTTTGTAGCCAGACTGGATACGTAGGAAGAGGGCTGTCACTTATCTGAGCAATGTGTTCTGCTCTTTATATAGCCCTGTGGTTTAGCGTGTTTCAGCACCTTGCAGTAAGTAAACTTATCTAGCAAGCTGATATTCATGAAGTACTGAGCACATGATGACATAAGGTACAGATGTGGTACTGTGTGTACAAAGTCCATTGTCACTCTCTCTCTAATATATGCATTCATTGAGACTTCAGTACTATCGCAATGTATTATAATAGCCGTCTCAGATAATGGATACCGCTACATATTTTTGACAGCCTGGATCTTCTGTTAGGTGATGTGGTGTGTAATCTGAATTTGCTAGCAGAGCTCCAAGCCTTTAAAATAATGCATGTGATTACAGACCTGTGTACAGGTGGTCCCCTGCTTAAGAACACCCAACTTATAGACGACCCCTAGTTACAAACGGACCACTGGTAATTGGTAATTTACTGTACTTTAGTCCTAGGCTACAACAAGCAGCTTTAACAGTTATTAAAAGTGTCTGTAATGAAGCTTTATTGTTAATCCTGGTTCTTATGACAATCCAACATTTTTAAAATCCAATAGTCACAGAGACCAAAAAAAAATTGGCTGGGGTTACAATTATAAACTATATAGTTTCGACTTACATACAAATTCAACTTGACAACAAATCTTTGTAACCCGGGGACTGCCTGTATACCAAATCTGAAATGAAATCTGCTTTCTGAACCAGCGCTGTGCATTGACTCTAGATGCAGAATAAGAAGATAATTTATTTCTCTAATTTAGAAAATTCTGTCAATCAAAATCTGCAGTTTGTCACTTTTAATAAATTCTGCACTGTGTGCGAAAATCTTATTGTTGTTATATACACCAGTGACAACTGAGGGGTTAAAATATAATTTCCCTTTTTAATCCTGAAAACTTCACTTTCCAAGCGAAGTGGGCTGGAAAGGTCACAAATCCTATGGAATTTGGAGGACATGTTAGTAGGCATCCAGCAATTGCTTGCTTAGTTATTGCAAGTTTATTTTAAGCTATCAGTTGGTGAATGATGCAAGGAAACAATGTGAATTTGGCCTCCACTTATCTTCTCTTCCCAGAATAACACATGTGTGGCTTTACACTTCACTGAGTCTTGAATGGAATTCTAGCTTTGAAACATCTTCCCAAGGTGGCGTCTGTCCATGGCAGCGCTTTGATGATCTTACGACTGACACAAAGAAGTGGCGAATGTCTTAATATGTACCTCAAATTATATCGGAACGAGTGTGATCCTTACTTTTATAAACAAATCCTATAGCAGGTTATGCCTATAAATGGCAGCATGGAATAGGCATGTTCTGTTTTGTCTGCTTATAACCATTCATTAGAAAGAAGATTGCCGCCCTCTGTCTCCTAGGCTCCTGTATACAGCTGTAGGATGTAAAGGTTTTACCTTTATTGTAATCCTGCTCGTGATTAATAGAAGGTGGCAGTGTATTGAGAGAAAACAGGCAGTGGAGAGGGAGGGAATCCTTTGAATAGATGTGTCGGCTGTCTACAGAGCAGGAACCAAAAACTGTACCATGAACTGTCCATATTTGGTACAGGTGGTCCCCTGCTTAAGGACACCCCACTTACAGACGACCCCTAGTTAATGACTGACCCCTTTGCCCCCTGTGACTTCTGGTGAAGCTCTCTGAATGCTTTACTATAGTCCCAGACTGCAATGATCAGCTGTAAAGTGTCTGTAATTAAGTTTTATTGATAATCCTTGGTCCAATTACTGCAAATAAATGTAAACTCCAATTGCCACTTGGGCAAAAAAAATTTTGTCTGGAGCTATAATTATAAAATAGTTTCGACTTGCATACAAATTCAATTTAAGAACAAACCTATGGAACCTATCTTGTACGTAACACAAGGATTGCCTGTATTTCTATACCTCTGAGGACTTCCCCTGACACAAGGTCCCTAAATGATTTAAAGGGAACCTACCACCACAAATCTACCTATAAAGGTAGATCGGGTGGTAGGTGGATCAATAGGACATGAGGATAGTCCTTTTAAGGGCTAATCCTCATGTCCACGCACTGTTTTGGTAACTTTAATAATCTCTATATGCAAATTTTGTTATGCAGCTACTGGGGCATGGAGTAGCCGCAGCTGAAACTACACGGCACGGCTACTCCACGCCCCTGTAGCCTCTTTACTCCTCCTACCCACAATCTACGGCTACGAGGAGCTGCACGCCTTCGTCCGACGAACCTGCCGTCTGCACAGAACAGCAGGCCCGCGCATGCGCAGACGGCAGGTTCGTCGGGCGAGGGAAGATTGTGGGTAGGAGGAATAAAGAGGCTACTGGGGTGTGGAGTAGCCACGCCGTGTAGCCTCAGCTGCAGCTACTCCATGCCCCAGTAGCCGCATAACAAAATTTGCATATAGAGATTATAAAAGTTACCAAAACAGTGCGTGGACATGAGGATTAGCTCTTAAAAGGGCTATCCTCATGTCCAACTGATCCACCTACCACCCGATCTACCTTTATAAGTAGATTCGTGGTGGTAGGTTTCCTTTTAAAGGGAACCTGTCATCACAGGGCTCTTTTTAAATGTCAGCTTAAAGTAGACAGTAAACTGTACTTGGCAAACATGTTAATATTCCATATATTAATTGGTTATAGAAATATTGCATGCTAAACTTTACCTGGCTCCCTGGGAGCTTGCACGCTAATGGCTAGCCAAATGAATTAGAAAATAAGCTGATATAATAAGCGTTTTAACTGACTTGTATCCCCCTCCCCATAGGAATAAGCATACATTCAGTATATTATGGCTTTAAAGTGGCTCAACCGTTTCATTTTTAATGGCCGCTACATCCAGTTTTAATGGCATCTCCCAGCTCTTTAGTACCTTCTTGCCCTAAGGCAACTGATATTATGTCTTATATTCTAGTTTTTTTTTTTCAAAATAGCCACCTTTTGAAGCTAATCAAGAGAATGCCAAGAGTGTGCAAGGCAGTAATCAAAGCAAGAGGTAGTCACCTGAAATGGTCTTCCAACAGTCTTGAAGGAGTTCCCAGTGATGCTTAGCACTTGTTGGCCCTTTTGCCTTCACTCTGTGGTCCAGCTCACCCCAAACCATCTTGATTGGGTTCAGGTCTGGTAGCTGTGGAGGCCAGGTCATCTTGCGTAGCACCCCATCACTATCCTTCTTGGTCAAATAGCCCTTACATAGCCTGGAGGTGTGTTTGGGGTCATTGTTGTGCTGTAAAAAAATGATGGTCCAACTAAACGCCAACAGTATCACCAGGAAAGCACCCCCACACCATCACACCTCCCCCTCCATGCTTAACCGTGGGAACCAGGCATGTAGATTCCATTCATTCACCTTTTCTGCATTGCACAAAGATACAGAGGTTGGAATCAAAGATCTCAAATTTGGACTTATCAGACCAAAGCACAGATTTCCACTGGTCTAATGTCCGTTCCTTGTGTTCTTTAGCACAAACAAGTCTCTTGTGCTTGTTGCCTATCCTTAAGAGTTGTTTCTTTGCAGCTCTTTTACCATGAAGGCTGCTGCACTCAGTCTCCTTTTAACAGTTGTTGTAGAGATGTGTCTGCTGCTAGACCTCTGTGTGGCATTGACCTGATCTCTAATCTGAGCTGCTTTAACCTGCGATTTCTGAGGTTGCTGACTCTTATCCTCACTCATTTTTCTTTACTTATAGCTACTTTTTTCTAGCCATAACACAAATTCTAACTATCAGTCTATTCAGTAGGACTTTCAGCTGTGCATCCACCTGACTTCTGCACAACACAACTGATGGTCCTAACCCCATTTATAAGTCAAGAAATTCCTCTTATTAAACCTGACAGGGCACACCTGTGATGTGAAAACCTTTTCTGGTGACTACCTCTTGAGGCTCATCAATAGAATATCAAGAGTGTGCAAAGCAGTAATCAAAGCACAAGGTGGCTACTTTGAAGAACCTAGAATAAAGAACAAAAAAGTGTGAAACTGAAAAGATGTCAAGTATATAATTCCACATGTGTTAATTCATAGTTTTGATCCCTTCAGTGTGAATCTCCACTTTTTTTATAGTCCTGATAATACAGAAAACTCTTTGAATGAGAAGGTATGTCCACACTTTTGGTCTGTACTGTATATAAAGTAAATCCTGATGTATAAATTATAAATATATAATAAATAAAAGATAAATGTGTGTGTGTCCAAGATCTCTGTTCCCTCCTCCTCCTTTATAACCTCTATACATATAGGATAACTGTCAACAGAAGAATAATTCTACTCAACACTTTCTCTCTTTTTATTCTCTCATGCAAATGTACAATCCATATTATGAATGAAGTAGTTCCAACTTTTACCGATTTCTTATATCCTTTTATATATGCCACCGAAAGCGGGTCAGATGAGAGCTGGGAGGTCATACAGCTTAAATGGTCCACAAAAAGTGCTGTGTTTGATGATGCTGTATAGGCAGGTTGTTTTATGAACATGTAGAAAATCCTAGGGAAAATAAAATTAATTGAAATGATGGCTACATATTCTCTTATAGTACTCCTAGTAAGGAAAGGCTAATTGCCAAAGGTCAGGTAAAGTACAAGTGGGTCCTGGGAGAAATGTAATATTGTAGTTGACATCATCCTCTGGTAATGGCTGTGCCTCACTGTCCTGCCCTGCCCCTCTCTCTTGACATTATCTATGCACTAATGGTGATAATACTAGATGTACACAGCAATACTATAGTAATAATTTATCATTTAAATTAGTGTGACCTTCTGACACCACCCAGGCACTGGTATAAGGCCGTGTGATCATACCTATGATCTGCTCATTAACATTTATTGAGGGTTTGATTTTTACATGAAAGATGATGACAAAATAATGGATCAATTGCATAAGAAACTCAATCTTATTAGCTTGTTAACATTATAGACTTGGATCTTTATAAAATGGCTATGATGTGTAAGTTATGTATGCTCATAACTGTGATGGGAGCACTGCCCTATAGGTAATCCAGATTATGGATGATTTTTAGTAGTTTTGCTTTTGGCTAGAAACCAGAAACATTTGCAAGGTTATAGTAAATCTGGTCAGCAAAGTTATAGCTTTACAGCTTACTGTCCTGATCTGATCACCGTGGGCTTTGCACTTTATAAAGAATGCACGTATGACAGATAGAATGCCATTGTTTCACATTTTTCTTGGCAAAATGAATCCTAGTTTTATCAAAATGATACATTGTAAATGTACCCTGCTGTGAAACACACAGCGCTAATGTTGCAATAAAATTTAAAAATGTAGGTATGGACATATTTGGTTTTCCCACTTGGTATGATGAAATGCTTATTTAATAAAAATTTACACTGCTGGTGGATCATAGGAATGGGGGGAAAGGAATTTACCTGGGGAACTCCATCAATTTCCACCTCTCGGTTGTTTCAGCCCTTCGGCTAGTTTCCCTCTATAGAAGATAAAGCATAATAATAATAAGAATTCTTTATTTATATAGCGCACACAGATTACGCAGCGCTGCACAAAGCATGACAAATTGGTCCCTGTCCCCATGGGGCTCACAATCTAAACACCCTAACACTATGTTTTGGAGTGTGGGAGGAAACCGGAGTACCTGGAGGAAACCCACGCAAACAGGGAGAGAACATACAAACTCTTTGCAGATGTTGACCTGGGTGGGATTCGAACCCAGGACCCCAGTGCTGCAAGGCAGAAGTGCTACTCATTCAGCACAGTAGAGGTTACATTAGTTGACATCTGTGGGGTCTGCTTAAAATCATTTAACTTGTATGTTCAGCATTATAAGCGTTCTACCTCACCTCTATTATTTTTAAGAAATTCTAGATTTTATCTGTATGTGTATTGGGCAGTTGGTGAAAAAAAGCAATATTTTGCACATGTGCACAGAGCTCCGTACTCCGTATCTTGTATCCATACATGTGTTATGGATATAAACCAGAGTTTCTCAGAAATGGCATATTAAATAATAATAGATAAGTTACACATTACAGTGCTTCTCTCTACAACATGTTTAGCTAATTTTAATACTTTGGAAAGTTGTTTAAAAGGGTTGTCTTAAAAATAATGTCAATATGTCCAAAAGTTTTGGAGCATTTGCAGAACCAGACATTCATTTTAAAA
This sequence comes from Engystomops pustulosus, assembly GCA_019512145.1. NCBI lineage: Eukaryota > Metazoa > Chordata > Amphibia > Anura > Leptodactylidae > Engystomops > Engystomops pustulosus. The sequence continues at coordinate 102,516,380 of CM033641.1, read as the reverse complement.
TTGCTTATTGGGAATGCATTTTTGTACAAATATAACCATATTTGGTTATCTTTAAGTCACTGGCTTGCTGTTTCTTCTAATTGATATATTTTTTTAAAGATATTTATTTAACTGGTGAGTCGGAGTCCAATGTCTCTATCTGTTCAGTATTGTTTACTATATTACTATGGTGATAATCCACAATTCTATTGAGTTCAACCTTCACTGAAATAACTTCCTGCTGAATCACCAGAATTCAGAAAAAACGCCTCATTTTTTTTCCTTTCTTTATTGTTTCTTTTGACCTATCTTATTTGAGTGGCAGAAAGATTGAAAATGAAGTGGCCTATAGTGGTGAGCCCATGGGGTTTTGGCTACTTTTCGCTATGTTGGCCACAAGTTGGCTGCATTTTCTTCCTGTCTGGCAACCGTTTGTCAGGAATGATTTAACACTTTGTTTATCTTTCAGATTTAAGATCAGATATTAAGATAGAACACATACTAGAGTAAAAATTTTAGGTGTCTATTCTGACAACGTTTCCACAACTGTTACCATTGTTAACATTTGTTTTGTTCATACATTTTTAAAATGTATATAAATAATATAGATAAATTAAATCTCTTGTCCCTTTCATTTCACACCATGCTACAGAGCTTCTTAAGCTGTCTGTTCCTGTTTTGTAGAGATTGCGTCATAGCTGTCATCTCTGTTTCGTGAAATGGAAAACTTATGGTTAAGTAAGCTAGTAATTACATGTCTATAAAAACCTGGGAGCTCTTGTGTTTTTCTTTTTATATTCACACAGGTTTGTACATCACATACATGGAATAAAAGGATAGCCAAAAATTATACAAATCATGCAATATTATACATCCAATTACAGGCAGTCCCCGGGTTACGTACAAGATAGGGTCTGGAGGTTTGTTCTTAAGTTGAATTTGTATGTAAGTCGAAACTGTATATTTTATAATTGTAGCTTCATTACAGACACCTTACAGCTGATCATTGCAGTCTGGGACTATAGTAAAGCATTCAGAAAGCTTCACCAGAAGTCAGAGGGGTCTGTCTGTAACTATGGGTTGTCTGTAAGTCGGGTGTCCTTAAGTAGGGGACCGCCTGTACGGAGAAAGAAAGAAAAAAAACAGGAACTTATCTAAACAGCTCTTGTCTTTTTCTTAAAGGGGACCTGTCACTATATTTTACCCCTCAGGTAATGGAATCCCCATTTTAAATTTCCCTCTTTTATTTAAAATCTTAGTTTACATATAAAGAAAATCTTCTCCAATGTCATGTGAAAATGATCAGAGAAGAGTCAATTATGAGGCTGCAGCGGGAGCCCTATCTTAGGTTCTATAGAATCTCATCTTCAAATTACTGGAATTGTATATGCAGCTCACATTTCCAGGTATGTCTGCAGTTGCCTGTGTGTCCACTTCTGTAGATCATAGCACTACAAGCCTTATCACCGATTCTGTAGATCACAGAACTACAAACCATCTGAAAGATGAGATGCTTATCTTAAATATGACATCGGCATGTTTCTAGGTACTATAGAACCAAAGAAAGGGGCATCTATAGTGAAACTCCCCCTGCAATAATAATAATAATAATTCCTTTATGTATACAGCGCCCACTGATTTGGCAAGCTATGTGTAGCTCTGCAGTATCTGTCACTTCTAAATTTGACTCCTTTCTGGCAATTATGACTCTTCTCTGTTCATTGTAACATGACTTTGGCTGAGGTTTATTTTTTTTAGATAAACAGGCAAGATGTTGTTAAAAGGCACATTGCTAGAAAGGACATTTAATAAGTAGTGCAAGAAGTTTAATGGGTTTCAATGTGGTTACAGGTTCTGTAAGAATAAGTAGATCCAAGTCTGTCTATAACATACTGGTTAGGGCGTGTAGTGTGGGAAAAGTGACATTCTGTGGCAGTGCAATATTTCAGCTTAGACTCCCACTGCAGACACGGCCTGCTATTTCAGACACTAAGGGAAATGTCTGGGCCTAAACAGAAAATGAAAAGATGTAAAAAATGAGAAATTGGCTTTTCCTCTGACCAGTATCAGTCCGTTCCCTAATATGGCAGTGCTCTAATGTTTGGAATTCTTTAAGATGCCTCGATGTCAGCTCAAATATTCGTTGTGTGACCACATTGGTACGTTTTCAGTATGTTTCTTTTTTATGTAACCTTAGGGCAGAAAATAGTTTGACAGCAGGAGGCTTCACTAGAGTACAACAATCTGTTGTAAAGATTCTTTAGATAAGATTCTTTACTTGTCTTTTCCACCTCTGCAGACACAATTGTGCAAACTACTTCTGTCTGATGAAGTTATGGACTTGGTGGCTCACAAACCCTAGTGTCCTGAGTATAAGTCTATGCAAAGCTTCATTTACATGGAGTTTGCATGCATGTTCTTACTGCGTGCCTGTCAATGGGTTAAGAACAAACCTCTTTTTCTTAAACTTCTGCTGGAAGGGAAGGGACACAGTTTAGGACAAAATAAAATCCCACCTGAAACCAACTCCCAGTGTCTGTGTGCAGCCTCATCCTGTCGGAAATGGAAAGCGTTTAATATGTGTGCAGGTGTCTTTACACAATTCAGTAATGCATACAGTTTCACCTTATCCTGGGTCAAATAACTGTTCATGATGGGGGTCAGAACATTATGACTTCACGAATATTGTGAATGAAGAGGACGCTGCACAGATTCTGCATGCTTCTCACAGCAGCGTTCTGTGTGCTCATTATATTTAAAGAAAACCTGCCATTTGATTTCATGCATTATAAACCAAACATACCTTAAAACTGCTGTAGCTGTACTGATGCAGAATCCTATTTTGTTTAATCTCTGAGCTGAGTGGTTTTGCTGAAAAAACAATGCTAACATTCAGGACCTTGGGAAAGATGGATTGCTATAGCCTGCCATTGATAAACTCATTACACAGAGTTTTCTGAAAACTCCAGTCAGGACTAATTAACCTGAGCTGGATCACTCATACACAGCAGCTGGGGGATGGTGCAGCGATTGATTACTTCTGCCTGTAAGGGATAACATGGTGTTTACATCATTCTCAGGAGCAGTGCAAAACTAATGAGAGGGAAAGCACTGAGCCAGGCAAAAGAGCAAGAGCGCTTCATTATCATTTATAACAGTTTTTTTCAGCAAAACCACTCAGCACAGGGATTATTATTCTACATCAGTGTAGCTACTGTATTCTCAAGGTATATTTGGTTCATAAAGAAAATCTACCATTTGATTTTCATAAATTAAGTGAATGAGTACATCTAATATAAACTGGAATTGGTACTACTCTCCCCCCTTCTCAGGAGAGGCGGGGGTCGCATAGATTAGACTTAGGCTAGTGGTACGGCATCACTATAAGATGGGGAAACTACAATTACGTTTAATAATGATGATTTTGCAGGTTTGTTTTGGCTTGATTTTACAGAGTTTTTTTGCAAAGGTAGAACTTCAATGCCCTAAAATTATGAGACTCAAGATGTTTTTTATCTTGATGAAAATCGTGTTTTCTCCTGTGTTGCTCTTAAAACAAGGCAGGGCATACTTGTCGTCAGGAAGGTTTGGCCTTTCATGGCATTTCTCGCGTGTTCTGTTCAGTATGTCATACATAGCTTTATTCCTGCATATGCAAGTGACACAGATTCTATTAGTTTTCTTTATTGTGTTCCTTTTTGGACCTTCTGCTTTATTTTGTTTGGTTTTCAGACATTAAATTGCCCCAACATATCTGGGCCATATGTACAAGAATATAACTAGTATTATACTGCCCCTTTGTACAACAATATAACTACTATAATACTTCCCCCTATGTACAAGAATAGAAGTACTACGAGGGCGGTTCAATAAGTTAGAAATGTGTTAGAAATGAACACACCATTTAAAAAAAAAAAAAAAATTATTTTTCAACATAGTCCCCTTTCCTGCCAACGTTCCTGCCATTTTTTTAACCCCTCCAAAAGATATGATTTGTCAAACTCTCCAAAACACGTTTCTGTCTCGGCGATGACTTCCTCGTTTGAGCTTAATTTTTTCCTGCAAGCCATTTCTTCATGTTGGCTAACAAGAAAAAGTTGCAGGGAGCCAGAGAGGGTGAATACGGGGGGTGCGGCAGCAATTCATAACGCAATTCATGCAGTTTGGCAGCGACAACTCCAGATGAATTTGCTGGTGCGTTATCGTGTTGAAACAGCACCTTCTTTTTTGCTGCCGTGTGTCCTTCACTGTAGTATTGTCCAGTGATCTTTCTTCCCAAAAAATTGTCGCCATGACCTTTCTGGCCTATGGGACGTTCTTCGCCTTCTTTGGAGCAGATTTACCGGGAGAAATCCATTGTTTTGATTGTTGCTTAGTTTCTTTTGTATAATGATGAATCCAGGTTTCATCAACGGTGACAACTTGACGCAAAAACTCCTTCGGATCTCACTCAGATTGCTCTAAACACTGCTTCGAAGTTAACAGCCGCATCCGCTTGTTGTCCACCATGAGCAATCGCGGCACCCATCAGACTAACAATTTTTTTCATCGCCAACTTATATAAAATATTCATTGACGTTCTGGTTGACATACCAACGGCTTCTGCTACTTTCGTTCGTCGATCAGCAAGTATCATGTCATGGACTTTTGAATGTTCTGTTCAGTATGTTACCACGTCTGTCGGGCGTCCGGGTCGCTCCTCATCAAAAACCGATGTTCGCCCACGTTTAAATTCGTTGAACCAATAATTAACTGTGGCCATAGATTGTGAAGTGTCCCCATAAACAGCATCCAACTTTGCTTTTATCTCCTCCCATTTTTTTCCCATCCAAAAAAAAGAAAATTACCGAACGATGCTGCTCTTTTTCCATCTTATCGAAAATCACGAAACACGTCTTACTCTAATGGCTGCCAAATCCAAACTAACCAATCAATTAGTCTGCAATTTGTTTTGCCGTAGTTTGATAGATTGCAACACGCAATGATAACATCAACTTCCCTCAGGAACGCCCCCTGTCGTCAAACCACGTATAATACTGCTTCTATGTACAAGAATAGAACTACTATAATACTGCACCCTATGTACTTCACTGTAAAACTTCTCTTCCCTCCCTCCTCAGCTAGCCCCCCCCCCCCCAGGTCTTCTCTCTCTCCTACCCCTTGCTTACACAGAAAACCCCCAGGTCTCACAAAGAAAGCCACCAGGTCTAGTCACACCCTCCAGCCCCCAGGAATGAGGCCATTCTGAATTTGCCCTTTAGACACTTTTACTTACTAGTCTGCAAACTGATTGAGCCATGGTCACCTAAAAAGGTTAAAACCTATGCTAGTGTTATCTATTTTTGTTTAACAAATGTATTGATTTTTTTTTCCATAGTCTTGTAGAAATCACAAAGCTGGTAGTTTTTATATAGACTGTAACCTTGATTTAATGACTGTATATTGTGATTAAACATGTTGATTTTTTTTTTTCCCACAGAGCAGTGGCGGTGCAGAACAATCCAAAGCCTACACAGACGGTAAGTTGTATTCCCTACTTGCACAACCTCATGATAATAAGTTGGCATTGGATATATTTCCATTCCGTCTAAAGATAACAGATTTAACTAGATTGGTCTATTACTGCTTTGCTGGTTTTGTCATTGCTGCATTGTATGTCATCTTTAGGCCCCTTGCACACAAACGTAATAGGGATCAATATCCAGCCGGGATATTGGTCCCCACAGCCGCCTATGGCTCCCGGTCACAGTGCGGTGAGCACGCGTTGTCTTAACGCACCGTGACCATGCATGGAAAAATAAAGGACATATATTTTGCCGTACTATTGTGTCCGCCACATGCTTTTATATGTCTCCTGCACAAGGCTGTATGCTTGCTTGGGATACGGCCTGGGACGGGCATACGTTTGTTTGCAAAGGGCCATTACTGTGGACCACATAGAAAATAAATACACTTCAAATGGTAAACATTTCCAATTGCTGACTTAAAAGTGGTGTGTTTTATACACTAATGCTCTAATCCAACGGTTGACACATATTTCGGTTTCTTACGTAATTACTTTATGGCTGATTTATTATTTCATTTACTTTTTGCTGTTTTCTATTGGTCATAGTCACATAAAAAAGAATAAAAATGTATATAGTGCCATCATATTCCACAGCTCAGTATGGATCATGCAGAGTACAGTTGAAACCATAAGTTTACATTTACTAAATAAAAAGACACATATGCAGGTTTTTCTCACTGATGTGAAATCAGAATAAACTTTTCCCCTTTTAGGTCATTTAGGATTTTCAAAAACTCTATCCTGGATCAAACTTTTTTGATATCGTTCCATAAGCTCTAAACAATAGTTGGTAGGTTATAGTTTGGGCCCATTTCGGACTGGTGTAACACAGCCATGTTTGTAGGCCGCCTTACACACACCTGTCTTTTCAGATCAAGGCATTGTCCTGGACTCTCCAAAACATTGACTATGTTATCCCTAAGCCACTTTGTAACCAGTTTGAAACATGCTTTAGGTAATTGTCCATTTGGAAGAACCATTTATGCCCAAGCTTCAACCTCCTGGCTGATGTCTTCAGAAGTTTCTTCAGTATTGCCACATAATTTTCTTCCTCTCAATGCTATCTATTTTGTAAAAAAAAAGTACACATTTAAAAAAAATTCTAATGGCCCCCCCCCCTAGAACTCATATAAATAAACAGTAAAAATCATAAACATGTTATTTATCGCTAGGTTCCCAAAATTTCCCATCTATCAAAATATAATTGCGGTTATTCCCGGGGCTTAACCCCGTAATGGAAAATGTTGCCCAAAGTCGAAAATGCCACTTTTTTGCCATTTGAAAAGTGATCAAAAGGCTGTGCAGTCCTTAAAATGGTAGTATTGAAAACCTCATCAAACCTCACAAAAAATGACATCACACACTGACGTATGAAAAAGTTATTGGTGCCAGAACATGGCAAAATTAAGATTTTTTTTTTTTTTTTGTAAATGTATAAAAACATTCTAAAACCTGTACAAATTTGGTATCCTCGTGATTGAATAAGAATAAAAGACATGTTTTTTGGGGTGCATATTGAAAGCCATAAAATCTAAGCCCACAAGAACTTGGTGTTAATGCAATTTTTCACCATCATTTTAACTGCATTTGGATTTTTTTTCCTGCTTCCCAGTACATGGTATGGAATATTCAATACTGTCACTATAAAGTGCAATTTGTTACGCAGAAAACAAGCCTTTTACATTGGAAAAATAACAAAATTATAGATTTTTGAAGGTGGGGAGTAAAAAATGGAAACGGGCCTTGGCATTAAAGGTATTAAGTACTTAGTTCCTTTGTGCATTTGCAAACACCAGGCCTCATGCACACAACTGTATTGGGGGTGTGACCTGGCTGCACAAATTGTGGGCCAGATCACGCCCCCCATGGAGTTCTATGATACCTGACTTTTGGCATTTGACCTGGCATTCTTATTACTTATTGCACTCTCTCATAATTCTGGCATTTGGCAAATATTTTTAGTAATCCTGATTTGAACTCAAGAAAAGTTTTGTACCGTTTTAACCAGTTGAAGAAATTTCTGTGTGATACCTTTTAATGGCTAACTGAAACGTATAAGATCTGTGTCACTTCAGAAAGCCTGTTATACCTGCCTGATGAAGGGACCTAAGATGTCCCGAAAAGCTAGCTTGTAACATTTTATGTTTCAGTTAGCCATTAAAAGGTATTGCAATGTCAAGAAGGGGACTATATGTGACCTATCAAAAGCAACAGGAATTTCCTGATTGAACTGAAATGGGAGAGTTTTATTCTAATTTCATGTCACATAGTGAGAAATATCTGCGTATAGTATGTGTCTTTTTATAAAGTGTGTAAACTTCTGGTTTCAACTGTGTGTATAGAGCAGAAAAATGATTAGATAAAACAAAAGGAATAAAGGCCATCCTTGCAAGGGCTTACAACCCATGACTGTTTGGGGCGGCATAAGAGCCAAGAGGCCATCCAGTGATGTAGGCCGGAGAGACTCCTGCTCATTTGCATAATTTTGTAAATTCATTTTAGATTTGTGGCGTTTCTAGACATAGGAAAATGGTTCCATCACCTAGAAGAGATAATGAGCAGTCTACCATCGGTAAACATAAAGGCAGACTGAACTGGTACAAGTGGAGGGAGGATCCTGAACGTGAGGGAACAGTCTTTGTAGAACAGTGGTTCAATTAATTTTCCCATGGGGCCACTTGAGAAAATGGTTTTTGAGGGCTGGACTAATATACTTCAATCCAATTCATAATGCCCCTTCTCCCTATGCCCTCCCTTCATAATGCTCCCTCTCATTATGCCCCCATTTATAGTGCCCCTTTTATAATGCCCTCTCAATGCAGCATTTAAGAACAAAAAAAAAAGTGATGGCCTTTCTGGTCTCCCCAGCAGCGGTTGTCCCCGGTCCTCCAGTAAGGCGCCGGTGTCGCAATATTGTGACGATATTGTTCTGCAGAAAAGGAAGTTTATTACTTCCAGCTCTGCCGCACCACGGCGACTTCAGCAGCAGTACCCAAGATCTGGCCCACGGGATGTATCATGCCCAGCTTAAATGTTTAAGATTACTTTGTACAAAGTCATGAATGCATTTACACTATGGCCCCACTACGTTTTGAAGCTCAGCAGAAGGATTAGTTTATCCAGATGTATTAAAACATGGATTTAAATAAAATGGGACACTGAAACAAATTTGTGGGGTGTGAACAGATCTTAGAGCCCTGTATAAACTTAAGTTTTCGAAGCTTTTCCTGACACCAAATCTTGACAATAACAAGTAATCTCATAGTCCTTTTGGATCCTACGCCTCCATAAAAAACAAGGGTCCTACAGAGGCCTGGTGGACAGGCGGGTGAGTGGAAAAATCCATTTACTCTCAATGCTGGTCCTAGAGGGGTAGGCTATAAATCCCTGAGATGAAAATATGACTTAAATTTTACAATATGCTAATAAAAAGCAGCTGATTATTAATTTAACCCTCTAATTCCATGTTGCTATACAGACAACGTTCTTATATGAAAACTGTCTGTAACCCAGCCAATCAAGGCAGAGCTTTCAATTTTCTAAACCAGAATACAAAATGAAAGTTTTGCTATCATTGGTTTCAGATATTTTTGGACAGTTTTATAAATTTTCTCAATAGTCTTCTGTATTCCATCTGCTTTACTCTAAAATATAGAAATTGTAAGTTTTATGAAATGAAACAATGTCTGTATAACAACTGCTGATTACATAACTTGAGCAATTGAGCTTTTTGCATGTGGTTGGAGTATGTTTTTGTTTTTTTGTTTTATATATAGGAAGCACCAAAAGAAATTATAAAGCCTGTGCCTATTGCAACGCCCATCGCTGCTGTACCCAAAGTCACCACTGCTGCCAATGTGGCATACAACAAAGCACCCAGACCATTTGGAGCCCCATCTCCTTCCAAGCCTGCTTCAATCCCTTCACCTTCCTCTGCCTTTACCCCAGCTACACAAGCCACCACGCAGCCATCTGCTTTGTCCCTGCTTGCTGCTGTAAACCCACCTGCCCCTACCACAGCCGGATTGCATGCTGGTTACAAACCTTCCACTGAGGGCCAGACACAAGTTAACAAACCTGCAGTCACCAATGTCCCCCGGCAGCCTGCAGGCTACAGTTCTCCTGTCAACCAGTACTCTAATAATGATGCTGCTAATGTGCAAAGAAGAGGACAGAAGGAAAATCTGGGTGATAAATCGCACAATGGGTAGGTACAGCTGGCATGCATTTTCTCAAGTGGATGAGACATTTGCTTTTTGTTGAGTTGTAAGATATGTATGAATTTTTGGCAATTCCTACACAGAATGTATTTCAATGCTTGAAAGGCTCCCAAGACATTCTTAGGCTTTTCTTTCAGTTATTTTTGCTTTTTAAAGGTAAAATAAAACTGTGTTTTTGGGACACCCAATGCTCATGGATTTCTGTCACTAAGATTCTGCTGCAAGTTAAGAAGTAAAAGGCAAAAAATTGCTGCTCATTTTAGCTGGCCATACACTTTGGATACGCCTGGTTATACATCAGCATGTTTCTTCTGACAAACGAGTCAGTTTGCTGTGGGATTTACAGAACTTATGGCTCTTTCACATTGGCGTTGGCGCTCAGCTTTAGTGCACATCCGTTGCGTTTTGTCTCTAGAAAAACGGAGACAAAACACAGTTTTGGCAATTATAATGAACTCTCGTAGTAATTAGTAAATGAATTATAGTTGAAAAATGTAACCACTCAGTTTATAAACGTCACACCTGGTTTTTGAGCCTCATTAGTGAAAAAGAATGCATGCTTCATCAGTTTTAATTGCAGACCCATAGACTTCTTTTGCCATCTGTGAACCACATCAGTGAAAAAAATAGGACATGTTTCATAATTTTTATCACGGACAACAGATCATCCATAGAAATCAATAGCTTTCAGAGCCCTGCCTCTGTTTGTTTACAGGGGCACAAAAGCTGCAGACGGGGAGCTTCCGGCACACCACCCCCATCTGTCCCCATCTCTCAGCATTGTAGGGTGCAGGGAGAGGGTGTCAGATGGGAGCTTCTGGCTGGCCGGAAGCTCCCCGTGCGCCCTGTAAACAAACCGGGGCACAGATGAGACGGACCACTGCGCTGAAGGAAGTGAGTACACGTTTATTCTTTTTAAAAAGCCCGCCCCCAAGTTATTTATTAATCCCGGATAACCCCTTTAATGTGAGGCGCTGAATTAACATGCTAAGTACAGCTCTGTAGTTCAATGTTAGGGCCATTAAATCCGGCAGACACACAGGCCGCTTCTAGATAAGCTAGTTTCCGACATCCTAAGCATCAGCTAACCATCTAATGTGTATGACTCGCTCCCAATATGGAGTCGAGTTGGAATCGATTTGTTTTTATACATTACAGAAGGAGTAAAGACACACAGAATGGAAATTTGACATACTAATCGTGCCAGTTAAGCTAAGTGGCTGGAGGCCGTTTTCTAATAAATGAGTAGATAATATATTGGAAAAAGATGTATAAACTAAGAATGTACTCCCTAGAAGAGCTTAAAATGAGTCTAGCTACTGAAAACCTCATGGTAAAACAGTTATCCTAGGCTAAAATGTAAGATATATAATGAGTTGATATAGTTGGCAGGTTGAGGCAACTTGAATAGGTGTAAAAATAATATCTGTAAATGGAAAACTTTAATGCAACACTCCAGGAAAAACACTTTTTTCCCCTTCCTGTAGCTTTACCTGAAGTGCGAGTGTGAGAGGCTCGCATTTCCCTGCAGTGCAGCCTCCTATCCTCCTCATCATGTATGAAAGATTTCTCTATATTTCTGCTACCATGTATTATTCCCATAATTCCTGTGTACAGCATTACATGGACAGCTGCTTTTTACAGTGCTCTCATCAGTGCTCCCCTCTACGGAGGAGTCTGTATGGTGTGGTCCATCAGCATAAAGCAGATACACAAATCCATGAAATATAGTTTTGATGATATAATTTAGAGGGATGGTGAAAGGGGGAGTTAATAACTGGACTCTCTTTTTAAAGTTTAACAATCACTAGAAAGTGGTTATCAGAGTATGATAAAAAAAAACCTAGGTGGCCTGAAGGACTGTACAAAAAAATAAACTTGTACTTGGCTTATCTGGTGCTCCCGATGTTCCAGCCATCAATGCTGAGCCCCTGTTTGTTTACAGGGGGCGGCACTGGACTCCTACACCTTCCGGCCACCTGGCAAGCCCACCCTTCCGTTCCAGCGCCTGATACACATTGAAATTAGTGCTGTTTTTTTCTTTTTTTTATCATAATCAGACAATCCCTTTAAACGGGTATTAGACTTGTATTGAATAAAGTGATTAATCTTATACAACTTTATAATAAAATTTGTGGAAGAAGAGAAGAGGAGCCACCGTCGCCGCCTGGTACCGCACCGAGGAACGGGAGCCTCGCGCTGAAGATCGGGACACCGGATGGTGAGTATTACGTTTTTTATTTTTTTTATTCGCTTGGCAGGGGGCAGGCTGTATACTCTATGGGGGCAGGCTGTATACTCTATGGGGGCAGGCTGTATACTCTATGGGGGCAGGCTGTATACTCTATGGGGGCAGGCTGTATACTACATTGGGACTGGCTGTATACTACACGGAGACTGGCTATATACTACACCCTCGGCTTATACTCGAGTCAATAGGTTTTCCCAGTTTTTGGTGGTAAAATGAGGGGTCTCGGCTTATACTCGGGTCGGCTTATACTCGAGTATATACGGTAATTGAATATCATTTTGTGCAAATGAACACATTTGTAGTCACTGTATTCCAGTATCTAACACATGCTCCCAAAACAGCTGACTGCGGTTGTTGTTGTTCTGACCATCACTCCTGCTGCTAAGCATGATGCTATAACCAATGTTAGGACCAGTGTATGTTTGAGGCTGCAGATGTACCTTGGAACACAGTGCTTTTTATGGGTACACCGTCTAAATATATATACACATGGTCTATGTAAAAAAAATAATATATAACAAGTGCAGTTCTGTCCGCATACTTGGGAGCATACCCTCCAATATGGACTGTACTGTTTCATTGATGCATTGTCCCAGGCCATTCAGAACCTGTGGCTGCATTGAAGCAGAATCCTCAGAAAAAAAGTATTTCTCCAACGTTAGATCTATCATTACTCCTAAACCTCTAAACAGAAAAGTGCAGGCTCACCTTCCTGCTGATAAATTACACGTGGCAGATCTTCCTCTTTCTCTTTTCTCTTTAACATGTAAAGGTGGGCGCAGCATAGTAGACGTTTACTATGGGTAAGTCCCTTGTACTGCTGTTCACTGTATCTTCGGAAGGCATTTGACAGCCTGGACTTTTCCCATGACTTAAACAACAGTGGTTTAGTGTTGCTGCACTCAATACGGTGTGCAGTCTCTATTTACATTTACCAAATTTATTTTCACTGGACTGTTGGCTGTCACAACAAATTCTGACAACGCAAAAGGCTTGTACTTGCTTAGGAGTTGGCATCTTATGCCGTACGATGTAAATACATTTTAAGTTAGACTTTGCAAAAATTAAAGCTGTGCTGTGATTGGTTGGCATGGGTGTGATTTGCATTTACCATCCATTTACCACGTCAACTTTACTGTGGTAATATTTTTATATTTGGTATCCATGGTCGCCTCCTTTCTAAAATCCACTAAAATGATGCTAATAAGCCTGAGGGGCTTTGGGACTGTTAACGAAGCCCCTATGTGCTTTGGCTTTACAGGCTGTTACACTGTGCAGGAACACTCCCACCGTGTGCTGAAACTTCCTCTGCTTCAGTGAGATTACATCAGGTAGGGGGAGGGAGAGACAGTCTAGGAGCCTGTGAGGCTGCAGAAAGATGGAGTCCATGGATAATAGATATAAGACGTTCTATGGATCAAAATATCTATGGATCTATGAGTAAGTGCCCCTGATTTATCATTCTTGATTCTGATGGTAGATTTCCTTTAACTACGTGCCTTTACTTTTGCACTTTCCCTTTTATTCTGTATAGAAAGATCAACCTTTTTATAGATTTAAGTTATAAATAAATTATGAGTAACTAATAAGCCAATAATCGTCTCTTCAATCATAACTCCTCTTATACTACTTATACTGGCAGTCCCCAGGTTACGGACAAAATAGGTTCCATAGGTTTGTTCTTAAATTGAATTTGTATGTACCGTAAGTCAAAACTGTAGACTGTAGATCGAGGCAAAACATTTTCTTGCCCAGTGACAATTTGAGTTTCAACATTTTTTTGCTGTGATTGCACCAATGATTACGAATACAGCTTTATTACAGACACCTTACAGCTGAGCATTGCAGTCTGGGACTATAGTAAAGCATTCAGAGAGCTTTACCAGAGGTCACAGTAGGCACAGGGGTTGTCTGTAATTCAGCTGTCCTTAAGTAGGGGACCACCTGTATATTAAAAAATGCAAAACTAAAGATATTATCTGAAATTGATGTATAATGAGGGCACCATGTTGCATTGACAGCTGTGTTGCTGGCTAATTCTATGCAGCTCATAGCATCCGGATGTTCTAAATCAGCAAATCCTAAAATACTGCTCCAGGGATTCCAGCACATCGCAGATGCATACATTTCAAAATAAAATTAAATTGACAAACCAAAAATCTTAGACCTTTCCTTTCTGTTACTACAAGTATCAGAAGGATTAAAGATCCCTGCATAAACCAAAACTTGGATTAAGTAAGGTAATCCTTATGTACTCTGTATTATTGGGGGTCCACTCAGTAATAGTCTACAGATTCTAAATGACAGTATGTTATTTCACAAGTCTTCTTTTTTGGAAGTTTTTGTAATTAGAGTCCTATAGGCTTCTGCCCATGTGTATATTATTACACTTGAAAGCGGCCAAGGGAATGTAAGTGAGCCCATGGAAGTGAGCAGCACGTCCTGTAGCCCAGACATTCTGGGCCCAGACTCACAGTAGGATATCAATATGAGAAATCCAGTTTATGTTCCTGGCATAGGCCGACTAGTGCTCTGTAAAGTTCATGGCTTCTCCTTTTCTGCCACTATCACACTTTGCCTATTTAATTAAAGCGCCTATATTGTACTCCTAGGAATGGGTCTATGTTGCATAGCTTATTGACTTTAAAATCTTTCCATAGAAGGGAAAAGCCTCTGAACTTCAGGATGAACGTTTAGGGACTAGTTATTCATGGATTCCAATACCTGGGTGCCCTTCCAGCATTTTAATATATTCTGTGTTGTAGTACTTTGGGTTTCTATATTTACATTGTTATATTATTTTTTTTCATGCAGGCACCTCCAGTGGCAAAGTTAGTATTGCATATCAATTTGAGTGTGCTCCTGTAGGCACTGCATGTGTTTTTATAGCTGTGGATGCATGTGTATGTCCGCTTTTAAGATCATATAAAAAGTTGTTACTTTATACAAAAATATTGCAGTTTTAGAAGAGAAATCGTTGTATGAGATGGTCATGTGAGTAAATTGACAGACAAATGCATATTTTAGGAACGTTTGACCATTACTGACTATATGGTTACACTGCTTTCCATTGCTGTCAGCAGACTTGTGGAATAAAAACTGCTGACACTTTTCTGTCCAGAGCTGCGTTT
Source organism: Engystomops pustulosus (assembly GCA_019512145.1). Taxonomy (NCBI): domain Eukaryota; kingdom Metazoa; phylum Chordata; class Amphibia; order Anura; family Leptodactylidae; genus Engystomops; species Engystomops pustulosus. The sequence continues at coordinate 102,501,233 of CM033641.1, read as the reverse complement.
ACAGTTATCCAGATTTCAGAGTTGAAATCTTCCTTCATTCTGTCATTGATTCATCTTCATTAATCTGGCGCGCCCTAAACATTAGTGAGGCGAACTGCATGTAGACAGTCTGCTCTTCTACATATCGGGAAATAAGAACTCTGTGCACCACATATCGCTGTCATGCGTGGAGTTCAGTTCCCAGCAATAGGATCAGTCTGCCACGGCACTCGTCATGTCCGTGATCATGGAATAATGTGAAACTGGCCTAACTTTACAACACTTTTGATTAAATCTGCCCCAATGTGGGAAACTGTCTTTGAACCCTGGAAATGCATGATTAGCTGTGTTTTTTTTTTTGGGGGGGGGAGGGGTATTTATCTATCTAGATGTCAATTTTAATGAAATGATGCAAATGAAAAGGCCCCTTCTTAATGGTATATTCATATAAATCTTTATCAGCCAACCTAGCTCAACCTCAAGTCAACATAAGATTTTTTCACTCTGTGGGGGGATTGGACAAAGGGTCATCTGCTTGAGGTGATTGAAGAATTAAGATAAGGAACCTTTTAACCTTTTTACCAGCTCTTTTATAATTGAAATCACTCTATGGCATCTGAAATTAAAGTTGGAAATATAACTGCTGATGTACAAATGAAAAGATGTGTACAGGGTTTTAAGAGGGATTTTTCCAAGGATAGGATAGGCCAACAATATCAGATGTGTGATGTTCTGACATGTGGAGCCCTTTTAATCAATTTAAATATGCGGAAAAAATTTTTTGCATGGGAAACACAGGCCGATCCGTATTTTGCACCACATCGCTGTAGTAATATTTGTAGTATAATGTTAAACTGTAGAAGATAAGTTACCTGTAAACCAGGCTAAAAACCTGCATAAAAAGAAATCGTGTGTTTATGGTGCCCTCTTCTGGATAAATCTTTAATATAAACTGAAAGTAAAAAGTCAGTATCAAGTGTTTGGTGGGTTGTTTAACTTTTGGCTTTGCTGGGCCCTTTTGGCATAAACAAGTTGAATTGAGGACTATTTCCTCCACTCAATGAATTTGGGGTAATCATGCATGATTTGGGACACCCTGCACAATTTGGGACGTTAGCAAAAAGTTATAGTCACTCCTGTCCCCTGCTGGTGCATGTGCTGGGACATGTTATGCATTTTGTAACTTTTTTGGGGGTCTTTTTGTAAAAAAAAAACCCACACAGCAATTACAGCTGTCACTTAATCTCAGATCTCAATAAACTGTCACAAGGAGTTGCCTAAGTATAATTAACCCCCTCTGTAATATATTGCTATTATTGGACCCATGATAGAAACTGGAAATGATAGATTTGAAGATTTAGTTTATCATTGGTTCTTGCTCTTAAGTGGCCCATACTTCTGGGAGGCATTCATGTAAAAGTTCAATCTGCATCTTATTATTTGTGGTTTGATAACTGCACACTCTTAACTCCTCTAACCAGTTATTGATTTTGGAGCTTTTCATATACTCCTACTAAACCCGTGCAATGTGTTTGTAGGCTCTGCATTTCCTGATTTCTGTGTTTTTCACAATTCTTTTTGTTCTTCTCTTTCTCTTCACCCCATATGAATTAAGGAAAAATCCATCTAAACGGTATGAAAAATAAAATAGTTTGAATATAAGATGATATTTTAGGTTGGGTCTTTGATGTTTATGGAAATAATATGTAATTTCTATATGAGGAGGTTACTTGGGCTACTTTCTCACTTTGCATACAATATACGTGTGATATAATCATATAGAGTAAACTGCGCCACAGAACTTGCAGAAAACTGCCTCATTCTATACTAAAGCATTCAGTTTAAATGTTTTTTTTTTTAAGTTTTTTAAACATTGATCTCTATAGTTGAGAGAAATTTGCAGTAGATGAATTGCTTGTGCATTAGTATTGTTACTAAACATTTATAGTTGCCCAAATTTATTGTATCATTGTATTAGGCAAAGTGGACAAAAGTACCACCTAGTGGCCAAACTGATGAATTGCTCTTCTTAGTCAAGTCCATTGTGTTTTTATCAATTTACAACACAACAATGTTTTCCACTACATGATTCTTCTTACTTGCCAGTAGATTGCTATTGTAGGTGATTGCTACTGCAGAATTATAAAGGCACAGAACATCTTTACTTTAGTTGTAATTAACAAAAACTATGAGTATAGAGTAGTGGTGCAGTCAAGTTATCTATTGTGCATGAAATGCACACAAATTGTGTGTCTGGATCACAGTCTCCGTAAACGTCTATGACACCTGGTCAAGGTGCGTTAAGCACACGCTGTCTCATCTCAATGTAACATAGTACTGAAAAATATAGGACCTATACTCAATGGAGAGGGGCAGTGTAGGACTGGGCTACCTGATTGAATCTGGGGGCCCATCTTACTGCTGCATAGAAATATTACCTATGCACCCTACTCCTTTTTTTTATATATATACAGTACAGACCAAAAGTTTGGACACACCTTCTCATTCAAAGAGTTTTGTGTATTTCCATGACTATGAAATATTAGATCAACACTGAAGGCATCAAAACTATGAATTGACACATGTGGAATTATTTACTTAACAAAAAAGTGTGAAACTGAAAATATGTCTTATATTCTAGGTTCTTCATAGTAGCCGCCTTTTGCTTTTATTACTGCTTTGCACACTCTTGGCATTCTCTGGAGCTTTAAGAGGTAGTCACCAGAAAAGGTTTTCCCTGTCAGGTTTAATAAGTGGGATTTCTTGCCCTATAAATGGAGTTGTGTTGTGCAGAAGTCAGGTGGATGCACAGCTGATAGTCCTACTGAATAGACTGTTAGAATTTGTATTATGGCTAGAAAAAAAGCAGCTAAGTAAAGAAAAATGAGTGGCCATCATTGCTTTAAGAAATGAAGGTCAGTCAGAAGAATTGGAAAAACTTTGAAAGTTTCCCCAAGTGCAGTTGTGCAGCAAAAACCATCCAGTGCTACTAAGAAACTGGCTCACATGAGGACTGCCCCAGGAAAGGAAGACCAAAAGTCACCTCTGCTGCGGAGGATAAGATCATCCGAGTCACCAGTTTCAGAAATCCCAGGCTAATTGCAGCTCAGATTAGAGACCAGGTCAATGCCACACACAGTTCTAGCAGCAGACACATCTCTACAACAACTGTGTGCAGCAGCCTTTATGGTAAAATGGCTGCTAGGAAACCACTGTTACGGACAGGCAACAAGCATAAGAGAACACAAAGAATGGACATTAGACCAGTGGAAATCTGTGCTTTAGTCTGAGTCCAAATCTGAGATCATTGGTTCCAACTAAAAGACTACAGTGTCTTTTAGTAATGAAAATACAGAAAACTCTTTGAATGAGAAGGTGTGTCCAAACTTATGATCTGTAATAATAATAATAATTCTTTATATAGCAAACACAGATTACGCAGCTCTGCACAGAGCTTGCCAAATGAGTCCTGTGTGTGTATGTATATGTGTGTATGTATATATATAGCCCCCTCTTCAATTAATTTTATATACAGCCCCTCTTCTTCCATTTTATTATATATACCTGACACTTTTTACTTTTTTTTACTATGTATACTCAACCCACTCCTTTCATTTTATATGTACCCCCTTCTTTCTTTTTATACATACAGCCCCCTTCTTCCATTTCATATAATATCCCTTCATTTTATAAATACAACCAGCCCTTATGTCATAAATATATCCCACCTAATTTTATATATACTGCCTCCATTCCTGTTATAACTGCTCCAACCACCTGCCTGTGCAGGACTTCTTGTGTCCTGCTTCTCCCTGCGGTTAGAGTAGCGACAGATCGGAACAGGATGTGCACCCGCCTGATGATGGTATCATTCACTGCACATCTGGGGGGTCAGAGTTTGACTCCTGCTGGTAAGTTTCCAGCAGAAAGATGCATAATTTGGCTGTGCTACCTGCAGGAATAGCACTCAAGCAACTACATAGTTTTATTAACTCTGGCAGGTGCCACCGATGGGGACGGAAACCCCTGCAATAGCTCCAGGTGCGGGGCCCACTGGTGGGCCAGTTCAGAATGGAAATACTGGAGAAAATAGGACATACTCCAATTGTTTATTGGCCGTAAATACATTATGTTTTTGGTAGTCATATCAACAAGCTGGAAATGTCCAAGTCCAGCAGTGGCTCAGGAAAAAATGTAGGTTGTGAATTGTTTTCAACTGCAAATCCAAATCCTCTCCAGACATTAACTTCTGGTGCCAAAATGAATCAGAACTATAAAGTAGTTTTATCCACTTTAATAAATGTGATGTGCAAAAGAGCTTCTAAAACGCTGCAAAAACCCAAAATCATGTACTTGTCTAATAATAAATATGCTCCAATGGTTTCAGTCTTGAAACAGTAAATGAGTAAAACTCAAGGAACAGATGCAGCGCTGTGATAATGCAGTCTGTAGTGTAAGTGATTATAGAGAACTACTAATCTGTGATAAATAATTGTGTTAACACACTTTGGGCACTTTAATAAGGGCTTTGCGCCGCACTTTTGTCAGACTTTGGATGTTCTTCTAGGCTAAAATGGCTTGCACAGGTATTTAAGCACTGTCTGCACCGCTATTGTGTCACACGTGACCCTTTTCCCTTTTGTGGCGCAGCTGCGCTGGCCTCTGTGCAACACATATTAGGGGGCGTGCTGTCTGTTGGTCGTTCTGACTGATTCGGACAGAGCGCCGAATTTAACTTGCAAATTTTGTCGCAAGCCCTATGTTAAAGTTGCACCACAAAAAAGATGGTGAACTCTTTCGGGCCAGTGTGGGGAAGTTCCAGATTTAATGATTTTTGGTGCACAATCTGTGAATCACCGCACCCAGCGTTATACTCGGAAACAGCACTTTTAGTGCAGTTTCTGACTTTCTAAGTAAATGTGCCCCTTTTAAGTCATGTTAACCAGTTCTACATGTGCATATCATACAGATACAGATGTTATTGAAGCACTTTCATATTTCTTAAGAAAACCACTTTTGTATGTTTGGTCAAATTCAACTCTGCGGCATAGAAAAACTCATACTTTTAAAAAAAAAATTTTTAATCTATTCCTTTCCTAGCCCTCCTCGCCAACACATTGTAGATGTCGAGACAGACTTCCATCACACTCCCATTTACAGCGATGCTAGCAAGAAGCGTCTTGTAGACAACACAGAAGACTGGCACCCACGTACCGGTACCACCCAGTCGCGATCCTTCCGTATCCTTGCTCAGATGACTGGAACAGAAAACCGTAAGTTTTTTATTGTTTGTTGTTACATATTTGTCCTAGTTTTTGCTTTTTTTTTTACATGCTAGATTTTCTTAAAGGAAATCTCTCAACAGTTTTGACCATAAGAAACCTAAAACTGTGGTAGACATAGACTCTGAAGAGCTGCGGAATGATATCTTTGTGTGTTTGTAGTTATTAGCAGAAGGGCTTGAAAAATAAATTTTTATCTAGGTCTGCAGGTCTCGCAAGGGCTATGGGCAGGTCTTTAAACCTTAAGAGCTGTCTGGATGTGAAAACGTTCATTCCAAAAGGCAGTCTCTTTTGCTATGATTGACTGCAGGAGGATTGCAACCAAACTCCTGATACAGGAGCAGAAGGGATGAGCTGTGGAACAGAAAGCACTTCTGGCTGATAGACCAGCCAAGAGCTGCTTACGCCTCCCACTCCATAGAAAATAATGTTCATACGGCTGAAGATAGAGCACGAGCACTTGTTGTGCTCACCGTACCTAGCTCGGTGTCAAAGCCGCCTATGGGGGCCATATATCCAGGTGCAAATTTCCCTCATACAGTTGTGTGAATACACCCTTACGTAGAGGAAAGTCCGGTCTAAAAAAGCCCCATGGGTCGGTCCCCCATCAGCTGCCAGAGCCTGAGTTTAATAGGCTGCCTATTAGTGATACATTGGGCACATGTATCATAGGTCTGGAATTGTCAGTCTGTTTTTTGGGACATCTTGGCTTTTCTGCTGGTCAGATGTATCTTTAGTGTTTTTTCCCTTATTGATACATGTGGCGTCTGGTATTTAGTGAATTTGTGACTTTTTAAAACAAAAGTGTCAAGTAGTCAAAGTCGCACTAAGTTTCAAGGTATTATCTACACTTGGCATGGAGCAGCCATAGATTTGCACCAAAATTTGTGACTTTTAAAAAGTTACAACTTTCACATCTGGATTCAGGTGATAACTCAGGGAACACTGCAGAAAACTAGACAGTGGCAAACTTTGAAAGGTGACAAAGTAGTCGCAAATGAGCACAAGCTCCATGAAAAGTCTCAAAAATGAAAGAAAAAGGCAAGCAAAATGTTTGATATATATACTCCATTGAGTAATGATATGAGATATGTATATATGATAGTAATGGAATGATACATGAGTAATGCAGTGTATTATACAGGCAATCAAACGATTACTTGTTACTGGTGACAAATTATTAAAATGAAGCAACGTTCATCAATAAATTCTATGGGGGAATTTATCATTTTTTTGTTTGGCGTTGTTTTGGCGCAGTTGTGGTACAAATGATTTTCATTGATCATAGGACAGTGCAAAGTCACTTGACATAGACCCCGCTTGTGCCAAATGTATTATTTGCACAGACTAGTTTGCACAATACTGAACTGAATTCATGATTTGCAATTTGGTTCAAATTTTCATTTTGGCGCAAAATGACTCCAGTCACCCCCTGGCGTAGAAATAGGACAAAAAACACTACCAAATTTAGCAAGATATCAAGGGACATGTGCGCAAAAAAAACCCCACAGAAAAACAATATTATGACACAAATTGTAATGATAAATTCCTGCATGTGTTCCCAGAATGAAGCCATCACAAAGTAATTAAATAGAACCGCAAAAAAAAACAGCCTTTGTATGGCTGTAGCTAACTGCAAATTAAAACAAAATAAACAACAAAAAAATGTTTGTCCCAAAACGGGCAGCTTGCTGAAGGGTTAATATCTGATTATTTTCTAACTTTTCTTTTTGTTTCTTTTCAGTTACAGAACCAGAACCTGAAAATGTGAAAAACAAGTAAGTTTTCTTTCCCCTTTATGTTGACATTTAACCCAAGTTTGTTCAGCTTTTAGTGAAATTTACATATGTAGTCTTATGGTCCCATCAGTCCTATGCATAAGCTCAATTCATTGTGGATTGAAGTTCTTGCTTGTTTGTATGTGTTTGTACTTTTGTGGTCCTATGGTTATGTTTTTGAAGGATTTTTGCATGTAATTGTATAGTTTCTGGCTCATATGGAGGTGTTATGTGGCTTCAGTATATGTGTTCAGAATATCTTGTATGGTGGTATCGTGCACAAGATATGCTCAGCTTTTGTGGCACGGTGGCCTATGATCTACAGCTAATACAATGTGTTTGCTAGTATTCTGCATGTAATTGACATATTTGGCTGTCTTACTGGTATTGGCTATGTCATTTGAAGTTCATTTTGAAATCTACATAAAAAAATCTTTTTTTTATTTTTTCTTCTCTTGTCTCTTTCTGTCTTTTCTATCTTTTGTAGGGAAAAAGCTCCTGTTCAGATCATTAGTCCAAAGTATACAAAATTACGTGACTGGCACCATGGTGTTTCAGCCCGTGTTCTAAATGTGCAGTGATCCTCCACTATATCACATAGAAATATATGTCCTGTCTTTTCTAAACTTTTCTGTGGCTTTCCTTTTCAATGCTGCTTTATAAAGGAAGACTTTTGCCTTATGTCCATTTATTTATTTTTATTTACTGCAATAAGACATCACATTTTGCTTCCAATAGCTTGCGTTGATGTATGTTACAATATCTATTGAATTGGTTTTTTTTTTTCTTGGAGAGAAAATCTAATGGAAACATTTTAGTATTACATCTCCATGGAAAGCTCTAGCAGAGCTTTCTTTATCGTTTGGGATAATACTAGTATTACGTAGGATGGGGAGGTGGTCTATTAGACACAAATAATGTAGACCCTACAAAGGGTCCACATTCTCCGGCCCCTGCTTTGCGTCTGGCTGCTAAATCCAATGTGAAGAGAAGTAAATGGGAGACCTTGTGGTTCATATTTGCACTGAATGCTACAGATCTCCATCTGACGGTGACGAAATATAGAAATAAAATTCACACACATATTAAGACAAGTGCTTTGGCCTCTTCAGTCTAGCCAGCACAGCACCCTATATACTACAATAACTGTGCTTTGTATTGCAGTTCAGCCTCATTCACCTGAACTAGGCCATGTGATCGCTGTGACTTAATAGCAACTCTCATTGTTGGGTATTTTTTTACACTGGTCTTGGGAGCTCCTTACACCTGTGTGGCATGCTTCTAATTTATGAGGAGGCACAGGTCGTATAGTAGATGCATGGCTCATTAAAGAGAACCCGTAATGCAAAATAACCCCCCTAAAGTAAATATATTTTCATAAACTGCCATTAGAGAGCATTGCCTCTATCCCTTCATTGTCCCTCTCCATACCTGTAAACCTAAGCAATGAGGTCCTAAAGCTGTATGCAAATGACCTGTGAAATGTCCAATGAAGCATTAGCATATTCAAGCTGTCCACTCTATTCATGAGTGGGAGGCACATTTACACCCCCAGTGCTTGACTGACAGCCTGTATAATGATGTGAGGCTGTATAATGATGTGCTTCCTGGTGCTGGTGGCCACGCCCCCTGCAGCCTGTGTGTGCATGTGTGTGTGTATAGGAGAGATACAGCAGCTCCAGGCAGCCATGTTACAGCAGAACATGTCAGATTCATGTGTAGCTGATGTCTGTGTCTCTCACCTGTATATTAGGAGGATGCAGCATGTCAGCAGATGACATACACACTAGCCATGCTTTACTATACATTACACACAGACATGAGCAGGGGGAGGAGAGGGGAGGGGTAACAGGGGTGACATCACTGCCTCTGACCATGTGACCAGCCGTATTTACATGATAAAGAATAGATGATTTTATAATGAATAATGTATGAAATAACTAGATAAAGGCTGGGATGGATCCTTGTGAGCTGCTCCAACAGGTAGAGGTGACAGGACAAGTGACACAGACCTGATGACAGGTGTCCTTTAAATGACTCCATTAGGGAGCCAGACACCTAGTGTGAAAGTTCTTAAATCCAACAGGGCCCATTGGCTCTGCCGTTTCCCTACCCCATACCCCTTCCCATGAACTAGCACTGGTGGAGAAAATTTTATTTTGCAAATGGAGCCCTTTTTTATGCAGAATAGGTGTTAATCTGTAAATCCTAGAATGCAGCCTAACATGTTGATTTAATGGCCATTAGCTTGCAGCTGAAATGCAGAGTAACATGTTCTTATAATAATTGTCAGTTATTTTAGCTAGTGACCGGTTGCAATAGCCTATGCTATTTTATCAATGCCTTTTTTATCATTCTGAATCATTTCAGTAGTTTATAGAAGATTAATTCACATTACCTTGCTCCCTGCCAGCAGTGTATGGTAAGTCCCAGGGAGGGGCAGGTGCAACCTGTGTGTGCCTGTGTCGGTCTCCTCCACTCTCATCCCCTGCCTGCTCAATGCACATGACAGGAACTGAGGAGGGGGAGGGAGCTGCATGAGTGTGGAGGAGAGAAGACTGGCATAGGCTGCAGCTTCCCCTCCCCAGGGACTCCCACTGGCCAGGAGCCAGGTAATGCCATCATTCTGAATCATTTCAGCATGTTAGAACAGTCTATTTTACAAGGGCATTTTTAAAATCTGCACAGCATAAGCTATTGGAACCTGCCACCGGGTGAATGGTTCACTTTAAATAATTTAAAGTTATTAAATAAAAAAGCATCAGAAAGAAGTGTGTGAATACAGCTATATATGTTGATGGTGATGCTGTTCAGGAAACATTGGATGTGGGAAGTGATTAATAAGTAAGGTATTTACTGCAGCTTGTACAATTCATTAAAGTGGCTTTGGATTTTAGGAAAGTGTGAACATATTTCATTGGATTGATGAGGATTTATATTGGTATTGGCTGGTGGTCTGTTGTAACAGGATGTTTGCCATTTAGAGCTTGGTTTTAGCTTGGGTTCCTTAAAGGGGTTGGCCACTTTACCTCATGTTTTTTTTAATGTTGGGTAATTTACCAATATACATTTATTAAAAGTTGTACATCGTTTTCTTGATATGTGAAGTGGAGCCTTCTGTCTTTTACCTCATCAGCCAGACATTCCTGTCCATAAAATGGCCGCATATGTAGGGTCATGTGATCTCTGTCCATGCCAGTTAGAGATCACATGACCCTCCACCTGCAGCCATTTTATGGATAGGAGTGTCTGACTGATGAGGTAAAAGACAGGAGGCTTCACTTATGAGGAAAGCAGCGCAGAACGTTTCTTAGATGTATGTTGGTAAATTACCTAATATCCTGTTGCCCACACTTGCACACACTACAAAAAACAAGAGGTAAAGTGGCCAACCCCTTTAAGGCTTGAAAAAAGTAGATTTGTTGATAAAAAGCATGGATCACCCATCGGGTGAAATTAAATAGAATTATTTTGCGAATGAAATATTGGTTACATTTGTACATACCTGTGATGCTGTTGACGGATGGAACACTGATGTTTCAAACCTGTTTGGTGCTATCAAATGACTTGTATGATTTCCAAAGAGCATATGTGGGAGGAATGCTAGCGCTAGATGTCACCGGTATAGTGACTGGACTCTGACTCTCACACCTCAGATGCTTCTACTTTTCACTTCATGTAATATAATGTATTATATTTTTGTCTCTGTTATCAAATAAAACCTATTTCCTCTGATCTTTGTGCATGTGTGTATCATTTGATAGCATTTGGAGACATGACCCCTTTATTGCCAATATAGAGGTCATCACCAGCGTGGCCGTCTCTTGAATTATTATCAGACCTGGAAGCAACTGATTAATAGTCTTGGTTAAATCTAAAATAAAAGGCTATTACCAAGTGGCCCACCAAGAACCTGCCCGGCAGGTCACACTTTCAGTCCAGGCCTGTCTTGTAAACCAAGTGCCTGATACCTGCTACCACAGTTAAGCGCAGCTACATAAACTTAGCTTGACTAGCCTATTCACTTCCATCCAGCCTTCCTTGTCAAATGTCCTGAAATAAGTGTCTGGTAATCAGAAAAGTAATTAATCTGTAATCATCATCTAATGAATGGTTGCTGGAAAGTTTATATCACATATTAGTTCATAGTGTTTCATTGTCAAACTGTGTTTTTTAAACCTAGGGAAAACCAAGTTCTAAATGGAGACCTCAGGTAAACTTTGTCATCACTGTAATAATATCACAAACCTCTTCACCGACTGAATTCTAACCTTGCTGATAAATATAACCAAACACGTGTTCTTTGTGTTACCAGAAACCCTCTTAATTCATAAATAAATATGTAAGACACAAAATAGGGGCTTCTCACTGAATGGAACTTTGATACAATGATAAAAAAAGGGATCTGCTTAATCCCCTGATGCTTCCAGCACCTCTGCTCAAGAAAACATCTTCAAAAATTGGTTTTGGTCATCCAATGGCCTTATGCACACAAACTGAATGTGGACCGTTATCTGGCAGCACAGTTTTCAACCAGGTCACATTCCCCATAGACATCTATGGCACCCGATCAGGGTGAGGTTAGATCTTGCGGTCTCACTACACCGTGACAGAGGTCGCATGTCCTATATTTTGCGTATTAAAGCGCCGGCAACTAGTCGTTCTAATGAGAGAGGAGGTGTGAGGAGCGCTAACTCCTCCTCTCTCCTGTACCCAACTGGATGCTCTCCCAATTTCAGCCCAGGAGGACAACCGTTCATGTGCATAAAACTTTACATTGCACTTAACTCGCTTATGCTCAAGTAACAGGATTATAATAAGTTTAAGGTCAAGCACATTAAAATGTTATCTATACATAACTTTTTATTCTATAAATCTATGCAGGAAAAACTGATGCATTTTAGGATGATTTCCTAGACTTGTATGGTCTTCTATAACAAATAAGAGTAACAGTCATGGCCTCCGTTTATTATAAATACTGGCATCTATGGTTAAAAAGATTCAATGGGTATAATTGAAAAAAAAAAGTTTTAAAATATGCATTTTTCTTACCGCATTACAAAAGTGAAATAGTGAAGTCTACTAACCTTTTTCCTCAATTGGAAAGATGCTAAACTGGACATAACTTTGTTTTAACCACAGCCAATCTTAATTTTTTTTTTTCTTTGATAATTCCACACACCCTTTGTGACCCTTGCTCGTTAAAGACACTTTTTTATGCATGAAATATTGTTATATAATCTAGTTTTGAAATCTTATATATTATAATATTATGGGACATTTGTTTGATGGGAAGAAGTACAATTGTGAATCATCTTCCAGTCTTCCATTACATAGTATGGACCTCTACAGTGATGTAAAAACATCCATTTGATGGTCATTCAACATAGACTGTCTACTAATGGCACATGAGCAGTAGTAAAACTAAGACTATAAAGTCAAAACATTGCATCTTGGTGAATAAAAGGCACTCTGATGAGTTTTCACCATTACTTTTGCTGTGCTGAGTTATTTCTTTACTAATGGATTGTGTTGGGGCTCCTGCCCAAAGTCCATGTAAAATGGTAGGAGGGTGCCCACTGTACATCTTAGGCTTTTTTACCTCCTGCTAAAGATTGTGTTATCAACCATCACCGCTGCCTTGTAGAGCTCGTCACTGTCATTGTAGTCATATTTTCCTCTAGATGTTTACTGCACTCAGTGACCTTTATAAAATGTATATATCTTTTTATATTTATGTAAATTAGGCTGAATAGCTTCAGGTGGGGTTGTGGTTACAAGAGCTCCTCTGTACTGTGGCTTCACTACAGTGTCGGTGGTGAGCTCTACAAGCCAGCAGTGATGGATGATAAATTTATGTAATATATTGTATAGTCAAGTAAAACGATCAATCAAGAAACTATATGGAATACTTATCGTACACCTGCCTATAAAGGTTTTTTATTGTACACTTGCCTTCCATCTTTCTCCCACATTTATACACATATTTAAAATCATGTAAACAATAGGATAAAATGGGTGGATTTAGTCCTCTTGGTTTATCGCTTCTGGTAGCATATGCTACATTATTGTGTCTGCAGTGGAGACCAAGCATGGTTGCGTTGTACCACTATGGAAAAGTCTATACCTTCTGACAGCCAAGGCCAATGTTTCTTAGCATGGTAGGCCTATACAATTGTAGGAGAGAAACACATTTAAAACTTCAAAAATATTCCGACATAAATGGGAATTTCAAGACCAGACATCAAAACAGGACAAACATCAGATGTTTTCCTACGTAGTAAATTCCGTGTCCTTAAAGAAAACTGTATTAGCAATTTTGTCTGTGTGCCTACTAGAAGCTTTCTATTCTTTGCAGACCCTCCAGGAGATTGGAAATGTCAGTGTTCATTAATATAATATGAGACGACAGATGATTTTCTGTAGGTTATATTCTGGCTAAATTGATACTTTAAAAATGAGATGTTTTCTACTTGTAGAAAAGTTCTTTGCCAGATGCTTTACTTGCACTTAAGCTGAAGCTCCATCAAACTGTACAAATCCCTGCTCACAGCAAAATGCTTTTTGTTTTAATTGGTTTTGGTCTAGTTGAGCTTAAGGCTTGAAGCGAAACTAATCCCTAAAGCCATGTTAGAAGTAAAGCCAACACACTTTTATTGACAATGGATACTGATTGACCACTTTGTATAGGGTGATAATCTTTCTGGAAGCAAAATACATTTTAACAAGCTCAAACTTTGTCATATATTTCTTTTCAAGCATGTCTGCAGGTCCTCCAATTAATACAGACAGTCAAGCGTTTCCTGTGGAGGTAGCCATGTGCTCAATGGGCACTCAAACAGAGGATGTTCTTTCCACAAGTGAACCTCCAAGAATAAATCCATCTTCACCGAGGTTGTACAAGCTGTATACAATCCCAAATGCATGTGACTGAATGTGCCCTACGGAAAGCACACAGTGTGATGTCTTTAAAGTCTTTAGACTCCCAGCCATAATTATTATTACTATCCTAATGACTGGAGGAACCCAAACATGACTAGAGATTCTGGTACCATATATTTTATAAGATGCCTGCTATGTAAAAGAATATATAAAATCTTTACTTTATCGAGGCAGGCTTCAGTCCATTAGATGTGCCAAACAGAAGAAACCTGGTATAACCTTTTTTCTGTCTATCATAATTTACAGGTTTTTAGTGTAGGTCCTGGACATGAATTTAGGAAGTCACCTATGAGTAGATTGCATACAAAGTGGAAGAGTTAAATCCAGAGTTGATAGCATTATTGATTAGTATATAGAATTATGTATGGTAATCCTTATATATAAATATGGAGTGGGCCGGAGACCGCAGGGGAGGCATGGGTGACAAAATAATGGCTTTTTTAAAAGGTTTTGATAAAATCTAGGTTTTGCTAGCTACAGTTCGAGACTTTGAACCGCAAAACTGGTCTGAACAGAAATCCATTTGCTATATTTATGGTTTTTTTATGATGTAGTAATTTCAAAGGTGGCGTAATATCAAGGTAACGCCTAATAACTCATGCCTTTTTACATATCTAAAGTCTTGTAAGTTTATAGTGCACAGCTGCTGTGAGGAGATTTTACCACTTTGATTCTCTCCTCCCATTCCCTTGTCCATAGCTCATTTCTTGTTAGCAAAATGGAACTCAGATATTTCGAGTGAAACAGGAGTAGAGTATAAAGGAGGTAGGATGATAGCAGTCAAACTTGAGGATAGAGGAAGAAAGAAGTTTCTTTTATTCACGTGTACTACTGATTTTGGCATAGTTCTGGTGACCATTTAGAGGAAATCTACCACTTGTATATACAATTTTTAATCTAAGCACATTTACTTAGCCATGTGCCTGCTGAAACTGTAGCTTATCTTTCTTATCCTTCCAATTGCTTGTAGTTTGTATACTTTTATGTAAACTAGGCTACCGCACTTTTTTCACTAATTACACATCCCTCTAGCGCATCTCTCTTCCATTGTCCGAAAGGCGGTGACATAGACTGACTCTCTGGAATTCACCCTCCTACGTGTTCAGTCTCCGCATTGCGCAAATACTGAACTTGCATGCACGGGAATTCGCTAAAGTTGGCCTTATGTCAGTGGCTCTTAGGAAGGGGAGGGGGTAGAAGGGCAAGAGACATGCATAATAACACTGAGCAAGAAGGGGCTACTGTGACATATACAGCCCCTGAGCAAAGTTAGCATTTTTAATTAAACAAATACAAAGCTATCACAAGGATAATGAAGATGAGCTACTGTTTTAGCAGGCACATAGCTACAAGTGTTTGTGCTTAGATTAAAAATTCTATATACAAGTGGTAGATTTGCTTACATTATAGTACTGATCCAGAAATTTCAGCAAAGTTAGGATCAATATAGAAAAAGCGTGGGGATGGGATTATGAAGTCTTGTATCTTTGTTACATGTTTAATATTTTAGAGGTGTATTCCCATCTGGGCAATCACATTTAATTTAATGCATTTGCCATATGTAAACATGTCTTCAATTGGATGTTATTTAAAAAAATGTTCCTGTGTGAAGATAATTTCTGTAGTCATGTTGTCCCTTAGAAACGAGATAGCTTCCTCGGGTACGACCACCTCACATTTTGGTAGCGGTTGCCAGACATGGGCTATTGAGCCCTGCCTGGCCACCTGGATCAGCGATCATTACCACAGGACGGCTGTGGTGTTATGCAGTAACTCCCGGACATTTCATATACAAAAACCTTTTGTTTCTTTGGGCAATCCCTCCAGCAGAGGTGGCCGTATCCAAGGACACAGTCTTGTTTCTAAGGAACCAAATGACTACATTTATAAGAAGTTATCTTTGCAAAGGTACATTTATACCCCTTTAATTCTAAGGAATTTGTATCCGCCTTTTTGCACACTTCGGTCTTTGGGTATATTTGACCGGATGGTCATATTTCAGATCAGAGCCTACATCTTCAGAGAAGCAGGGACCTGAGGAGATATTTGCAGTCACTAGTTTAACCACCTCTGCCGAGAAAATATCTGTTGATCTTGGTCCAGCAAATAATTCACAAGAAAGGTAAACTACCAGAAATTTGTCTGATATCCAGCTTTGAAGTTTAGTTGGGACTTTTTGCCCTATCCCTACAAATCCAAGACTCAGTCCATGTCATTTAGAACACAGAACAGTAGTGTAATGACAGTAATTTTACCCCAGAAGAAAAAAAAATGCAGTTTTTATATTTATGCAAATGAAGTCCATGGTTCACTAGAAATGGAGCCATGTCTGCTAGTGCATTGTTTTGTTCTTTCTATATAACAACACCCTGCACTGTCCCTTTACCTCTTTTTCAGAAAGATCATAGAAAGGAGACATTTGTTACTGTCGCTGGAATGGCCCTATGGCTGGCATGGCCTCATTTTTCTCTAAAATGACACATCACTATACGTGTGAAAGCTTCTAAATTGTCCTCCCTTTAAAACCCAACCACCATGACATACGGTATCTGACAAAGTGTCTCTGGCAAAAAAAAAAAACCTTTTGCTTGTAAACAATTGGCCGATCCTACCAAATTTGCTCTAGCGAATTCTGTTTAAATTAGTATAATGTTGGGACTAGTGTCCATTGTGTGATTGGTAGCGCTCAGCATAGTGGTTTCTGCTTATACAAGAAAACAGATTGCATTTTTGCATGAACTTGATGGTATATCCTACCTTTCAGTCTCTTGCCTGTTTCCTTCAGAAAGACTTTATTTGAAAACCCTTTGGAATCCTTACCAAAAGGTGCACCTTTCCCTCCTGCTACTGTGAGGACCTTAAATGTTACTGGTCAAGTAGCTACGATATCTAAGACTGCATCAGTCTATATGAGGTTAGACACCATTTTCTTTTGGATTTACCATGTGTAGATTAGACTTTTATATAATATCCCAAGCCTGATTACATGTATATAAGATAGTCTTAATGTTGTGATGCCTTTTGGTCACGATGGTCTTAATGTTGTGATGGCAGATTATTTTACAACTTTTGGTCACTATGATAAAGTAATCAGGTTTCCACCCGTTTCTAGTAAATCTCTACTAATGACAAATGTGTAATCATTGCATAACTCTTTCTACATGAAAACCCACAAACTACCAACCCAAATCTGGTATAATATACAAGCCTACAGTGTTAGGCTCATAGATTAGATTGGATGACTAACTGCTTTGACACTGGGTGAATTTCCCCATTTGCTTTGAATATAGTTATAATTAGAAGCAATCCAATACTAACATTTTGGTTAATTGTAGGCATCTGAAGTATGTGTCAATTAATGATTTAAGAACAGAAAAACCCCTTTGAAGAAAGTGATCTATTGCCGTGACAGCAGGAAGCCTGAGAGTCCCCCCTGGCCTTTCATGTGACATGGCACACTGTTATAGATCAGTTCGCTTATCCCCATATATTGTAATACTGTAGTATGCAGTAAAGGTAAGGGTTCAAGTACCCTGGGGGTCTAAAAATACAGTAAAAAAAAAGAAATTGGAAGGTACTGCCATGTCCCAAACTCCCCAATCCATCAAAATATAAAAACGGTTATTCCCAGTGGTAAACATCGTAATGGGAAATCACACCCAAATGTAGTGACTAACTAACACCACAATATCTAATTATTCATTCTCAAATATGATTAGGTGGTTTAATTTTTAACACAAAATTTTCACACTTACAAGTGATTCTAATATTTTAAAGTACGTATTTAAACTTTTTACTGATATTTGGAACTGAAGGTCCACTATGATAGTCCCTAGTCCTGTGCTGGAAAATACATGTACGGAGAGTCCAGTCAATAATGGAATGAAGTTGGAGACTGATCTTAGGCAGAAGTGCACTGTCTCAACTCAGACTTCTGATGCTCCTGCTCCCCAACAGTCACGGACCATCCATGCTGCAGATCCACTTCCATCCACAGATCACTCACCTTCCAAGGCACTTGGCAGGTATTATACCTGGATATTTCCATATCTGGAAATGCTATGTTATTTTGAGCAGAGCTTTACAGTTTGTTTCCATTGCAGTTTGTTACTGATATGTGATATTTCTGCTTAGGCATGTGAACATGGGGAGCTCTGGAGAACAGGCTTCTGCCATACATCTATCTTCTTTTCAGTCACACATTTCTGTGGCTCAAACCAGGTACATTTCTGCAAATTTAGCTTGCGCTAAACTTAAGTCTGGGTATTCTAGTCCATATCATTTCAAAAAAATGTTTTAGAACGGATAGCATACAGCTGCACTAAATGCTGTAATTTGTATTGGATCAGGACCCACAGCGAACTGATCCATTAAAAAGAATAGCATATCTGTTTTTCACAGATGACTCAAAGTATAGTGTATGAGAATGTATGAAACACATACCCAGACTGATGCAATAGGCTGGGAAAAATCAATGTTGGCATCTGTTTTTGACATCTAAACTGTGGCTCCAATTAAAGGAAATCTACCATCAAAATCATTTGTGATAAACCAGGGACACTTACTTTATAGACCCAGGCACAGTGACTGTGGTAATCTTATATTTGTTACCCTGGTCTCCTTCCTTCTAAAATTAACTTGTATAATTATGTGTGTGAGCCTTAGGGGCTACCCTAGATCCTCTGTGATCTGGCTTTACATGCTGTTACACTGTCTCATCCTCCCCCCTGAGCAGATCCTGCTCTCTGTACAAGTGCTGAAGGAGCAAGGGAGGTTAAGGCAGCTGATTGTGGAGCCATGTGATCCGAAATGCAGAGATGTAATAGGGATTTTGAAACCCGCCCTCACCTATATATACCGTGGGTATAAGCCTCTAGCTTCCTCGGCTATTGTGTATTTCTGCAGTTATGGAACCAAGTAGACATATAAAGCAATACCATCTATGCTTTTCACCTCTTTTTTTTTTATCTGCGATAATTCAAATGATCACATGAGGTGTTACAATACATTCAGTGAAAAAAAGGATATTGCTAGTTAAAATTGCAAAGGTGATTGTATTCCTCTTTCTATGAAACTGACATTTTCTAATGATGGACAGGTGAACTTACAGAATATTGTTAATTTCTCTTTAATTCTATATTCTTGTTGCCTGTTTGTTATAAGTACCTGTGTAAAAGAAGGATTGATGGCCAATCCTCTGGACAAGCTTCCAAAGTCGACTCTCTGCCCTCCTCCGGTGCTTGTACCCCTTACCGTGCAGAATTCAAAGCGTAAAACAGATGCAGTGGCTGCAGTATCTGCTATTGTCGGTGCACAGGCAAGGTATTGTGCCTGCTGGTTTGCAATACACGTGTGTCTTCATCTAATAGATAACTTTTCAATGATTGTAGTAGAACTAACAGTTTGGTTTATGTGAATCTTATGTGAAGACTAGTGTGCACTAGTTATAGTATGCACTAATATAATGCACCCTACTGAAGAGCAGACAGAAAATCAGTCCTATAAATAAGAAAATATTTTTAAAGAAAATTGTTGACGGAGCAGTTAACATGTTGTAAGCACTCTGATGCTAGCCACCATACCTTTTACAGTCAGACGCTCCCTTAGATCCATCACAGGTTCCCATTCAAAATCACAGAACCGTTTTATCTCAAAACACGATGGCTACTTGAACTGGAGT
Organism: Engystomops pustulosus; assembly: GCA_019512145.1. Taxonomy (NCBI): domain Eukaryota; kingdom Metazoa; phylum Chordata; class Amphibia; order Anura; family Leptodactylidae; genus Engystomops; species Engystomops pustulosus. The sequence continues at coordinate 102,481,572 of CM033641.1, read as the reverse complement.
CCGGTGGATGCTATCATTGTCAATGGGTTCTTTTGATATCCAATGGGGTCCATCATTTTAAACATCCCTTAGAGCAGTGGTGGCGAACCTATGGCACTGGTGCCAGAGGCAGCACTAGGAGCCCTCTCTGTGGGCACCTGGGCCATCGCCACAGCATGAAGTTCACCAGACAGGACTTCCTACAGAATCTTCCTAAAATGATGGTGAATTTGCCCTCCTCCTTTCAACTGCGTTGGTGTCTTTAGGAGGCTGAACGATTGAAAGTTGTCAAAGAACAAGGAGAAATAAATTACTGCTTAAATTGCTGTACTGGCACTTTGCAATAAATAAGTGGCTTTTGGTTGAAGTTTGGGCACTCAGGCTCTAAAAGATTCGCCATCACTGCCTTGGAGTGTTATATTATTTGAGGGACCAGCGGAAATTGGTAGCACTGTAAATATGGCAACTTCTATCGCCTGCTTTATGCATTTTAACATTTTACTGTCTTTTTTTATTGTATTCACACCCCTACCTGAGAAAGCCAGCCTCCTTTTCTTATCTTCTGTATGTTTTACTTCTTCTCTTGCCTTTATGTGTGCTCTCTACTTCTTTCTTCTCTTAGATTGTCTGACCCCTTTGTATATCGTTCTCTCTTGGATGCTCTTCTAATAGAACCTGTCATTAAACCACCTTTCCAAAGTTCCAAATTAGACAGGAGATCCACTGGTTTCATGGGAAGTGGACAATTTATGAGGTGAGGAGTGTAAGCATTTAACTTTTAGGCTGCATCCACAACCTGATTGGCTATATTTATTAAATGTCCACTGTACTTTCAACAACAAAAAGATTCTAATTTACAGAGCTATCTGTGTGTCAAACTCCTTCAAACATCCCTTCCAGGATCTGTGAACCTCACACAAGAGATTAGTTATTACTTTTTTAAAATTTACTATATATTGTCATGTAGTTAAATGTCTATAAAAGGGAGCTTTTTTAAAAAAATTTCAGAAGCAAGAAACATTGTTTGTCATTGGGTAGCAAGCATAGCCTTGTCTTGCCACCTGAATTGTGGTGGCATATACCTGCATCCTAACATCTGTAACTTTTCTGGTATTCCAGGTCAATACAACATTATAAATTTCTATTATAATAGTTTTTTCCTCCAATTAGATTTCCACAACAGTATTATAGATTGGACTTGAATGACCTACTAGTGTTGTACTTTTAAAGGGAATGTGTCAGCAGTTTACATTATGCATCTGTAGCTCTTGCAAATGATCTGAGTGTGTCTTTCAGCCTGTAGACCTTTCTGGTCTCTCACTGATAAGCTCCAGAGCCCCCACCCCTGTCCCCTTCAACTATTGCTAACAGCTTAGCAGGATTATGGTTGGATAATACAGATGACACCCAGAGCAGAGGGGAGGGTCTGGGAACATGTCCCTCTAACCACTGGTGCAGTAGTGGTTAAGGTGAGGGTGCCTGCAGACAGTAATGACTGAACCACCCCCTCCATCTGCTGAAAGCCATCAGAACAGGGGACATCGCTGGAATTCTGCCAGCGGTTCACAGGACACCCCAGTCCCAGCAGCTGTACAGAATAATAACCTGACTAAATCTGACCCTGCATATAGTACTATCTTTGGTGCCACTGAAGTACCAGCCCCCTGTGACCTGGATTATTTGGGAGTGGCAGGGGTGGGGCTGGAGCTGCAACAGCTCCAATGATGATCTGCCCTGTAATCACTCACAAGTACTCACCCCATGCCTTGCGTCACCCCACATATAGGTTATATGGCCTATTTAATAAACAGGAGCAAGGTGACATCATCGAGCTCCTGCGTCATCACCATAATCACTGCTTGGGGCTGCAAATTTACTAGGAATTGGAGGAGGTGGAAAATCACTGAAGGGGGTCATGCTGAATTAATTCCTAAGGGAGGGCCCTGCTGAATGGATTACTTGGGGAAGGGGGGTTTCTGAATAAATTACTGAAACAATTACCAATATCCTAATATCTATAATGCTTGGGCTGCTATTTAAAATAGTAAAAAGTATGTATATCTTTTAGACACATTGGGGCACATTTATTTACAAGGTCACTCAAGTTCACTAAAAGTGCATTGTCCGTCTATAATGCTGCGTGCAGTGATTCACTAAGATCGTGCGCCAGAAATCATGAATGTGTCGTTTCCCTGCACCATCTTTTTTTGTGGTGCACTTTTAATATAGGTGTGCGACACAATTTGAAAGTTAAATACGGTCAGAATCAGTTGGATCAGCCAACAACAAGCCCCCTAATTTGTGTTGCATGGAGGCTAACACAATTGCAGCGCAGACATTTCTTAAATACCTGTGCAAGCTGCTCTAGCCATGAAGACCGTGCACGGCAAAAGTGCACCACGCAACGCTTAATAAATGTGTCCCGTTGAGTAGGACATCCTAAATGAGGTGCACCATACCGCTGGGACGCTTAATTTGGCCTTGATATATGTGACCCTATTGGGGTCTAGGGTCTGATAAAGTTTTGCAATAGTGGCCACACCCTTTTAAGGTTGAATGTATTTGTGTTTTAAACATTTTGTATAAAGTCTAGATTTCTGGTTTATATTGGTAAAGATTCGGTTTAATTCATTATTTTTCAAAAAGTATGTAGAATTATTCCATTTTCCAATATTTACCACTTACTGTTTGTTTTGGAGTCAGACCGTGTACAAAGCTACATTTAACCAAACATAGACTTTGTTATATTGCTACCTGCTTTCTGCAATAGTTTTTCACTAATGACTTTTTCCTTCTGCAAACAAGTTAGTTAGAAACCAGATAGTTTCTTATCATTTCTATTTGAAACATTTGGTAAGGTGTACCATATGTCTGACATAAAACTGATGTTTAACAGGGTGTCCCAGACCAAGAAATTTAACATTTAATTGTGAAGCTAAATTACAGCTCCAGTTAAACAGGGGCTCATAAAGAACCAGTCTTGTTGGACCTGTCTCTTGAGATGGAAGGTTGTTTAGAAATGTGATTAGGCTGTAAACTAAGTTGCAACGGCTAGCGTCAGGCAGCTGCTGCCAAAGCTAACAACATGTGATGCATACAAAGGTATAAATGCACTGCATGAAAACGTATATCTACATAGGTATACATTTCTCGTAAGCCTATGCTAAAGTCAGGTCACATCTAAGGTATAGTGTATAATTTTAGTAAGAAAGAGGTAGTTCAGAAGTGTTTTTTTCAGGTTTGTACCTTTTTAGTAATGTTATTTAATAAATTACACTCTCAAAAGCTCTACAGAATAGTGATCTGAGTGTTCTGAACATTTTATCCTTCGATGTAGGATCTGTTTGGAGAATGTTGCTCCTCAACTGTCACAGCTTATTTACAACTTTAAGTTTAAATTAAATTCTTTGAAAAACTATTGAACTATGGTATATATTACTCTATTGGCTTCCATTTTTTGATGTTAGATTTATGTGGAAGCATCAATACTGTCTGGTCATAAGTTTTGATTTGACATATTTACATGTGATATCTGTGTTCGCATCCTGATGTATTTTGGGTAAAGTCACTGATCATGCCTAAAAGTTGAACCTTTCAAAGTTAGACACTGTTTAATACCATCTATAGTCTGATGCTGAATTAGCAGACTAAAAAAGTGCCAAATCTGCAAAAGTGAATTTTTTGTTTACTTAAAAAAAAAAAAAAATTCGGAATATAATGTTTGAAATATACACATATTGCATCTGGGTCTAGGATGGTGATTATGTGACTACCTGAGCGTTCATCCTCATCCTCCTCACCCTGCGTGGCAAATTGCTTGTATTATACCTTTTGATTCATATGCGAAACGGATATACACATAGTGCCCTTGTGGTGTGCCTACCTGATCCTATAGCAGGTGGCAAACCCCCTCCCCCCTTCTGCTTACTGTTTCCCTATAAGGTAAATCCAAAGTGCACATATTTATATACTATATTTTTTAAATGTTGTTTATTTTTCTTTTAAGCAATAGTGGTTCAGCAGAGCCCTCAGCAGTTACTGGGATTGCCGGTGCGTCTTCAAGGATTATGCCTGCTTCCTACAACCCTACACCATCTGCCTTCAAAGCCGGTAGTTCCACAACTTCATCCAGACCAGGAGGATGGCAGCCAGGTAGCTGAATCTGCACATGACTTATTTTATTGTCTTTTATGTAATCCATTTCAATGATTTAGATCAGAGACCCAATCGTGGTCAGCCTGTGAATCTGGGACCGTGCAGTGGACTGATTTCATAGTCTTAAAACAGTTCTGAGAATCCTATTAAGGCCCTTCACATGAATGTATGTTTGCCCAGTCTGGAACCTGGGCATAGTATAGGGCCAGCTAGAGAAGGGGAGGGGGGAGCACTCCTCACCCCTCCTCTCTCCATTGAGAGTCGTGCAGGTGCATCGCATGTACTGCAATAGATAGAGCTTGCTTTTTTTCCCGGTGACACGTTATGGTGACATACTTAGTGCCCATGCACAATCCACCTCTATGGTGGCTGTATGCTAGCTGCCGTTTGTATGGAAAGAATGGCCCTCATATATATCTATTATATATCTAATATATATCTATTATATATATCTAATATGCTTGGAGTCTTATCCCAGACTCATGGACTGATTACAGTCGTGTGTCTCTGGACTAAGGCTGGATTTTCAGGTTTACACACCAAGTGCGGAGGCAAGTATAAATACCTGGAGCTGCTCCTCCTCTGTTATTAATTCACTTCTGTCTTTGGCTTTGAAACTGCCTATTGGGTTTTTAAGCTAAGGTATAAAACTTCTAAAAGACTGTGCTGCTCCTTCTTTTTTTACAACCCATTCTTAGTTGTGGCTTCAAAAATTGTATTGATTACTTTTATGAGAATGCTTTTTAAGGGTGGTTCAATTAGTACCCATGTTAGGAATGAAGACACAATTTTTTAAATTTTTTTTTTAATTCTTTTTCAACATAGTCCCCTTCTAGAAAGATATACTTCTGCCAACGTTCCTGCCATTTTTTTAACCCCTCCAAAAAATAGGATTTGTCGAACTCTCCTACTGTCTCGGTGATGACTTCCTCGTTTGAGCAAATTTTTTTCCCGCGAGTCATTTCTTCATGTAAGGGAACAAGAAAAAGTTGCAGGGAGACAGATCGGGTGAATACAGGAGTAAGTGAATATGCAGCAATTCATAACGCAATTCATGCAGTTTGGCGGCAACAACTCAGGACAAATGTGCTGGTGCGTTATCGTGTTGAAACAGCACCTTCTTTTTCACCAAATGTGGCCACCAACTTATCATGTAAAGTATTAATTGCCATTCTGGTCGACACACCTACGGCCTCTGCTACTTCACACACTTTCGTTCGTCGATCAGTGAGTATAATGTCGTGGACTTTTTGAAAGATTTTCTCGGTTACCACGTCTGTCGGGCGTCCTGGTCGCTCCTCATCAAAACCAGATATTGGTTCAATTAATTTAAACGTGGGCAAACCTCCAACTGTGGTTCTAGATGGCAAAGTGTCCTCATAAACAGCATCCAACTTTGCTTTTATCTCCTCGCATTTTTTCCCATCTAAAAACGGAAATCGAATTACCGAACAATACTGCTCTTTTTCCATCATAGTGAAAATCACGAAACAGGTCTTACTCAAATGGCTGCCAAACTAACCTATCAATCAGTCTGTAATTTGTGTTGCCGTTGTTTGATAGATGGCAGCACACGAAGATAACACCAACTTCACTCAGGAACGCCCTCTGTACTCATTCTAGCGCCCTTGTACATTTGGGGGGAATTTTTTAAGACTGCCACTTTGCACATCAGTCTCAATATTCCCACTTACTGGCACTCTGCGTTCCGGATTTGCTGCATATTCCATCTTCATGGAGTTTGTATAATGCATCTCAAAATAAGTGATTAGAGGGAGAATGTTAGTGGAAAGAGAAGTAGTAATCTAGTTTAACCTCTAGATGGTGCTGTGTTTCTTCATCCGCATTCCCATTCTGTGCAGCTTATCTGCAGCCCATATCTACCTTGTTATTAATGCAAACGAGGTACAGCAAATTATATTATCATTAACTAACCATATTATACAATGAAAACTATAAATTACACTAGTACTGAGCTATCGATTAGCTCTTCATAAATTATTTTTGTTATTGATTAAGCCAGATATTAATGTTAAAGATGTCTTTTAAAGTTTGTTTGCAAACTTCATTCTTAAAGGGGCATTACAGCATCTGTCATGAATCATTGATCATCAATGTTCGCCAAAATATACAGCTCTGACATGGGTGGGGTTGGTCACAGGTAATGGTGAATGAAACATTATATTTATGATGGGGTTTCTTTGTTTCATTTTAATTCTGTTTTAGTTCTTCATTTTGTAATAGTAATTTGCAAAAGTGTCTTATCTGATGTATTTGTTTAGTGTCTGTGACGTTAAATACTCTTGCAAGAGTAGTATCAAGAGCTTTTGTACACCATCGTTCCACTTATTCTGCTACAAAGGGACATGTGTCCTTGGAAAACTTAATTAATGTGTGGAATGCATTCAGCTTTTACTAGGGTGGAGGGAGAAACTTGGCTGAAGAGTAAAAGACCCAATGGTCAGAAGTTCAGAACATGAAAATCTGATGTGACTGAAACCTTTAAACTCTGTAATTAATATAAGATTTTTAAACATGGTTTCAGACAGAGTCAGATTGTTCCCATTGGCTAGTACATATTCTCTTCACTTTTGCTATTCTATCAATCCTGCCAATTCTTTTTGAGCGCCTCTCATTTTGGAGGAACAACATCCATATCAATTGTCCTCAAATTAGAGGCAAGATCAGAGCAAGACATAGCTATGGAATAATGAGGATCATGTTCAACAGGACCAACTGTATAAATAGTTTTTCTGTACCCAGAGCAAAGACTTGGAAGTGGCTTACTTTATATTCATTCATACAGATATAGAATAACAAACACTGGCACTGTCTAGACACATACCTTGTGTTATATTAGTTTTCATGTAAAATATGTTCCTATAGGGAATCTATTTAGTTGCACAATATCTGAATCCCAGTACTGCAGCTCAAAAGCTGTAATTGATTTAAACTTTGGAGCCACTTTTCTGCCTTCTTCTCTAAGTTACTGAGGACATGTTCACATTTGTTGTGCAATTTCTCACATTCATGGATGCTAGAAGGTTGAATACATTTTGGGTTGCAAAGCTGGCCCTCTGCTAAAATCACAATACCATCATCTTAAAATAGTAGGTTTTCCTCAGTGTTTTCTAGATCTCTGCTTGCTGTCCTTCTATAGAAAGTTTTTTTGTTTACTTGCAGTGTATGAAATTCTGTCCATGGTCATGTGATGTCACACAGATGTACATCTGGTTATATCACTGAGCTCTGATTACTTTATGATACTAATGAGCTGTGCACCTATGTGACATCACATGGCCGTTTCTATCCACTAGAAGCTTTCTATAGAAGGACAACAAGCACAGATATAGAGCAACTAATACAGAAAGTATAAGTGGACACCCCCTTTAAGTTAGCATTTTAGGTATAGTGTACATTTTAATGTTCCCTAGCTAGAATTCTAAGTGGTACATCATAGCCTTAAAGCCTGATGCTTGACGGCAAGCAGACAACAAGCATAGATCGAGAAAAATGTGAAGAATTGATACAGAAAGTACATTGGTGCCAGGATTCAGGATCAGTGGATCCTCTGGACCATCGTGGGATGTGGTCTAGCCGACATCTGGGACCGGAATCTAAGTGGCACCTGGTCTTCACTTGAGCCCACCGTAAAGCGGGCTGGTCTTGCTGCGGCGGGGTACCACCAGGTCGTTCCATAGCATTTCAATGAATTTGTGCAGTAGAGTAACTTAAATCTGTCAAAGATAACCTTTGCTGTAAATGGTATGGACCACAAATGCCAATATTTGCAATGGTAAGTACAATTCCCTTAAAGGGAATACTAATGCTAACACTACAAAATTGTTGGTACACTTCTGCTAAAGAAAGAAAAGCAGTGGTCACTGAAATAGAAACTGACAAAAGCGTTAATACATTTTAGTTTACTGATAATTACCTGACGTAAATCTGCCATTGTCATTACCATTGAATTGTGGTGCAACATAAAAATTAAAATATCAAATCAATGGGATTGCCCTGAACAAAAATGTTGATACCCCAAACTAAACAGTGACTCCGCAGTCATCAAATGGTATGATCTGGTGTTCGTTGTGCTTGGAGTTTGCCTCTAATCTCTTTAAAAGTAGTTCTCAGTTACTAGTGTGTTGTCAAGCAGATTAACACCAGATCATGTTTCTCCCATGGCCCAACATGGTGGTATCATGCAGAAAAATCAATGTTAAAGTTGGATGTAAATTGGTGGTATAAAGTCATGACGGTGGAGAATGTAGCACTGAAGTAAAGCTGTCCTGACCTTAGAACGTCGCCTCTGTTATAAATGACATCATGTTTCAAACTTCTGGAGAGCCGGTTACTTGTCACTGGATGCTAGGCCATCAGGTACAGAAAAGAAAGCATGCTGGGGGGAGGGAGGGGAGAGCTTCAATTCAGAGTTGAACTCTCCACCCCATGACCATCTACATTTACATCTCACATCAAAGATTCACTGACTATTTTAAAAACAGGATCTGGAAAGTGTTAATAGTATTTATAGTATGGATTGTAGGCGAGTGGTACTAAATGTGTGTGTTTTTTTGTTTTAGTGATTTTCATAGTTTTATTGTGTTCCTGGGACTTTCTTTATTTATTATGAAAATGTTTTACATATTTTTTTAATTATTTATATAGTTATGTACTTGGACTTGAATAAGCAGTGCTCTGATCGCTTGTTCAAGTCTAAATCCCTGCACTGCAATAGGGGGTTAACACCCATGATCGGAGTTATCTCCTATTGTGGGTGTTACAGGAGGGTGCTGTAATATACTGACCTGACACCAAAGCATCTTGTGAATCTGTTCCCGAGCAGGATGTAAAAGTCACTGACACCCATGCAGTACTATAACATTCCGTGTCAGGAATGGGTTAAAGGTAATCTACCAATAAAATCCAGCATGATAAGCCAGCAACACTTACTTAGATCCTGGCACCGTGACTATGGTAATCTTATATTTATTCTCCATGGCCTCCTTCCTTCCAATATCTACTTCTATAATTACGCTAATGAGCCTGAAGGGCTCCGGTGGTTGTTTCTAGAGTTCCTCAGTGATGTAGCTTCACGGGCTATTACAATGTACACAACAGGTCTCCCCTTTCCCTGCATTTCCTGCTGCTGCAGGATGAAAGAGGCTACTGGGGCGTGGAGTAGCTGTGTCGTGTAGCCTCATCTTCATCTACTCCACGCCCAAGTAGCCTCTTTAGAAAATAAGCATATTAGGGAAATAAAAGTAATAAAAAGATACAGGCTATGTAAGGATTAGCCCTTAGAAGGGCTATCCTCACATACAATAGAGGCACCTACCACCCGATTTACCCTAATAGGTAGATTGGTGGTGGTAGGTTTCCTTTAAAGCGGTTTGCCCATGAACGAAAGTTCTCACATTTGAATCCCCTAGTGATGTTTACACTATAAAGTTGTGCTGTTTGTGCTCCTATAACTCAGTTATTTTAAAATTCCAGAATGTGGATGTGGACTCTCTAAGCAGACTAGTCATGATTCCTTTGTTCTATTATATGTTGTGTGCTGACATTATGCTCAGATTATCAGGATACAGGGTTTATCTAAACTTTTATTTGGCTTCTGAACTTTCTACTAGCATCTGACACCGAAAAAGAGAGATGAGAAATGCATATAAAATAACAGGACTCTCTGCTAACTCACCTATAACACTTACTGTTAGTTCTGCTATATGCCTCCCTCCCAGATAAAGACCTTATCTGTCTGTAGCTTGTAGAGGAAGTCTCTGCACACTGCTTGCTGGTAGGAGGTGCCTGTATCTGATTGGATCTTGTAATGCAGGGGGTAGGGGAAGGAGGCAGAAAGCACTGCAGCAGTGCATACAAAAGAAGCTATTCATGATATGAATCCGACTATACTCAGAAGGTCGTATCCAGGGACACCCAAAATTGTAAACTCCAGGACTGATAGAGACAGGTTGAACTTATATCTGTGAAATGCTGTGTTTTGTTAATAACCGTGATTTAGAGAATGTGTTACTTTGTTATCCTGATTATAATTAAGAATCTCGTCTTTCTGGGAATACCCCTTTAAAGCCAAAATAAGATAGGGCAGTGGGGCACATGTACTACCCTCTCCCGCTCTGGATACATTTTATCGTTGGTGGTGTAGGCAAAGCAGTAGAGCCCCACCACAATCATGTATTTATTACTTATACTATATATAGGTGATAAATGAGTGTTATGGGAGAACCACTTGAAGCAGATGTAAATGGTCTAGTCCTGCAGAGTTAAAAATGCCCTCATTTGGCATCTAGCACAAGGAGTGGTTTTGCATGAAGAATATTTTCATGTTGGAAGCTTCATGTTACAGAACTGCCTTTGTTTTCTGTTAATTGACAGAAACATGACTATATGCATAAGAACTGGCAGTCTGGAATTGCACATTTGGATAAATATTTTGTAGGTTACTTATAGATCTGCATACCCAAACTGAAATAAGGCGTGCGGATAAGAAGACAGCATATTTGATCCTGGTTATAAAAATATCTTGGAAGCCACCTCCTCAGAAACATGTATGTTGTCTTGATATGTCTGTTCTGAATCAAAAGGATTACCGTATATACTCGTGTATAAGCCGAGTTTTTCAGCACAAAAAATGTGCTGAAAAACTTCGCCTCGGCTTATACACGAGTCAATGATAAAAAATAAAAAAAATTAATACTCACCCTCCGGTGTCCCCGCTGTTCCTCGCGGCTCCCGATCCCTGTCGCGGCTCCCTGTGTCTTCTCTTCTGTCTTCTCTAGCCGGCAGAGTCGCGTTCATACTCGAGTCAATAGATTTTCCCAGTTTTCGGTGGTAAAATTAAGGGTCTGGGCTTATACTCGGGTCGGCTTATACTCAAGTATATACGGTACTTAAAATGTGAAGGTTAAAAGGGTTTTTCAAAAAAATCTACCATCAACCAGGGAACTTATTCACAGATCCAGGAACTATCTGTGGTTCTTATATTTGTTATCCATGGCCTCCTTCCTTTTTAAATAAATGTTTAAAATTATTCTAATTAACCTGATGGACTAATAATAATAATCTAATAATAATATTTATATAGTGCCATCAAATTATGTAATGCTTTACTGATTCTGGGGAACATACAAATAAAATAAGGCATTACAGAGTAAAAACAGTCATGTGAAACAAAAGGAGGGCCCTGCTCGCAAGTGCTTACAGTCTATGAGAATGTGGGGGTGACAAAAGAGGTATAAGAGTTTGTATAATGGTCCAGCCATTTTTATAAGGGGATGGAATAAAAATAAACCAGCCTCTTAAACCAGCCATCAGCTACCATCTTATATACAGTCCAAAATCCGTGGGACTGCATAGAAGCATTTTCCAGGAAGTTCGCATTAAGGAAGAGAATAATCTAAGATCACTAGTAGATGAAAGGGTTGGAAGATAGACTGAGTAGAGAGAGGAGAGTTAGGGGGGTGCAATATTATGAAGAGCTTTGTGGATGAGGGTTATTAACTTAAACTGTATTCAGAAGGAGACGGGCAATCAGTGCAGTGACTGCCACAGACTAGAGGCATCAGTGCAGCGTTTAGTCTGAAAGACAAGCCTGGCTGCTGCATTGAGAAAAGATTGGAGAGGAGAGTTTAGTGAGTGGAAGACCAATTAGTAGGGAGTTACAGCAGTCTAGGCCAGAATGAATCAGAGCAACAATTACTGTTTTAGAGGTTTCAATTGTAAGAAATGGTTGGGTTCTAGAAATATTTTTAAGGTGCATCTAGAAATAGCGAGCAAGAGATTGAATATACGGTGCAAAGAAGAGGTCAGAGTCCAACACAACCCCAAACAGCAGGCCTGCTGCCTCGGGGTTATAATAACATCACAGACCAACAGATCAGGGTTAGGTCGGTTAGTAGAGGATGGAAAGACAAGAAGTTCCGTTTTGTAAGGATTAAGTTTCAAGAAGAGAGAGGTCATGATTTTAAAGATGGCAGAGAGAAGTAAGTAATGGGTGATGTTACATGCAGAAGTATGTGGCTGGGTATCATCCGCATAACGATGATACTGAAAACCAAATCTGTGATGCTTTGTCCGATGGGGGCAGTATACAGAGAAAAGAGAAGATGACCTAAGACTGAGCCCTGTGGAACCCCTAAAGTGAGAGGAAGAGGGGAAAAAAAAGATCCAGAAAAGGAGAACCTGAAGTTGCGGTCAGAGAGATAGGAAATAAATCAAGAGTGGGCAGTGTCCTTCAGGCCAATGGAGCGAAGCATCCTGAGGAGGAGCTGGTGGTCCTCAGTATCAAACGCTGTCGAGAGAGCCAGTAGTACGAGGAGAGAAAAGTAACCTTTTGATTTAGCAGTGAGATGATCGTTGGAGACTTTAGAAAGAGCATTTTCAGTGGAATGCAAAGAGTAGGTCTTATTTTCAGGGTAGGCCTTATATTTCTAAGCTTGAACAAAATTGTACTAGGTCTTATTTTTGGGGTATGTCCTATTTTAGGGGAAACAGGGTAGTAAGGAATGAAGAGTATCGAAAAAGGCTTTTAGGATTGTTAGAGAGTTATTAGATATTAGATTAGTGAAATAGACCTGTTTGGCAAGATGGATGGCGGTGTTATAAGTTCTAAGCAAGAATTGGAAGTGCAAAAAAGTCAACAGATGTAAAAAAAAAAAAAGTCTCTAGCATTGCCGAAGGAAACCAGTTTGGGGCGTGTGCTAAGGTTACCGACGACTGTGTAGAAATGTTCAGACTGAGAGAGGTGCCACCTCATCCAGGGCACTTTTAAGGTTGTGATTATAATGGTTAGTAGCCAGGTTAGGACAGGAGAGAAAGATTGGGGACCGTGATGACTGCAAAGTTTCTGTAAGATATTGAGTATCAATGGCATGTAAGTTCCGGTAAGTACGATAGGTGGGCAGGTTCTGTAAAGGAGAGCAAATATTAACAGTAAAAGAGAGAAGGTTATGGTCTGAGAGTGGAAAGGCAGAATTGGTGAAGTCAGAGACATAAGAGGGTTGAGCAAAAACCAGGTCTTGGATGTTTCCCTCCTGGTGAGTAGGAGAATCAGAGAATCGGGAAGGTTGAGAGGCTAAAGGGGAGATGGGGGTGTTTATAGGAATGTTAAAGTCTCCCATGATGAGCGTTGGGATATCACAGGATAGATAATGAGGAAGCCAAGAAGCAAAGTGGTCCAGAAACTGGTGAGCCAGCATCTCACGGTGTTAACCCTTAAATCGCCTTGGCGTCGCCATATTGGCTTGGATTGCCAATTTGCACCTTGTAATAGATGATGTGAAAATATACTGCCATACTGTAGTATATGGTGCCCAATGTTAAAAAGCCACTTTTTTGCCATTTAGATTAATATAAAAAAATCAATAAAAAGTACAGTCCTCAAAATTGTAGCATTGAAAATGTTATCAAAAGTCGCAAAAATTTGACACCACACACAGTATGAAAAAGTATGAAAATCTTATTAGCTCCAGAAGATGGCAAAATGAAGAACTTTTTTTTTGGACCAGCGCTTTTAATTTTTGTAAATGTATAAAAACATTTAAAAACCTATATATATTTGGTATCCCCGTGATTGTACCGTTCCAAAAAATAAAGCAGACTTGGCATTTTGGACGCAGAGCGAAAGCCGTAAAGTCCAAGCCCACAATAAAATGGTGTAAATTCAATTTTTCCCCAATTTCAATGCATTTGGATTTTTTTTTCCAGCTTCCCAATATAAGGCATGGAATTTTACATAGAGATGGGTAGCCCCAGCACAGGCCCCCTCGTAGGTGGGTAGCCCCAGCACAGGCCCCCTCGTAGCTGGGTAGCCTCAGCAAGGGTCCCCTCGTAGATAGGTAGCACATGACCCCCAGCAGACAGCCTAAATAATAAAGGTGGTGAATCCAGGATCATATAGGATGCTGCCTGAGTCCAGTGCAGCAATAGTTGTGAATTTAAAAAGATTGAAGATGAAGATGTGTCTAATTTATTAATAGACTGCTCTTAATGGGAGAGTGTGGGCCAGGGATCAGCTCATTGTAAGGTGTGGCTTTATTTACTTTGTACAGTGTTTTCTGGAAAAATTGTTTCTACCAGCACATTAAAAACATTAAAAACCCTAAATCTGGTATATACCACACAACCTCCCCAAAACACAGACCAAATTCGAGGCAACAAATTGCCAGAATAGAGCAATTTACATTACCGTAAAAATAGGTCCGGTCTGGGGAGAGACAGATTCCCCATGCGTAGCCGGGCGATATGCATGGGGCATCTGTCTCTCCACAGACCGGACCTATTTTTATGGTAATGTCAATATATGTCTAACTGTGTGTACTATCTTACACTGGACTTTTTCTTATGTAATGCATATTGTTTGCAAAATTATTATATTTATGATATTTTGTCCCAGTGCTTATGTGTACTTACCAGACTATTACCTATATATTTGTGCAATATCTGCTCTATTCTGGCAAGTTGTTGCCTCAAATTTGGACTGTGTTTTGGGGAGGTTGTGTGGTATATACCCAGTTTAGGGTTTTTAATTGTTTTTAATACTGGTCATCAATAAAGTTTTATTATTTGTCATTCATACACATCTGCTTTTTTCCACTATATAGCACATGTATTATTCATTTTCTCTATTTATCCAGATATTTTTTCAGTCCGTGACAACAAGCCACAGGAATGCATCTTGTCATAACTGATACAAAGTTTGACTTCTCCAGGCAAAGCCCTTTGTGAGGCAAGTGCTGGTGATCTGTAAATGTCAGCCATTCAACCAACATGCTTCCAGCCTGAAACCTAATGTCATGCTGTAAGAGGGTGGGGTAAAAAATAATAGAAAGTTAAATATTAAATGGTAAAGAGAAACATGATCTTTGTTTGGAGAAGGTGCTATTAACTGATCTGTCATGAAAGCTATGCGCTAGTGGAGTCCTGTTCATTGTACATACAGTAAACAATACATCACCTGGTTTTACCTTTTTCTATCATGAGTATATTGCCTTATCACAAATGTGTGTGTCCTATATATAGTTTACTGCCATCATTGTCTCTGTGCTTACATCTTTGAGCTGAGGACCAACCATTGTGCCAACCATAGTTATGGTGAATGGGTTAGACATTTTCTACTGCCTCTGCTTATTAGACTTGATTTGGCCACATACAGGCTGTCAGTGACTTACAAACAACCTCTAGTTATAGATGGACTTCTCTGGCAACAGTGACCTCCGGTAAAGTGACACCTGTAAGGTGTCTGTAATTGAGTTTTATTGATGATGCTTGTTCCCTTGACCATACAAAATTTAGAAAATGCAATTGTCACAGGGATGGAAAAAACTTTGGTGTGGAGTTACATTTATAAAATATACCTAAAGCAAACCAAAAGACGGTAAGGGTGCGGTGACATGGTGCATTCTTGGTCCCGTCTTGGACCGTTTTTGGTCTATTTTTAACGCATATGTTTTTGTATGTTTACCATGCGTTTGGCTGGTTTTAATGTTTCACAGCTGCCTACACTTCTAGAAATGAAGATAAACCAGTTCAAACCAGCCAAGTGCAAGGTAAACATTCAAAAAAGCATGCATTTTTAGTCCATTTAAAAATGGACCGTGTCACCGCACCCTAACTTGTACTTGTTGTGCCTGTACATTATCATAATACAGGGTATTAACCCTTTCACAACCCGTGACTTAATAGCACGTCACGGGTCTGCCGTGGGTGAATGGAGAGGGCTCAGGGGCCGAGTCCTCTCCATAGCAAGTAAGTCTTTGCTGCATATCGCAGCAAAGACTTACCGGTAACACCCGCGATCGGTGCTAGCAGGTGTTTGAACTGGTTTATCTTCACATATTAACCCACACATTGTCGCCGGCAAAGCTGCTGGTGGCTTCAAAAAGATGTCCGCGCATGGGCGCTGCTATTTTGCCGGGGATGGCTGTTCCCCGTGACGTCATCTGGGTGCGACGATCAGCACATTATAATGAATGAGGAGGAAAATGGCAGTATAGGGTAGGATCAAACGGACAACCTAGGGTTAAAGTACCCTAGGGAGTCTAAAAAATAGTAAAAGTAAAAAGTAAAAGTTTTTTTAAAAAATTGAATTTTTAGGTTTTTTATTATAATCACCCCCCTTTCCAATAAAAACTGATATACCGTATTTTTCGGACTATAAGACGCTTCTTACTATAGGATTCCAAAAAAAGGAAAAATATATTTGACACCAATTAAAATATCCCTGTTGGTCGCACTAAAGCAAGGCACACACAGACATACATTTACACACACAAATCTGCATCATCCATTCAGATACACATACACACTCAGCTCTACATCATCCATTCAGATACACATACACACTCAGCCTTGCATCATCCATTCAGATACACACACACTCAGCGCTGCATCATCCATTCAGATACACACACATAAACCTATACACACACATACTTTCCCCATTCCCCTCTTCTTACCCTGTCCCAGTGCAGCATGGCAGTATCAGACCTGTGGTGAAACTACAGAGTTGTGTTTAGGTAGCATTACAGTAACTGAATGCCATCCTTCTTAATTTCCTGATTTTATTTAATTTACGGATGATAACCCCTTTATCATTGACCTGTAGCTTTCTTTGTGCCAAAAGGTATATGGCATAGAAGATATTTGAATTATTGAAAATGCTAAAGTAACCTAAGTTGCCTGACCAACATTTTAGCTGCAGCTATAGGCTAGGAAATCCAATAGGTCAAAGATGGAGTGGTCTGGGAAAGTGTCAAAAAGCTTGAGTGTTGCCATGTCATTTTCTGTCTGGAATTTTGCTTTTGAACTTTCTGTATGGAATTCAATAGAATCTATTTACTAAAGTAATGTAAATCTGTGATTGTTTTACTAAAAATTAGAAATCATCAGACCTGTGATGATGTAAGTGATCAGTCACATAATTCTGACATCATCGCAGGTCCTGTAGGACACCCGGCATAGGTGAGGTGCAGTACGGAGGCTCCTCTCTGGGAGATTGGTGCAGCTCTATGTCAGGGCATCACCCGATCTCCCTTACAGTGGTCAGGAGGGTCTAGCAGTGCTGGATCCTCCTGACCTCTGGGCTATAAGACGCAGGGACTTTTTTTTCAAGATTTTCTCTTGCTAAAAAGTGCGTCTTATAGTCCAAAAGATACGGTAAATAAACTGTGAAAATGCCGATCTATCAAAATATAATCGTTTTTCACTGCATTTAACCCCATAACGGAAAATAGCTCCCAAAGTCGAAAATGGCACTTTTTTTGCCATTTTTGAAAAGTATAAAAAAAATCAATAAAAAGTGATTAAAAGGTCGTACAGTCCTAGAAATTGTAGCATTGAAAACTTCATCAGAAGTCACAAAAAATGACACCACAGCTCTGTACACGGAAGTATGAAAATTTTATTATTGCCAGATTTTTCACCATTTGCATTTTGAATATTTTTTCCTGCTTGCCAGTACACGGCATGGGATAATAAATACAATCACTATGAAGTGCAATTTGTGACTCAGAAAACAAGCCGTCACACAGCTCAGTACGTGTAAAAATAAAAAAAGTTATAGATTTTTGATTGTGGGGAGTGAAAAATGGAAATGTAAAAACAAAAAAGGGCAAGGTCCTTGGATTTTATTATTTAGTCACTCTTTATGACAGAAGACCACCTTTCTGAGACGACCCCCTTTTTAAAAGACTGTGTTTGTTTTTTTTTTTATTCAGTTACTGATTTTAATTTTTTTTCCAGTTTTCTCTATGGAAGCTTTTTCTATCTGCAGACCACTACATTGCTGTACAAAGAGATCTGCTCAAAGAGGTGTCACGGTATATGCACTGTGCTGTGTGTGCAGGCTCCGATACCCATTAATTATTTGTGCATTCACACTTTGAGACATACACATTTTTACCAAACTTTCAAACACAAACAGCTCTGCTATATACCATTCCTGGTATGTAACTTTATGCCCTGAAGCATGTGATCAGTCACATGCTTATGACATCACGACAGGTCCTGGAGCTGTCGGGAACTTTTACTGATCCTGAGAGTGCATGTGCTAGTAACCCCACTCCCCAGCCTCCTCTCCTCTATCTAGTTACAGAATCACATGGCAAACCAACCAACCCAGACAGCCAGGGAGATAAGGTGCTGCTCGCTTCCAGCCTGTTAGCAGACAAATGGCTGTAGATAGCTAATGAGTGTAAATTAGAAAATTATTTATTTTGGCTAAATTTTAAGCATTTTAAAGATTGGCCAGAGGTTTGATAACTATACATGTTACTGTTCTTCCGCCCTCAGACTGAGACTACTAATATGGGAATGATTGCAATGACCCACACATGATTCTGAGTGTACCCTTCATTTATCTGCAGCACTCCTGCAAAATCCTTAAATACTTTACATCAATTTCCTACTGGGTAATGGCTTTACAGATAACATCTCTCCGAGGCCTAGCGTTCCTAAGCTAAGGAACTTGTTCCAGATGTGTGGAGATTAAAGTAGATCACTACCACTTATTATGTGTATAGTGCATGTCCTCAGATTCATTTATTGTGAAATCAATGCTCATCTTTCTCTTTACCACACTAAACTACTATTAGAGAGGATTTGCTCTTTTATGTGAAATCTTACCCATTTACCTACCAAAAATCTCCTTCAAAGTCAGGCAAATATGACTCTTGTCATCCCATTTTCAAATAAAGCTTTTGGTTCTGTAAGCTAAAGAACTGGACATATATGCAGCTAAAATAAGAGGGAACTGGATCTTTACCTGAAGCTTGCAATTACAATCATATTTGATATAAAATGATC
Organism: Engystomops pustulosus; assembly: GCA_019512145.1. Classification (NCBI taxonomy): domain Eukaryota; kingdom Metazoa; phylum Chordata; class Amphibia; order Anura; family Leptodactylidae; genus Engystomops; species Engystomops pustulosus. The sequence goes on along the minus strand of CM033641.1, from coordinate 102,462,615 downwards.
CATTTTATTACCAATAGAAAAGTATAAATTGGCAAACAATGGTACAAATGACATAGTTAATTTGTCTATATAGAGAAACACAATGAAAACACAAGCATAGTTGAGATTCCAAGATGGCACAGGTGTTCTCTATGATGCACTTTCTAGAGAAAATAATTATTATAAATACTTTGTATGCATCATTGCATCTGCCCTGTGTGCTTTCCTAACATTATATAGAATATGTATATTAATTATAATGCTTAAGAAGAATTTAAATAATATACACACACACTTAAATATAATATAATATATATATGTACACTTGTTTTCTAAATTGCATTTCACTCGTGATAAAGAAATAATACTACATTGTACACATCATAGAATAAACCAGCAAAGTGCAAATACACTAGGAATACACAAACATATCTTGGATTCCTAGAAGGCACAGGGACTTACCACTATAGACTATGTCCTCATTAGATCATGTGATTGCTATAAGCGCTTCGTCTGCCTCATTGCAAACACAATTAAAACTGCAATGTTATCAGTAAAATCATGGAATCCTATGACAAGCTATTAAGAAATTCTATCCACCACAATTGGTGCAGTATAGTGACATATTGGTGGCTGGACCAATTCCTGTTCAACAGCCCAAATCAAAATACAAAAAATAATTGCAATTATTGACTAACATTCCTTAATGTTCTAGGAAAATAATACAATAAAATAAGTTCTATAAAGGAGGTCCCCTACTTAAACACCCGACTTACAGACGACCCCTAGTTACAAACGGCCCTCTGGATATTGGTAATGTACTGTATTTTAGTCCAAGGCTACAATAAACAGCTATAACAGTTATTAAAGGTGTCTGCAAATAAGCTTTTATTGTTAATCCTGGTTCTTATGACAATCCAAAAGTTTTAAAATCCAATTGTCACAGAGCCCAAAAATGTTTTGGCTGGGGTTACAATTATAAAATATACAGCTCTGACTTGCATACAAATTCAACTTAAGAAACCTACAGAAACTATCTTGTCCGTATCCTGGGGACTGCTTGTAATAGTATTTATTAATATGTTTTGTTTGCCTTTCAGGGCCATCAACTGGAAGAGTTACAAATACACCATCTACAGTAAAACCGGCTGCCAATAACAAGCCATTTGTCCCCCCACCCGTAGATGATCAAGACACACTTGTTCAAAGGGCAGAGCATATACCTGCTGGAACACGCACTCCAATGTGTGCAATCTGTAACCTAGTCATTAGGTAAGAGAAATCCCTCTCTGCATCACATTTGTTCACTTCTTTACTGCAAAGATTACAAATGCTTAATAATTGGCAAGTCCATTTTAAAATTTTTATTATGTACCAACACAACTGAGTATAGCTCACCAATATCACTATATATGTTCAAAAGGTGACCTCTTTAGCTAAAAAATTAATAGTGTCAAAAGTGCAGAACATACAAAGAGAGTAGCAGTTGTACATTGAAGGAAATCTACCATCAAAATCAAGCATAATTAACCATGGGCACTTACTCATCGATCCAAGCACTGCTATTACCGTGATTATTTTCTTGTATTTGTTATCCATGGCCTCCTTCCTTTTAAAATCAACTTTTAAAATTATTCTATTAGCTGAAAGGACTCTGTGGTCCTTTAGAGCTGCTCTGTGCTTTAGCTTCATAGGCTGCTACACTGTGCAGGAGCACCTTCCCATACCATCATATAAGATTCCTCTGTGTTTCCTACTTTTTCATGATTTAGGCCTTTTGAAGCCTGTTATTTCAAATTTCTATGTAATATATCACCCCTACCTGCTGTAGCCACATTCTACAAGCAATTTTTATTGTTCATTACAAGAACCAAATTTAGATAATAATGGTATGTTTTAAAGGAAACCTACCATGAGGAATCTACTATAAGAAGTAAATCTGATGGTAGATTCCTCCTGCCCGCCTCTTTCCTAATCTTAGTAATATGTAAATTAACTGCAGAAGATACTGGGGCGTGTAGTAGCCTGGCCGGTCACTGGGAGCTAAGGCTAGTACACAACCCAGTAGCCTCTATTTTAGTAATATGTAAATTGAATGCAAAGTTTTTAACAAGTTTGGTTAGGCTCCAGGATTATTAAATTACAGATTATGGCAGAGGCGGGCAGGAGAAATCTAAAACCAGATTCACCATTTGTAGTAGATTCCTCATGATAGGTTTCTTTTAGTACCATCAAAGTGAAAATTTGGTAAAGATTTCTTATCCACATCATATTCTGCCCCCCATAACTCTTTTAATATTTGATAATATACAGCTGTGTAACAAGTCAGGCATTTGTTTGTGGGACACACTGATGCTTTGATTTTGGGAACATTTTTAGTTGTTTGTTTTATTGCAGGGAATGTGAGGTGTGATCAGATAGATTTCCAAGTGAAAGTATTTACTTTATCGAATCAGCAGACAAATTACCATATATACTCAAGTATAAGCTGACCCACGTGTAAGCTGAGGTACCTAATTTTAACACAAAAAACTGGGAAAACTTATTGACTCGAGTATAAGCCTAGGACGGGAAATGCATTGGTTATAGCCAGCCCACCAATGCCCCCAATACACAGCCAGTTATCCCATGCCCCCTGGTATATAACCAGCCAGCCCAAGCCCCCTAGTATATAACCAGCCAGCCCATGCCCCATAGTATATAGGAGCCAGCCCCTGCCACCTAGTATATAGTCCTGCCACCTACAATGTAGCCTGCAGCCCCTGCCCCCAGCATATAGCCTGCAGCCCCTGCCCCCAGTATATAGCCTGCAGCCCCTGCCCCCAGTATATAGCCTGCAGCTCTTGCCCCCAGTATATAGCCTGCAGCCCCTGCCCCCAGTATAGAGCCAACAGTCCATGCCTCCAATATATAGTCACTCAGACCCTTCCTGAGGTATGCCCAGCTGATAAGAAAAAAAATCTGTACTCACCTTCATCTGCCATCATGGTGCATGTTTTTTGTGCTGAAAAATTGGCTTATACAGTATATATACAGTACTAAAAATGTGAAAAAGATCTAACTTTTGATCATTTTTCCCATGTAAGTTTTTTTAAAAGGTTGTAAATTTGAATAAACCTTTACCAAAACATGTTGAAAATATGTAGGCAATCAATCCGTCACCATTGGCCATGTTCATCTACAGCTGACAGGCTGGAGGGATGCCCACTTCAAAAGGCTATATACTCTGAACTGTGACACCTAAAAATACAGTTTTGGTGTCCTATTAAAGAGGAGAATCCCTCTTTCGCAGAACTGGAGATATCCTCTCTTAAAGTTACAGTAGGAATGAAGAGCTGTACATAAGTCTAATTTTTTAATGCAACTTAAACAGTGGGCCGTTTGAAGTTGGCCACTGTCATGATGTCAATACACATGCTTTCCTCATGGGGGATGTGCAATTAGGATGTACATAGCTGTGTGCCAGTTGTGAAGGAGTTAAATACCAAAGATGAGACTACCCCTTATGTTTTACCCCACCTTCTTTGTCACCACTGTGATAATTATTGCAACCGTCTAAAAAGTAGCATCTAATAATTGTGGCACACATCGGCTTGCCAGACTGACCACCCACATATTTTCAGCCCCTTTTCAAAGGTAACGTTTTAGCAATTTTTTTCCCGACAGACTTTGGGGATGGAGGGCTTCATAAATTCCTTGGTAACTGCTTTGTGGCTTTGTGCAGTGTGCCACGTGATTGCCTCATATCACATTCTTACGGCTGCAGCTGGCTCCTTCATGCAATTACAGTTCATGCCCTCGTTGGATGAAGTACCTTGAAGTACAGCGGGCATTTGTATCAAGTGACCGCTCAGAACACCTGTTTTGAAGCCAAAATACATCCAGACATGGATGCCTTACCAAGGCAGACATGATTGCCTAGATAACAATCCTTTGTTTGTTATGCACACTTAATTATTCATTGTAGACTTTTTAATTTATTAAATATTTACGGTCTCTCTAGATTTTCACTGACGTTCAACGTTAATATAGATGTTGCCTACGTTTTTCACTCTAGAGAGTGCTCTATAGTACTCTTTCATTTTCCTATGCAGATAACTAAACAATCTATATCAAGGCAACTTCTTTGTTATGATGCGGTCACACTGCATTCTTGGTGCGTTTTTAAATGCAATGAAAACACATGCTTTTTTTTACATGTATATCATGCGTTTGGCTGATTTGAAATTGTTGTTCTTTATTTCAGGAAGTGTAAGCTGCTGTGTTAATATTTTCACAGCTGCTTACACTTCCAGAAATTAAGGAAAGATTCAAACAAGCCAAACGCATGGTAAACATGAAAATCACATGCGATTTCACTGAATGCACTGTGTGACCGCACCCTAAGAGTGCGTTAACACGTTCAGTTTCCAGATGCAGTTTATGTTCTCAACCATTATGATCTGCACTTGATTTTGGCTTTAGAAACTGCATCTGAAAACCTGAACGTGTTGACGCACCTTTAGGGTGGTGTCACACGTGGCGTTTTGAATCCGTTATTAAGATTTCTTACAAACTGACTAAAAATGGGTTCAAAACGTCCTTCATGTTCGAATTTTTCAGACCTCTTGTGAATTTGGTTAAAAAAAGCAGTCATAAGGTCTCCTCTCAAACTGCCCATACATATAAAAGAATATTGGGTAAAGGTTAAAACCATGGAAATGCGTGGAAGCTTTCACAATGACCATCAAAAATATGATCCACCCAGTTTTTTTTTTTAAGCTTCAAACGCTGTTACTTTCCATTGTTTTGTAAAAGTATCTGATGGATCGGCCAGTTGGCCTAGTATGATGATCAGATTGTTCCTACAAACAATCCAAGGGATTATCTGTTGTGTATCTGTGGCCAATCACTACTCCACTGGGTAAAGATAAATATAACATAATACCATTAGACACAAATGGAATCTATTAAGATGTTATGCATTATCACCTATTTCATTTACGTATACATATTATTTAATTTTTTTTTCCTGAACAAGATCCATAAGTGCATCACAATTTTGTCAAATTCCTTTGTACAACTAACATAGAAAAAGTACACACGCGTGAGTACTAGAGAGCTCAGTATAGAGGGTCTCAAGGCGACAAAACAACATTACTCTTTCTTGTAATATTCATGTCTCAGCATTGTAATACTGAGGCTATAATTTATCATGCTTGATATTATGGATGGTAACCTTATGTAAGGTTACGTGATATAGAGCATGACTTCTACATAATCCCTAATTCACCTGGAGTTGAACCTAGTGTTCTGACCAGAGAATGTCAGCATTGTAATCTTTAGAGAGCCATCATTGTGCTGGAATCCTGTTGCTTTTTTTCTTTTGCATCGTACTTTGCTTCTGATATTCCTTCCATAACATTTCCACGCTCTCCAGGTTCCATTTTGTAGGTAGTGATGTCTGTCCTTTTAATACAGATAGAAATTCAATCCTGTCTGGAACAGGGCAACTTGTCTTCTTTAGTGTCACTCCTTTGTTAATGATTCAGGTAAATTAGGCTGTGCTGACACTGAGAGAAGAGAGCACTTTGTTGTACATAAGGGCTGTTATTGTTTCTCCTGTGCATAGCTGAGGGACACTAGTGTATAGAGGTGCTTGTACAGAGGATGGAGGATATCAAGTTAGGTCACTCTTTCCAGTAAGGCGATTTCAATTCTCAGAGTATTATTGATTGTAAATCCTACAGATGTCATTTTTGTCATTTATTGCTTTACAAATAAAAGCTTGTTTTATGGGAGCTAAAGCATCTGAAAGCAGACAGAGTCTTGTACTAAGACTGGGGACACGTGGGGTTCTACTGCATAACGGGTACATACATTGTGCAGCAGAAAACACTTGCTATAGAAAACTGCCAAAATGAGCTGTTTTTGCTTTGGAATGAACCCACCAAGAAGAATTTATGAATTTATAATCTACTTTTAAACATTTAAAGGTTGATGCTCTCACAATATAAAATATGTAACGTGAATTCATGTGTCACCATAAAATTCGAAACTATCATCTATGTTATTTGTTGTACAATTTCCCCAAGCTCGGTGTATGTCTAACTTTTTTTTTCACCACATGTTTTAGAGGTCCTTTTTTGCTGGCTTTGGGGAAATCCTGGCATCCGGAGGAATTCAATTGTGCTCACTGCAAGAAGAGCATGGCTGAGATGGGATTCGTTGAAGAGAAAGGCTCACTGTATTGTGAAATTTGCTATGAGAGGTTCTTTGCTCCGGATTGTGCCCGTTGTCAGAGGAAAATTCTTGGCGTAAGTAACAGTTTAGATTTGTTGGGAACAGTAGGTTTATTTCCCCTGGTTTTGGGGATTTTTTCCCTCTAAATTTAATGCACTTTTTTATATATTTCAACAGTTCAACTCCTTTAAATGTTACCTGTTTTTATTAGTAAAAGGCATACATTTCATCAAGTAAACCAATTGCTTTGGATTTAACATCAATTTGAATGCTGCAGTTACTGATGAGCGGGTTTAGCGAAATGTGGGTTTGACGGGTTCATCCAAACACTGGGAAAAATTGTGTAGTCAATGGGGACCTGAATTTTAACACCCAAAAATGGGTGTAAAATGGGGGTAGCAAGGACTAGAGGGGTGAAAATGGTGGGAAGGACAGGGCAGTTGCCCTGTGCAAAATGGGCTAGGGAAAGTACTCAAAACAATAACATAATGAATTAAATAAATAAAAAAAATGATAAAGAAAATGGTGATGTTATAGCGGTTAAAAGTTTTCTGGGTGTTGAGATCCAGTTATTTTTTCTACGGTAAAAGAAGTAATGGGAGAAACCAAATACCCTTCCTCTCACAGTGTTTAAAATCCAGCAACTGCAGAATTTCAATTTCAAGTTAAATTTCAGGTACTGCAGTATTTTATTCTTTGTCTACCAACTTATTCAGATGCTAGTACAGTACAGTTGTGTGGGATCCATACCTGGCTCATATCCTCTCGTCGATGATGTCACCACTGGCGGTGCTGAACATGTGCTCACTTGTCACATGGCAGGACAGCACAGCTCCTGCAAGGCATAGCGTGCAAGCCCTGGCCATGTGAACAATTTTTCCTTTGTTTCCTTCAATACCAGGAGACATGTGTAGGGATAATTCTTCAACCATGCGAGTCAGTCTGCTTCCTGCTGCTATATATTGTATCTGATGATGTTTGAGGAGAATTGAACATGATGTTCCATATTGTGACCATGCTCACTCTCCCTCCACAGCAGGTACTGGTGTTTATGTTGCATTGGCGACTTTCTCCTCCTTGTGTTGCCACTGAGCTCTTAATGTTGGATGGGATCTCCGCCAGAGGTGCTTCCACCAATTTGCACTTGTACTCCTTAATTTTTGCCTCTCCTTAGACATGCACCATTAGCCCTCGTGAGCTGCTCTGTGTGTCACCCTGTTGTGAGGAAAACTCCTCCTCCTTTCTCCTGACCACTTGTCTTGCGTGCCATGTATGGACTGCCCTGACTCCTGTTCTTCCCCTTGTGCGCTGGTGGCATAGGTGACCTCACTGACCTTATGAACAGCAGCAACCTCTCCCTAGCTCTGTCTCCTGTGTGTGATGGCGTCTGGACATGTGACTCTACACACTTAGAGCAGGGTTACATGTCCCGCCTAGCCAATTACAACCATGTCCACAGAGGACATGCAAATGATTGCTATGGGTATGCAAGCTGGTTGATTGGCTGCCCGAACACAATCCCGGTGGCATCTGTTGGACAATTGGGGTTCACGGGTGCCAAACTTGTCAAATTCAGTATGTACCAAAATTTGGCCGTTCAGGTTTTCTCATCATTAGCTTTAAAGTAAATCTACCAGCAGTATATGAGTGACATCACCGACTTTCGGAGGCAGGTGGAGGAGGCCAGCGAAAGAGGAGGTGTGTATAAATAAAATTCGTCAGACCACTGAATGGAAGCTATGACGTGGAGGTAAATCATCTAAAGTTGATTTAATTGACAAAAGCAACAGGTTTTGTGCCTAACTGCGATATGTTCCAGGATCAGCAGCACAGAACCCACCAATAAGTGCCTTTAGCTAAAAAAAACTCATATACCGGTGGTAGATTTTCTTTAATACATACAGTACATTTTTTTCTTGTATTTTCTACTTGTAGAAGACAAGATGGATTTATCTAAAACATTAGATAAAATGGCTATTCCCCGTTTACAAACTCAATATTCTGTCATGGGTTAGTAGGGATTTTCTTCAATCACATACTCCTCAGACTACAGAGACATTCAGGGCTATCTATTTTCTGGAGTGAGATATTTGAGCTGTGAGGATCTGGTGTTTGTCTAATGATTTAGAGGTGTAGGCCTGTGTTTGCCAGAACAATGTATCTGCAGATCAAGTGCTTAAATAATGGAGATTTAATTAGACTGTAGTATTGTGTGGCTGCCCTAAAATTAGTCTCAGGCAGACTATCCTTGTGCTATGGGACCACAGCATAAGGTTTATTGTATGTATTGTCCATTAGTAATGCTCCCAAGTGCTTATTTCTAGGCAGTAGATAGATGACGCTTCCATGATTTTTGCTAGAGTAGCTGGAAATGATCAGGGACGATCCATAAATTATACAATAAATAAATGCACAACCCGCTAGCATGCATTGTGTTTTTTTATAGATGGGTCAGATGAAATCTGCAAAGACTTTGGCCGTTTCAGATGTGACGTTAATCAACTGTCTGCTACTAATGTTTATTTGACTGCATATCCAGACCAGCTGGAATAGTCATCTGTAATAGTGCAGGAAACTTGTAACACTTCATCTTTCTTTCTACCAGTCTCAACACATTTCCTAACTATTTGACCAGTAATACATTGAGATGTGCATTTTAAAGGCGCCGGTCCCGATTACAAAATAGAAGCAACAATTTGCCAAATATACATAGCACATTTACAGCACACTAGTTTACAAGCAGTTAAAAGAGTTCAGCTTGTAGGCACCTTGGTAGCTCTGCTCAATGATGTGGGAAGTAAGAGGACTATGCTTTGGAAGATATCTGAACACTTTAAACCATTAATCTGATTGTGTCATACAGTGTCTGATCTTTTCAGAAGTCCATGGTATGACAATTCCTGTTTATGTTTTTTTTTGTTTCTACAAGGTAATGATGATAGCTTACTTGCCTTAAATGTGCTCATGACCAGACCTACGTATGTGGTTCGTTATTCTTAATACAATACCTGATGAGGTGTTGTTATGGGATTGAGATTACTCTCTGGTTTCCTCTCCTGTCTGTAATTTTCAGAACATATGTATATTTCTATATCTGATCTGCAAATTAAGTACTTGCCTGAGAACCACATAGTTTAGCCAAAATATTCAACTATTACAAAGAGTGGCTGTTCAAATGACTTGGTGCAACCTTATGTTACCTCCGAGTTCGAGAAATTTAAGAAACTTTGTTTTGTTTTCCCTTTTCCAGTATCATTTTGTGTGATAATCATTTTCAGATTTTAATGGACTGCGTGTTTTAAACATGGTAATAACCAACCTGAATTGTGGGTTTTTTTTATGTGTGGATGATTCAAGATACAATTTTTTTTAAAATAAAAACTATTTATTTGTTTTGGTTTATTTTTTTTCGTTTTTTAACCTCCTAAATTGGTAACATTGAAACAATATTTGAAACTATATTCTGCAATACAACTATCTTGCAGTATACTGTGGATATACTACTTTATTATGGATGTCTACATGAGGCTTCCTACTGTAATGGCAGCCAGTAGCCACCTCCCAATGATGTCCAAAGGGTACCAAATTGAAGTTTGCCAGTGTTCTGCTTCTTTTAGTTGACAGTTGGGATCGTCAGCTGTATCTACACTTGGGCATTGAGTGCCTTCGGTTCCTATACCCTGTCCTTCAAGGACACTTGTCATCAGTTCTCTGTAACTAGTTCTGCCACCACTACTTGTTGGAGCAGTTCACAAGGAATCCATCCCAGCCTTTATCTAGTTCATTCATACATTAATAATTTTAAAATCATATTTTCCTTATTATGTAAATGAGGGTGGAGAGAAAGTGATATCACCCTTGTTACCCCTCCCCTCATGTCTGCATGCATCCCTCACTCACAGGCTGAAGGGGACCGCCAGCACCAGGAGGTACATAGAGGAGAAAGCACCAGGAGTGTCACATACAGGCTGTCAGTCATATGTATTGGAGTATCTCATACACACAGGCTGCAGGGGCCTCCAGAACCAGGAAGTACATAGAGGAGCCAGCAACAGGAGCGTCACATTATATTGGCTGTCAGTCATGTGTATACAAGTATCTCATACACACAGGTTGCAGCGGCTGCCAGAACTTGAAAGTACATAGAGGAACCAGCAGCAGGAGTGTCACATTATACAGGCTGTCATTCATGTGTATACAAGTATCTCATATACACAGGCTATAGGGGGCATGCCTGCCAGCACCAGGAAGCACATAGAGGAGCCTGCACCAGGAGTGTCACATCATTATACAGGATGTTACTCATGTGTATAGGAGTATCCCATACACACACAGGCTGCAGGGGGCGTGGACACCAGAACCAGGAAGCACATAGAGGAGCTAGCACCTGGAGTGTCAAATCATTATACAGGCTGTCAGTCAAGCAGTGTGAGGTGTGACCGAGTCTTCCACTCAGGTCCTCCACTATCTCAGGTTATTTGCATACAACTTTAGGACCTGATTATTTAAGTTTACAGGCAAGTATAGGAACAATGTAGGAATAGGGGCAATGCTTTCTAATTGCAGTTTATGAAAATATATTTAGTTTTGCTTAATTTGCCTGACAGGTTCTCTTTAAACACTTATGATAGTACAGCTCTTGTCAGTAAGGTGTTAACCCCTTAACGACTTGGCCTTTTTTAGTTTTTTCACTTCCATTTTTCACTCCCCACCTTCAAAAATCTATAACTTTTTTATTTTTCCACATAAAGAGCTGTGGCTTATTTTCTGCGTAACAAATTGCACTTCGTAGTGACGGTATTTAATATTCCATGGTGCGTACTGGGAAGCAGGAAAAAAATTCCAAATGCAGTGAAAATGGTGAAAAAACACATTTGCGACGTATTTTTGTGGGCTTGGATTTTACAGCTTTCACTGTGTGCCCCAAATGACATGTCTACTTTATTCTTTGGGTTGCTACGATTATGTGGATACCAAATTTGTATTGGTTTTATAATGTTTTCATACATTTAAAAAAATTAAAACCTCCTGTACAAAATTTTTTTTTTTTTATTTTGCCGTCTTCTGGCGGCAATAACTTTTTCATACTTTGGTGTACGGAGCTGTGGGTGGTGTCATTTTTTGCGACTTTTGATGGAGTTGTCATTGCTATCATTTTTAGGACTGTGCGACCTTTTGATCACTTTTTATAAATTTATTTATATTTTCCAAAATGGCAAAACAATTTCATTTTTGACTTTGGACGCTATTTTCCGTTATGGGGTTAAACGCAGCGAAAAAACGTTATTATATTTTGATAGATCGGACATTTTCGGACGCGGCGATACCTAATGTGATTATGATTTTTACTGTTTATTAATATTAATATCAGTTCTAGGGAAAGGGGGGTGATTTGAATTTTTAGGTTTTTTTATTATAATTTTTTTTTTTTTACTTTTACTATTTTTCAGACTCCCTAGGGTACTTTAACCCTAGGTTGTCTGATCGATCCTACCATATACTGCCATACTGCAATATGGCAGTATATGGGGATTTTACTACTCATTCATTACAATGTGCGGACCCGGCATGCGTCGGGAAGGGGTTAAAGGGGTATTCACATTTTGGCAAAGTAATATTATTGTTTGTACAATGAGAAAATATACAATGTTCCAATATACTTTTTGTATCAATTAACATGGTTTTCTAGATCTCTGCTTGCTGTAATTCTATATAGAAAACTTCTATGTTTACTTAGAGTGGACAGAAATATGGCAGGTGCACAGCTCTTTAGTATCAGAGGGTAATCAGAGCTAGAGCTGTGTGTTGTTATGAGCCATGCACCTGTGTGATGACGGTCAGATTTCTTTCCAATAAATACAATAAATAAATAATTAAGCTTTCTTTGGAATAACAGCAAGCAGAGATCTAGAAAACTAGGAGGAATTGATACAGAAAGTATACAGGCGGTCCCCTACTTAAGGACACTCGACTTACAGACGACCCATAGTTACAGACGGACCCCTCTGCACACTGTGACCTCTGATGAAGCTCTCTGGATGCTTTACTTTAGTCCCAGACTGCAATAATCAGCTGTAAGGTGTCTGTAATGAAGCTTTATTGATAATCCTTGGTCCCATTATAGCAAAAATATTTGAAACTCCAATGGACACTGGGGCAAAAAAAAAAAATTGTCTGGATCTGCAATTATAAAATATACAGTTTTGACTTACATTCAAATTCAACTTAAGAACCTATGGACCCTATCTTGTACATAACCCGGAGACTGCCTGTATTGGTAAATTGAATAACTTTTCATAATGCAAACAATAACATTTATTTGCTGAAATGGGAATACCACTTTAAGGAACCCATATAGATTAAATCAAAGCTTGTGAAACCCACAGATATTATTAGGACAAGCTCTTTATCTAATGCACTTTGGTAGTGTCAATCTGTTCACCTAGCTATCCCATACCATTAACAATGGAGTGATCCAATCTAATTTTAGGACTCAAAGTCCACAGGAGTTGTGTCTCGGGTGCCTAAACAGCCCTTAGTAAGGGCTATTGTTTTACCCTAATAAAAAGGGTGGCATATGCTTTCTGTACGTCATAGGTCATATTAAAATTACAAATGGTACATATATTGTACCCTGTTTATAAGATGCTGACAGGAGCCGAACTAGAAAAGGCAGGGCCCATAGCAGACTTCTACATGGGGACCTTTTCCCCCTTTAAAAAGATATGAATATTTGTACACTCACACTTGTTTATTCAATCACACACATTTATACACTCTTATATACACATGTTTATATACATTTATACACCCATACAGTTCTGTGCTCATACACACACATTTTATACACTCTTACACATGCACATACATACATTTATACACTTAAGCACACACATTTATGCATGCACGCTACATACATTTATACACTTATACAGTATATATACGTATACAAACATACATTTTATGCATAAACAAACACACATATATAGAGAATATATGCATCAAATATACACACACAGCATATAGATACATACATACAGGATTTACACACCATGCACTGTAACCACACATATACACCTCTTTTATACACACATACAAGATATACACATCCATACGTTCATTCACACATATCTATATAATCAGGCAGTCTTCTTATCCTGGGACCGAGTAGCTGTTGACCACATAAGGGAAGTAGAGAGCAGAAAGTAAAAATTAGATATCCAGTCCCGCCGTCCGGCTTTCCCCTCCCCCAACATTTCTAATCTGGGCTGCCGACTCAGGTGTGTACTGTGGAAGATGTGCACTGTTATATATATATTATGCTGCACATTATACAGCACAATATGTATACAATGGCACACGTCTTCCATTCTTTAGTGTGGCAGGTTGGGTGGCCTGGCCCCGGAGCAGCTGCCATGACTGTTACCCCAGTAGTTACACCCCTGGATGCTGATGTTCTCAAACTTTACCGTTTTGCTTTTTTTAAAAGGCGACAACCATTTTACGATTATTTTTCATCCATTCAACATTTCATATTTCTCTAATGGATCTTTTTGGATTCCATATAGTTTCTGATGTGTTATTGAAGGTTACGAACACTTGTACATTCTGACACCTTGAAAATCATAACTGTATCGATCCAGAAAATGAATCTGCACAATTACCAGAAATATACACTTTTTGAAAATGAAGCATCAGCTCCGTTGTGGGAGCTTCAATTATTAATTAGAGTCTCATGTAGCTACTTCTTCAGACTCGGGAATCAAAGCTGAGCATTTGTCCTGTACTACATCAAGTGCAGAACAAAATAACCCCCTGTCCACCATTTATATATGAATTGTTTTATTGATCAGCACTTTTTTCTTTTGACTGTGGCAGGAAGTCATCAATGCTCTGAAGCAGACCTGGCATGTCTCCTGCTTTGTATGCGTGGCCTGTCAAATTCCCATCCGCAACAGCGTCTTCCATTTGGAAGATGGAGATCCTTACTGTGAGAATGGTATGTATTGGTCAAAGAAAGGAAAGCTTCCGCTGGCTCAAAGAAAGAAAGAGATAATAATTGTTCTTTCCTCCCTGTTCTATTCTGTTGTTAATTCAGGTTTTACAGATAAAACTTCTGTAATTGATACTAGTTTAACATTATACCACATAATTCAGAGAATGTCTAGGACTAGAGTGGAAACTAGTAATACAGTGGAATAGTATATTTTCATCTGAGGAATGAGAGCCACACATGACTATGGTTGTTACTAGGGTGATATTGAGATAGAGCAGTGCATTTTCTTTGTAGATCGATGGTCCTGATGATCTGATTTCATTCTAAGGGTCTGCATCTTATCAAGGCTGTTCATGCACTTTTCAGATTACTATCTAGTTATTTCCTCTAGAAATTCATAAAGGTATCAGGTTACTAAGAACAGCAAAAGTACATTTCTGTAGTCTTTACTTGAAATATCATTATCATGCTTATGAAATAGGGTTTTTTGTGTTTCTTAATAATTTTTATGTTTTTGTTAGATTATTATTCCCTTTTTGGTACGATGTGTCATGGATGTGAGTTTCCTATTGAAGCTGGAGATCGATTCCTTGAAGCCCTTGGCCATACCTGGCACAACACTTGCTTTGTCTGCTCTGTAAGTATAACTGATGATACGAATATCCTTATATGTAAGTTTCTTTTACAAGCGTATTAATATAGATACCTTATATACTCGAGTATAAGCCTAGTTTTTCAGCACAAAAAATGTGCTGAAAAACCCAAACTCTGCTTATACTCGAGTCAAAAAAATAAATATATCTAAACTCACCTTTCCGGTGACCCCTGTATATCTTCTGTGCGATCTGTCCGGCAGCGGCGGCAGGCTATATACACTGGGGCAGGGTGCGGCAGGCTATATACACTGGGGCAGGGTCTGGCAGGCTATATACACTGGGGCAGGGTCTGGCAGGCTATATACACTGGGGCAGTGTCTGGCAGGCTATATACACTGGGGCAGTGTCTGGCAGGCTATATACACTGGGGCAGTGTCTGGCAGGCTATATACACTGGGGCAGGGGCTGGCTGGCTATATACACTGGGGCAGGGGCTGGCTGGCTATATACACTGGGGCAGAGCCTGGCTGGCGATATACTGGGGAGGCTGTGACCAATGCATTTCCCACCCTCGGCTTATACTCGAGTCAATAGGTTTTCCCAGTATTTTGTGGTAAAATTAGTGGCCTCGGCTTATACTTGGGTCGGCTCATACTCGAGTATATACAGTATTTAGTTTGCATGCATTTTATTCTTTCTAAAAACTTTTTCTACTAAAATATGGAACACACTTACCCCCAAAAACAGTCTCAAGTTTCATGCCGAACAGTTTTCATTTCACTGTGCTCATTTGTTAGAGAATATGTGTAGTATTCAAGTCTCTACACAGCTTTTTATTTTATTATAAATTGAGAGGGACCTTAACACAGTCAACAATAAAAAAAAAAAAATGGTGTTTTGTGTATGCCTACCTTCTCCCAGTTTCAGTTTACCTGTAGGAGATATTCCTGGGCACACAATCTTCCTTAAAGCAATCCGTTGATCACCAGAATGTAGACACCAAAAGAATCAGATTTACAAAATTTTTATTTTAAATCCATGAAAAATATTCGCAAAGTCAGAGTAACCCATCTTAAGGTGCTTATTGGAGAGTAAAAAAACGAAGCAGCTAAAGTGTAACGCAATCAAATTGAAAGTTGTAAATGTCGTTAAAGGAGGACTTATGTCAAAGAAACCCAGTATTACACAGTATAACAGTGCATTGGTTTGTATACAATAGGACTTCTACATTACACCGTGGGTCAGGGGTAGGTTCCATATACCATTTTTTCTGGGAATGCCTTGCTATAGTCAACTTTTGGAATGAGGGCTGGAAGTTGCATGAACTTTTTCTTCAAAAGATCAGCACTGGTACAGTAGCTAAATACTTTAAACAAATAGCCTTGCCAACTCTTCCTGACTTTCTTCTTGATGTGAAGGCAGTATGCACTCCTTGGTAAAATAAGTTTCCATGAGACACATAGGGGCACATTTACTTACCTGGTCCGGAGGAGTTTCCGAATGCGCATTGTCCGATTCAAGAAGATTGTGCACCCGATTTGTTGAATGTGTCGCTTCCCTGATCAGGTCCACCGGAATTCACCATCTTCCTCCCGGTTTATATAAGTGCATGGCTTGCGACACAATTTTTAAGTAAAATCCTGCAGTTTGTCCAAATGTGGTTTGTCTGACGCCCCCCCCCCCCCCCCATTTGTCGCATGAAGGCCGGCCCGATTGCGACTAAATCCGATCGTGTGCGACACAATCGGCTGATAAATACCTGTCTCAGCGGCACGATCCGAAAACGTCAGAAAAAGAGAGATAAAAATCTTGACCAAACACACGTACCATACAATAATATATTGCCGCTAGGCTACATTAACAAGATGTACTTGAGGTTCTTAGCTACATTTTTATCAAAAGCCCACAGTGACCTCATTTTAGTGGGTCCCCACAATAGTGGTTGTGGCATCACATGGTATCCACCATCACTCTAAAACAGCGCCAGCAGGGACCAAGACCTGTGTCCTGTTTGCCATTTGACCTGTGCCTGACTATTTTAGAGCTTATTAAGATGGTTTCTATTGATCCACTGTGATTACAATATCCTGTGCTGACTTTTACTCCAGACAATGGGACAGAGGAAGATACTGGGGCTCATTTACTAAGGGTCCGCGGACCACACAAACGTCGGATATTTCCGACGATTACTGATTTGCGCCATATTTAAAAGCAGATTGTGGCGCACGTGATCAGATCTTTGGCGCCGACTTTCATGCGACAGTCGGGGGGAGGGCCGTCGGACAATTCATCGGATTCTGGGATTTAACATTCAAAATGTTGTCACAAGCCATGCACTAACATACACTGGGAAGAAGATGGTGAACTCCGCCGGACCTGAGCGGGGAAGCGACACATGCAGGAAATTGGACGCACGATCTTAATGAATTGCGGCAGCTTCAAATCCCCGCCAGACAACACAACTCTGGGGTCTCGACAGGACGGGTAAGTAAATGTGCCCCTTTGTGATAACAATAGAATATATGTCTATATGTATTTATTCACATTGTCACTGTGTTTTTCTTTCTACAAGGTATGTTGTGAGAGTTTGGAGGGGCAGACATTCTTCTCAAAGAAGGATAAACCACTATGCAAGAAGCATGCACACGCAGTGAACATTTGAAGACGCTTTGAAGACCTGAATGTGCCTTATACCACAAATTTACTACAAGGAATTTCTGTAGCCTTCATTACTAAATTTAAGATGTTTGTAGGTTGTACTTCTGGATATACATAATTCATTATATGAGGTCAAATGTCAATTGAGATGTATTCTTGACTATCTAGTACTCTTTTTATGGGTTTCCTCAAAACTTAGCCATGCATTCAATTATTTGGGCCACCCATGTATTATTATCGTGTGGTTAAATGCTGCAGTGCACATGCAGAACTCTTTCTGTTTTAAAGCCAAAAACATCTGTTAAAATCATTAAAGAAATATATGTTGTTTCAACAGTTGTACACATTTGATAAACGGGAAAGCACACTTTTAAGCTTGCAACATGAAAATATATAACTGTTTTAATAGCGAAATAATTTAAGATGTCTGAGTTTCTAAGTTTCATTATTATATTAACATCCAAAACTTAGTTCATTTTTATCTTCCTGGAAAACATTGGGGCAGATTTACCAATCTATAGCACATGGACAATTTTTTTAAGGAAACCAAGTACAGTATTCTGGAGTATTTAGTTTTGTAAATGTGCACCTTTAAACCCTGCTTTCCCAAATTACAGAGGTCAGAAAGTAGGTGTTCTCCTTATGGAGATATTGTCAATTAAGGCCACCTTAAAGGCATGTGGAGACTAAAAGCTATAGATGCTCCACTAGGGAATTCTGGGAAGTATGCAAATAAGTTTTCCAAGCTGTTAAATGGAAAACAATGTGTCCTTTTGCTACCTTGTAAGGCAGCTCCCTTAACACCAAGTATGACCTACAAGAAGTCTAAAAATATGGTGTGGGATTAAGCCAAAACAGTCTGTTCCTTCTGGAATAGATATTCTGGTGGTGCACTTGAAATAGAAATGTTAATCAAGTGTGGGCTGGGGTATATTTTGCTGTAACTAGTTATTTGGCTCAGGTTATGATAAACTTGTTTATCCCCAATTTCGCTCACCTTGTTCTTTTACTTTTTTTTTTTTTAAAGTGCCACTTGTGCCGCAAAAGTGCCAAGGCACAAAATCCATGGCGTGCAACAGAATTTGTGACTTTTCCATTCCTTGTATGCCAAAAAACTGGTGCAAAAGGCATAACACATCTAACAGATGACAGATATTCTTGCTTAAAAAGTTGTTTTTGGAAATACTGTCAATCCTACTGTAACTAGGTGTAAACTAGGGTGTAACTAGGAAAGGCTGGACCCCATAGCAGACTTCTAAATGTGGTACGCCTACCCCCTCAGAAAATATACATATTTATATACTATACAATTTGCAGCCGGATATCGGTCCCCATGGATGTGTATTCACTCACCTAGACCTGTCCCAGTAGCTGATGACTACAGAGGGGATGTACACAGCAGGAATTAGAGATGAGAGATCCCTTGTCCTGTCGTTCTGCTGTCCCCCCGACATTTATTATCTGAGCTGCCGATTCATACTCTGTACTGTGGAAGATGTGTGTTATATACATACTGTGCTGTACAAAATGCATTATAATATGTATATAATGGTACACATCACCCATTCTTTATTGCGTCAAGTCTGATCCCTGTGCCCCGTAGCAACTGCTATGGCTGCTACCGCTGTATTTATGTTCTGTATGAATGGGGAAAGTAGGACTTGCAGGTTTTCTCTGAGTCCTGGTAGCAATTACAGTGGCTTTTCCATGAAAATATTCAAATTAAATTGTTTACCCCAGATTTATGAAACCTTGTTATATTTCATAAATTTCAAGTCACACTTCAGTCCTGATTTTCCACAAAATTGTGAATTCTAAGAACCTCATTTGATACATTTTGTATATATTTCATGTTCACATTCACATCCACTTTTAAAAAGTGGAATAAACAACAAAATATGTACAAAAAGTGGCAAAACAAATGCAGAAAAGGGCCAAAAAGTCGCATAACTTTCATGTGTGACTTTTTTGATGTCAGAATTCTGGAGTCCAAGTTGAGATAATGCTCCCTGATCCATGATCCAGTGTCTTCACCTAGTAAAAAATTTTAATTTAGAATATTAGATGTCTTAAATGTTATAGTCATGTACAGTACCAGATTTACTTTAAGTAAAGAATATGTGGCTCCTAAAACTAAAATATTGGTTTTAGAAAAATTCACCATTGTTTGAGTTGCTAATATATCTGAAATAATTACATTTGTAAAGATCTGCATTTATTTGCAGACAAGTAGGTGATAGTAAATGTTTTCTTGTAGAATAGTAGTATATGATATTAACTGTACTTTCATAGAGTGCAGCACATAGATGTGACCATTGTTTATTAAAAAAAACAAGGTAAACAAAAATGGAAATACTATAAAGCATAGACAGCTCATAGTAAGAGTCTGCAATGGTAATAGAGATCGGACACATAAGTAAATATAAGATGTTATGTAAATATATTGGGAGTCTTCAGTTATTAGACTATGACTGCTGGCCTCTACACTCTGGAGCATTAGACTTGACATGCTCAGCAAAACTGCTCTAGAAAATAGTCGAATTTTTTTTTTTTTTTTTTTGCTGTGTTTTTTTAGCTATGCAATAAATGTTTTATATATTTTTTTTAATCACTATCAAATTATATTTTGAGAGAATAACCCCTCCTGGATAACGGCATTTTATTAACCGTACGTAGCTTGTTCTGTACATTCCAGCCCACATCCAATACAGTAGGTGTTATTAATCTTATAAACATACTTAGGCACTGAATTGCCTGAAGTTGATTTTATAAAACGGGTACAAGCATCATCCCATGTAGTCTGCAGGGAAGGTCCCTTCCACAGACTACCTGATCTCTCCTTACTATTAAGCCTCATGCACATGAACCTGAAGTTCACTTCATGAACCATTCACTTCTATGGATGCCACAGCCTTGTGCATGAGCTAACCGCCCAAGCCGCAAAGGTGGGACAGATCTTATTCGTGCCCAAATTTGGGGCTTGGTCAGTCATTTTCTATTGTCAACAGCACATGAACTCACCTACCAATTACACAAGGGACACAAAAAACATTCTACAAGATTGTTGGAAGTAGTGCACAGGCCCCAAGCTATTCAACAGCTACAAAGGCTTAAAGATACTCACAAATACTTAAAGAAGCCTTAAATGTTCTTTGTCACCAATTCTTTACCAACTTTTAAGTTATTTACAACCTGGTCAGTATTAGGCTCATATATGCTAAATACGGCAAGTCTTGATTTTATTAGATGTGAGAATTTAAAAAAAAAAAAGTTCCAAGAACTAATTTCGTACAATTGCATATTTGTGATGGAGAGGCATTATTAAGATTTGAGTGACCATGATTTTTGGTACTGAGTGACCATGATAAATTGTATATTGCAGATATATAGTACATGATTTTACCAGGCCTAAAACAGTGAGGAAAAAAATAAGATTGTATCAGTGCATCCAGAGGTCTGCTTTCTTTTGTTGTTACTGCATAAATCTGTTTCATGCCACAGTTATTCAATCTCTATTATGATTAACTATTGAGCTCAGATGAGATTTGACACAAAAACATTGCAAATTGTGCTTGGTGTAGTTTGCCTGTGTAATGTGCAGGGTGCATCTGATTCATGAAATGTGACACACCTTCTTTAATGAATCTGGCGCCCCCTGCACGGCTCTGACAGAGTGCACCAACTTTTTTTTATGCACCTTTATCATAGAGCGTGCAACACAATTCTGTCAGACACTGCATGATGAATGTGGCGCATGGTCCGTGGTGCACTGGAACAACCCCTTTCAGTGCAGAATTTTGTGTTGTATCGGGTATAGAGCCCTTAATAAATACATTTGCAAGCATTTTGCACTGAAAAGAATGTGCAAAGTCAGAGAAACAAACTGGTGCAAGGGCTTTAAAAAATTTAGGCCATGTGCTCTGCCCTGAATGAATGCAGCCCCATAAACCAATAGATGTAATTAGAGATGTGCTGCCAAAGACGGCGCTATACTACAAATTGTTCCAAACTGACAGTCATCATATGATACAAGGAGTCCCTTCTTCCCAGCTAAACATCTGCGCAAAATTGTTTTTAAGGACCGATTAATGTTCAGTGCAGCCACCCTTTTTTTCAGTATCCACTTTCTCAAGGTAGTATCACATGTAGTGAAGCAAAAAAAAAGTTTGTGTTCTAAAGTAAGCTTCAGTGCTGCACCTTCTGCAAATTTACAAATCCATTTCAGACAATTGTCCCTTCTTATACTTCAGCCCTGTTCACTTTTTGTTTTACTCTTGAAATTTTTACTTTGTGCCAAAATAATTCCCTAGTCTGTAACTTACAATATATTCAAAATTACAATAATGAACCTGTAACATGTATATTTTGTATAAGTTATGTTGCACACCTACACATCATTTGTTGTACTTGTACTTCTACCAAAACTGTTAGAGAAATCTAAGAAACTGGTTTTATATTTTTTCTCTGGTGTAAACTTTTTGCAACATATTTGTTTAGCTTGAATTTTGTGAAAATCTAAAGCAATTTATATATGTTAATTTAATTCGTAAATGAACACATTGAAATACAAACAACTGAAAACATACAGGATTTTATGAAAAAGGTAGAAAAATGTACCTTGTATACAAAGCCAATACAAAGCAGACGTGTGAAATTATAATTTCATCAGATTTTATTCCGTATGCTCTGACTCCTAAAGCAGTAATGGAACCAGGTACACCAATGGAATACAACACAAACTGTAGTAATACCTTATATAATCAAGTATAAGCTGACCCGAGTATAAGACAAGGCACCTAATTTTAGCACCAAAAACTGGGAAAACCTATTGACTCAAGTATAAGCCGAGGGTGGGAAATGCATTGGTCACAGCCTCCCAGTATATAGCCATCCAGCCCTCAGTAATATATAGCCAGGCAGCCCCCTGTAGTATATAGCCAGCCAGCTGCCTTTGCTAAATAGCCAGCCCCCTTTAGTATATAGCCTGCCAGTCACCTTTTACTTTATAGCCAACCATCCCCCTTTAGTTTATAGCTTTTAGTATATATCCAGCCATCCCCCAGTTTGGGCAGCACAAAAAAAAAAATAAAAGAAGTACTCGCCTTTCCAATGCCGCAGGGAGCTCCTCTTCTTGCTTCAGCGACAGGTCCAAGTCCGTACACGCGGCCCGGCCGGCACACACTGTGATGTCAGTGGAGGCAGACATCGTAGCTATGCACACGCTGCACACAAACCTGCCTCTGTCGCCGGAACAAGAGAAGACCTGCAGGGGGCGCCGAAAATGTTAGTTTTTAGTAATTTTTTTCTTGACCAGAGTATAAGCAGAGTGAGATTTTCAGAATGTTTTTTGTGCCGAAAAACTCGGCTTATATTTGAGTGTATACGGTAATTAGGCACAATTACAATTGGAATTTATTAAACACAGAACTTGCAATATTTACAATATTTACAAAATTCTCTATTTATGTAACAGGTGAAATACTTCCTTTTTATCCTAGATATTGCACTGCAGCATGACCTATGTTACATCTGTTTTATATAGGACCCACTTACATGCTTTCTGTAAATTATTTGTGTTGTTTAGGACCTAAACTCTGGGCAGAAAGTTATTTATCAGACAGCAGTTACAGGAGTTGCAGTCAATTTGCCTGTATAGTGAATAATGAAAGTCTCAAACTATGAAATACTTTATACTTTACTTTTGTGTATATCACTTGTGTTGTGCGTTTTACTTTTGTCGATGTCTCTAATATTCTGTTTTCTTCCCATGTCTGCGTTGGTACTAGACTTGATTTTTTTTGGGTGGTGGTGTTTGTCTTTATGAAATAATGTTCTGAGTGAAAGTGCACATTATCTAATTAAAAGCATTGGTGGAACAGTTACTCTGGTGTTTTATTTGCATAAATACAAAAGATTTTGAACTACTACTTGTCTACTTCCTTGCCATTGGGAGTTATTTAAAAAACTGCAAAGATTGAACTGATGTTATTTTCTCAGAGCAAAATCTGGTACTAACACATAATAAAATGATGCACTTAAAAGTAATGGGCATCTCTAAAAAGACATGAAAAATAGTGCCTGCTAATAACATAAAATAGCTGCCAGTTTTACACCAATTTTTAGCTGTAATGGGGTGATAAATCTCTAAGGCTACATACACATGACCATGTGCTCACCGGGGTCTGAACCCTTGCTTGGCCTATGGCCAGGTGTAGAAGGGGGAGGATGATCGCTCCTCATCCCCCCTACCCATAGAAAGCCGAACTTATGTATGCAAATCCGGCCATTAATAAGACATGTCCTCTATTGCTCAGGGCGGCCGCCCTGCTCAGTCACAGTGAGACCATGCATTAAAAACAGCATGGAACAACAAGGGTAAAAGATACTGCCACTATAAACTCAAAATGTTTGGTTGCTATACACAACAAGCCTGCTGTATTTGCCAGGATCCGATCCCGTATTAGACTGCTTGTAAACTACCTATACAAAATTGTTGTTTGTCTATGTCCAAAATCTATGGCTGCAATGGCCGTATTAGTGGGCCGTGTGTAATCCATATTATACCAGTGTCACAAAACTGATCCACATGTTCCTGGGATTCAGCTAGGTCAGCCCATAAGGTCATGTGATTCTTGCCCAGCAGCCAACTACAAAATCGGCCAGAAAATCTAGTACAACCATGTTCAATTGGTTTTTTTGTGGGTTTTTTAATGTTTTACTGCCACCTTGACCTGAATGGGACATGTTCTGGGTTTTTCCCATGGGCAGTTGGCTCAGACACAGGGCTTAGGAATCCTCAGCAGTGAGCATGAGCCCATAGCAATACATGGAGCTGTGAGACAGCTACAAAAAAAACACCTTAGCCCCTGAGGAAAAGTCATGTTCAGGAGGGCTAAAAGTAGGTAGTTCATTCGATGGACTACAAAATATTCAATATTTTACATGGTTAAATTAACAACAGAAGGACACAGCCTAAAATGGCCTTCAGGACAAAAGCCTATTTTTCAGACCTGACATGTATAATTTTGTTTGATAATAAGTTAATGTGTTCTGAAGTTACCTATGTTATTTTGAGACAGTTTTTTCATGACACATTGTGCTTTATGTCAGTGGTAAATGTTAGTTGATATGATTCATGTTTTTTATGAAAAAGGGGAAATGTAGCAAAAGAATCAGCAATTTTCCTAATTTACGGTAAAATGTTTTTTTTTTTTAAATTTAGCCCTGATCACTTATATTCAGTAGCCCTAACCACTAGTCCTAATCACACAAAAAAAGGGAGGGGTCGGAGTGGGTTTTGGGGGGGGGATATTTGAATGTGAGGGGGCACTTTTAATACACTGAGGGCCAGAGATTTGGTACACGGCTCTGATTCTGTCACAAAATATGACAGAATAAGACCCAGGAACTAGCTCTCCCCTCCCTCTTGAACTGGGATTGGTCAGGCTGGATTCGCTGACCAATCACAGTGATCGTCCGGCAGGGACAGCTGTGATTGGTCCCTGGCCCGATGTCAGTGAGGATCAGCTGTCGTCACTGACTTTTCAACATGTGTTTACACATGGTGACGGTTTCAATGTATGACGATTATAGATTGTCTTTTTGCACGAAGTACCCGCTGAAAAAGACTATCTTTATCGCCTTGCGTCATTAAGGTGTTAAAAGAGTAACTACATAAATACAGACAAGCTGACTTGGTTCAGGTTGTTTCAAGATTTTTAGTCCACTGCCGGAACTCCTTCAATTTTTACACCTGTTTGTTCTATGGCACTACCTGAAATGTGATTGGATCCACAACTACAAGGATGCCCATGGGTGAGCTGTATTGGACTTTTTTTTCAATAAATTTGCTTCTGTTAGCTCCTATGATATCTCACATAAGAATTTACTGTAGCAAAAATTTTGAAACCATGATTTCTACAAATTGGTGAAACCATGTCAAGCTCAATATCAAAAGCAGATGAATTTCCTTTCTAAGTTTTTGTTATATTATCCTTTATGGACATACTGCTGGTGACCTATATGGAGACAATATTTCTGTAGCACTAAAAAGCTCAACTGTCTCATAGCAATTGTAGATTGAAAATAATTCCCATATTTGTTTTCATGTGTGCTTGGCAGGTGCACCTTAACACCACAAGATAATTTAATGTTGACATGTGGAGATTTAAACGTGTATTTTACTTTATTTAGTTATGGACATTTTTGCCATAATTTAATTTTTCAGAAGCAGATCAGCCAGAAAAACCACATTCTACCCCATGCTACATATATAGTCTGACAAAGAGAAACCTTCACCATCATTTAGCGATGTCAACATCTAAGTAATACAGTCTTATGGGAAATACAGTAGACACAAATAGTATTATGTTGCTAAACTTTTATCGATCACATATTTTTTAACCTATACATTACAAGAGGTAAAGTGTATCTTTTCTTTCAACATGATTTATAAATTAATAAACAAATAGTAATATTTGATTTCAAAATGTAGAGATCAATTCATTCCTGAACAGGGCAGAAGTGGACAAGATGCTTCTTCCAAAAATTGTGCCTATGTTGTGCTGTTAGTCCCTATTTTGCCTACGTTAAGTAAAGGAGCTGAGCAGCTAAATGATTACATTGGGGGACAATTTTTAACTTCATTCCTGTTGAGTTTAATTTCAATTTCCTTCGATTGGGTCCTTTTTTTTTATAGCTTATCGGTTACAACTTTTTTGGAAATACACCTGAACAAAACTCCTTTACACAGGAATCTCCGCTACTCTGACCCAAAAAATGCCTTGGTTTTGAGTCGGTATTTTATCCACATACCTCAATCATTTTTTTTTGTATGTCAATGCAAATGGGCTCATAGGAAATAAAGGGTCAGTATGCTTTCCCTGGAAATCTTAAATATCACACTGAAGGAAAAAAAAGGGTTGTGTGGAAATTGTCCAGAAACTCTTAGCATAAAAATGCTTGTTTGTATCTTGAGTCTCAAGGTGAATTTTCAGCAAAGCCATCTTGCTAACTTACCAAAAAGCCTTGGTACAGTTATTAATCAGCAAGATATGACGAGCATGATATGAATATCATGGAGGCATGGTGGGGGATATGTATGAATCTGTTTATTCCAGAAAACTGGAGTAATTTGCACCTTAAATGCTGTGCACCACATTTACTGAAGGTTTTAAAACCTTTTAGGCAGGTTTTCGATTCCTCCAGAAAAGAGTTGTGTCCTCATTAAAAGGGGGCATGGACGTGAAAATTCAGTGTGTGCGCCAGAAAATTCAATATTGTGGCATAGAAATCTAGACCAACTAATAGGAGATGCAAAGTATTTTATACTGCACCAGATTTATCATCCAGCATCAGACACAGGGATTAATGTGGTGAAGCAGAGAACTGTCTCTATATACTCTGCAGTGGTCTAAAGTTGCACACATTAATGCATCTTCCCATTGTTTGATAGCTGTCCTTGCTGGAGCATGAGGTGAAATTGCTCACTGGGGTGCAAAAGGGGCATGTCCTTATTAAAAGCGATATGTCCTCAGAGAAAGGGCCATATCCTAAATTTCAGGGAAAAAATTGTGTACTGTGCCATCCACTGCATATTTGGGAACTATATAATTGTCCTTTTACAGAAGAAGAAATGTGCAGCAGTTCCTTAGCCACTGCATAGATAGACGTGGTGAAAATGAAATAAAAGCCATAAACCTATAACAAAGTGAAATCTATAGTAGACTGTGTTCCTGGTTCTTGCTAATAAAGTTCTTTCATTGTTCATGACATTATTGCTTATGTGTGTACACCATGTATAAGTATATTCTGTCAGTGTTATTACTACAAACTGTGTTCTTCTAGGAGTGTCAGTGGTTCTTTAGATTAAAGTGACATTGATACGGCAAGTGCTGAAGTTCTGTCAATCTTGTGTGTCACAGAAAATCCAAGTGCAAACTTTGCATTCGGGCTGCTGTCAACTATTGCTTAAGAAAATCTAATTCTTTACAAGGCTGACTGACTACTAACTTAGCAGCATGTTTCCATCTTCCATCTTCTGTCAGCTTTAAAATGTAAGTTCTATTAATGTTTTACATGCCCCTCTCCAATTTCCCCAAATAGTCTGCAATTGGGTGGAGGGCTGGGGTGCTTACGAGTTCCATATTAAAGTTAAATTTAGCTCTATTTTCTATTAGTAGCTAATAAGCTGCAACTCTAACAAAATCTTGATTCTATCAGAAACACATAGCTGTAATATATTAGTGTTCTGGTGTTAATTAAGGAGAATTACCAGGAATAGTTTTCCTTGTAGAAATTTATCACCCATACCCGCATTACTGATGGTAGAATAGGAGTTACTGAAAGAATGCAGCTTCTACTCATAACCAACTTATTAACAAGGTGTCAAAAATTCCTCTGAGGATTTCAACAGTAACCATGCAGTACTGAACACACCAAATGTGCTCTGTGTATCACTGGCTCCAAACAGGAAAGTGTCTGCCCAGTATATGCCTGAGTAAACACTTATAACCAGCATAACTCTTAAGCGTATATCCCGCACAACATTGTTAAACCTGTTTGCTATATGTGAGACTAGCCCACAGAACTATTGTATAAAATTTTTAATATAGCATTTATTTTCATATACTGTAAATTTATATTTAGAATTTTTCTATCAATTAAAACATTTAAAAACACATTTTTTAACCCAGCCTATTTCGACCTTTAGGCCAACGTAAGTGCTTATAGCTGTGTCACTGTAAGTAGCTTTGGAATGCTTTAAGATATTGAGGGGATTTTGAGATTGTGACACATTGTACTTCAAATTAGTTTAAAAATTCGGATGATATCTTTTGTTGTTTAGTTATGAAGAAAAATGGAAATTTGGAAAAATTTGGAAAAACAATTTTACTGAAAAAAACTAATTCGCAGAAAATCTTGTTCATTTTAGCATCACCATCTTTTCAAAAGCATACCTTTTTTATTTTTCGAATGACGAATCAGGTTAAGGGCTTATTCTTTGCGAGAAGAGTTGTTCTTTTTAGTAGTCTTACCATATATAATCAAATATAAGCTGACCCGAGTATAAGCCGAGACCCCTAATTTTAACAGAAAAAACTGGAAACACCTATTGACTTGAGTATAAGCTAAGGTCACGGCCTCAGTATATAGCCTGCCAGCCCCCTATACTCGAATATATACAGTATTTTAGAGTTCAGAACATTTCTTATTACTTTTTAGAGTATTTTTTAAAGGGTATTAATTAAAAAATTATCGATTTTTCAGAACGTTTTTTTGCAGGGGTTTTTTCGGCGTTTACCTTGAGGGTCCAGTAACGATTCTATTTTATTATACAGATTGTTATGGAAGTCGCAATACCAAATGTGTATCTGTTTTTTTTATACTTTATTAGGTGTTTGTATGGGAAAGTGACATTTTAGGGGCTTATATTTTTATGTATTTTTTTACATTTATTTTAATAAATAAACTTTACTTTTTTTTTACTTATACAAACTTGATTGCTGGTTCAAGTCCAATACACTGCTCTACAATACTTATTCATTGTAGAGCAGTGTAAACTGTTTGAGCAAGCAGACACATGCGCAGACAGTTAACAGTCAGACCATGAAGGGATCTGACTGCTGAAGACATCAGGCAGCCCAGAAGAGGGTTTGGATTCCCCCGATAAATGGCATGGGGGATCCATAGATGGAGGACCCTTACACGCCGCGGTCATGCTTGGCCACGGCGTTTAAGGGGTTAACACTCACCTACGATAGCGGGTGGTAGAGCTCTGTTCGGGAGCTGGTGCCAGAAGCGGTACATAGTTCAGTTATTTTTTGGCTGTTATATCTGTATAGTCCATAGCCAATTACCAATTAAATTATTTCTCCCTATATGAAGGTTAGTGCTAGGTTTGTATCATCATACAGGGGCGTAACTAGGAGAGATTGGGCCTCAATCGCACACATTTATACACTCAAATATATACACACGTAAAGATGAACACTCATACACGCATCAACATGCTGTTACATATATACGAGCATGTATTAACTCAAACACACACACATATATGATGCATATATTGTATACAAACTTATAAGTGTTTATAATATAAATTATTATTTATAATAATCGCAAATGCTAGTGTATGGCGGCGTACCCACTGCTGCCAGCTACTTTTCACACAGGAACAGTCACCAGCTGCGCTAATTTGCACACCAGGCAGGACCTGCCTTAGAATATCGTATGCAGTGCAGAAACAGAGGGGCATTGGAGCGCCCAAAAACCAACATATAATAAATACCCCCGATAAAGTATATACACACACAGTATATACACATTCATACATGTAAACAGGCGTACAGTATATATACACATACCTACAGTATAAACACACCATATGAACATACACTGCATATACATACTGTAATAGGGTGGCTGCCAGAGCAGCACTCATAGCTGGAAATGGGACATTTCCCACCCAAGAAAAGCTGGGTAGGTTCCTCTAGAACTCAAGTAATAAGGAGAAATTAGCATCCAGCTGGAAGTCCTGCATAAGTACCTGGTGCAGACTTCCCACACTGGCTCCACCATGGGGAAGACAGAGACCATGGCAAACGCCTGTGGAGCTGTGGCAATTGTGAGCTGTTACATGTTTGATGAGTTTCTGTGGTGCCTGGCAGGAGGCCAGCGCCTTAAGAAACAGGGGATCTCTGTGTCTAGTTAGTGCCGGAGAGGCTTAGGCTTTATTTTTGATGTTTTATTTATTTTGTATTACTGCCAAATAAAATGGGTTGAGGTCAGTTGTACCCAAAATAAAAGTGTTGATTTGATAAACATTAAGACTTTATTAGGTGAGTATCATGACAACACACTTTGACGCTTTGTCAGGCTTATGAAGAAGTGTTATAGTGGTAGTGAGATGTTTAGACTAGATCAACCATTTATTACATAGAGTATTAGAGTATTTATTACATAGAGTATTAAGGTGTTCACCTTAGACTACCATCCACAAAGGCAATAGTGGTTGTAGGAGGAGTTAAGTACAAACTATGACAACAATAATATTAGGGATAAATGAACAAAAAGAAAAAGGGGATAAAAAGACAAAAAAGAGACAAGCAATGATCGGCAGTTTGATGTTCAGTCTGTGGATGGGACTTGCAGGGACTGGTTAGGTGGGGGGCGCAGGTTACTACTGTTTGGGTCTTGTTTGTTGAACAGCCTGATGGCAGCGGGGAGGAATGACTTACGATAACGCTCCCTCTCACACTTGGGGTGAAGCAGTCGGTCACTGAATGTGCTCCCCAATGCCACCACAGTCCCTCTCTTCCCTACCCGGCACAAACCCCAACTGGGTTTGTGAATCAAACCAGGGACCAGTGACTAAAGGTGCATTGCAATAATCTTAGAGTAGATCTTAGATCAATATTTATTAAAGAAATGGGCCGAAAATTAGCACAGTGGGAAGCATGCTTCCCTGGTTTGGGGATAACGGCAATATGCACCATCAATGACTGGTCCTGAAAGCAAGCCCCCTTTGCAATAGCATTGTAGGAGAGTAGAAGTGAGTCTGCAATGTCCCAGGTGAGCAATTTAAAGAATCTAGTGGAAAATCCTTTAGGGCCAGGGCTTTTCCCAATTTTCGGGATTTTTCGATCTGAATTGTATCACGATAATTGGTTATAACTTCGGAACGCTTTAACATATCCAGGTTATTTTGAGTTTGTTTTCCCATGACACATTGTACTTCACGTTAGTTGTAAAATATTAGTGATAAGTTTTGCGTTTCATTCTGAAAAAAAATAAGAAATTTGACAAAAGTGTGTAAAATGTCTTCATTTTCGAAGTTTAAAATGTTCCGCTTTCCAGAGAAGAAATAAAACTACCTAAAAGGCTTGATAATTAACATTTAAGGAATGTCTGCTTTATATTGGGATGATATTTTATGCGTCCTCTCCTTTTTCTAAGATGTTATGAGGCGAAGAACTTTAGGTGCAATTTTTCTCATTTTCATGAAAATGGCCAAAACTCACATTTTGTGTGACAACTCAGCTTCCGAATGACTTTGAAAGGCCTAAATAATAGTAAAACCCCATAAATTACCCCACTATAAAAACCCCTCACCCCTCAACGTATGTAAAACAACTTCTATTAAGTCTATTAACCCTTTAAGTGTTTCACATTCACAGCAGATGACATTGTCACAATGTACAGGCTATAAAATTTACATTTTTTTTGTAATGTGAATATATGAGGCTTATTATTTGCGGGGTGAGAAACACTTGTAAAAATAATTCATTTGGGGATCTATAGCTTATTCATGAGATTTTATTGACTATTTCAAGGGGGACACAAACAAAATCATAAATTATTATTTTGGACATTTAGCACTTTTTCCCCCTGCTGATCATAATGAAAAACTAATATTATATCTTTATTCTCTGGTTCACTACGGTTACGGTGATACCTCATTTAAATAGTTTTTCTTATCTTTGCTCAATTTTACTGAGCAAAACCAATATTTTAGAAAATCGCATTGTTTTTACTAACGACAACTTTACAGGTCCATAAATTCAGAATTTTTCTGTTGTCAGAACTGGTTGAGGGCTTATTTTTTGTGTAAAGAGTTGTTGTTCTTTTCAGTCGTATCATATTAAAGCACATAATTCCTTTATGTTGTTCACCGAGCGGGTTCAGTATTGATTTTGATTTATTGTACAGTTTAACACGGACGCAGTGATACCAAATATGTACGTTTTTTTGGTGTTTTTGTGTTTTATATACTTTTAATTTATGTGCAACTGGGGAGATTATGGGACTTTTATTTATTTAATTATTATTGTAAAATGATTCTACTTTTTTTTAACATTTTTTACACATTCTATATTTTGGCTTGAACAAGCATTCATCCGATCGCTTGTTCAAGCCCTTATACCGCAATACACTTGTATTGCAGTGTATAGTGTAAGTAACTGAGCATGCTATACAGTTAGTGCCAGGTCTGGGCTGTGGCATCACAGCCCGACACCGGCAACAGCGAGACATGGTGTCCCGAAATCTTCTTATGATGTGCCGCCGTAGAAAGACGTCGCTGCAGAAGAAGTACCCTTAATGACCGCTGTAGAATCCCAATAGGGTGGTCATTAAGGAGTTAATAACCAGGGTAAGCTCTTCTGGTGTAAAGTCATCCTTCAGACCCTAGGACACTGACTCAGCGATAAGGGAGGGAGCAAATTTAGATAGGTAAGCCATCATGGCCTCTGATCTATTGGGACATGAAGAGACAGGGAGGTTGTAGAGGGAAGCATAACACTGTTGGAACTCTTCAAGGATGTCAGAGGGTGTCCGTAAAACCCCTTTAGAAGGGGGAATTAATGGTCATAACTCTAGAAGACAATAAGTGTGGGTACAACGCTCTGGACAACCACCTCCCTCATTCAAAGAACCCATAATGTAAGTGATCCCTAGCGCAAAGGGTTTTCTGATCAAGGATCCGCAGGATCTACTTTCTAATAAAGGATATCTCTGCCCGCAATGTATGAGATCTCTGGCAATTATTAGACAACTCCAGTGAATCTAGACTGGCAAAAAGGGACTTTAGGTATTTTCCCTCTTTATCCTAGCCCTTTGAGATATGAACACCCCACATGATAGGGGTATTGACATGTTCAATGGAGTTTAAAGACTTAAATCTACGAATAGTGTTTTTGATTCTCAGTCAAACAAACTGCGTCCTTCAAAGGAGGTTGCCTTCTTTCATGCTACAATTACTTATATATAAAAAAAATATATATTACAGCAACCAATATTATTTTATAGTTATGAATATAGCATGCATGAAGTTTATAGAAAATAGAAGTAAGTGAAGAGGCTTTCATTTACCACTGGTCTGTTATTCTCCTCCATAATGGAAGAACATAATGGAAACCCCTATAACCAGTGGGGGGCCCACAATCTCTATGCAGTCATGGACCTAAGGTACCCTTAATCCGACACAGCTGGGCCGAAGTTTCACCTTCCAAACAAGACCCAGCTAAAATAACAAAGTATTTGCTTCAGAACAACTCTGTGACGATTCTTGACTTGAGCATCTCTGGAGAGACTGGACAGAGAACTTGGCTTTCCACCAATGTTCACCATCTACCTGAGGGAACTGGAGAGGATCTGCAAGGAAGAAGGGTCAAGGATCCCCAAATCCAGGTGTGAAAAACTTGTTGCATCATTCACAAGAAGACTCATGGCTGTACTTCTACTCAATGCTGAGCAAAGGATCTGAATAATTATGGCCATGTGATATTTCAGTTTTTCTAAATTGGCAAAAATATCTGTATTTATGTTTCTTTTCAATGGGGAGAAGAGTGTCCATCAATGAACATAAAAAATTACTTTTTTGATCTTACCAATTGGCTTCAATGAAACAAAGAGTATAAAATTTAAAGGGATCTGAATACTTTCCACGCCCACCAAGCTTGTGCCCCCACACACACTATATAATCCTACCACCTATTCCCCTACACTTTATCATGCCATTTCCATGTTTTCTGTAGCTTGTACTTGTGCTCCTCTTTGTGGCCCTCACTTTATAATTTCCCATTTTTGTGCTCCCCACACACCTCCTTTCCAGTATTCTTACTATAAAAGTATAGTTCGGGACCATAACTGTTCACCACCAAAATCTTTTTAGCAACTATAAATGAATGATATCTCATTGTTCCAAGAGAAAGAAACAGTGTTTTGTGCCACATTCATCTTTGCGTATCAAGCACAGAAAATTACACTTCAAGGGCTGAATTAGCTTTTAACATTAGCACAATAACGTGTTTCACAATTTGCAAAGGGCCATTAAAACTGTCTGCAGTGTTTTAGAGTGTCTCAAGCAAGTTTATTTTTGGATGGGAAATTGTAAATCATTATCATTGTATTATATGGGTGGGCGTTGACTGTGAAGTCTAACCAATCTATAACATTATAAAGTCAATGATAACTAACCTATGAACCTCATGGTTTTTTAACATTAACCTATATGGAACATGTAGCCACAATCTTTCATATTTACTTGTCCTTCAGGGTGGTTTCCATGTCTTTGTGTTAATAACTTGTATGATATGCACATATGCCCCAGCTACCTTTCAAAGGGCTAGTGAACTTGCCATGAAAGCATCTATCTTTACAGTCAATAGTTTTTCTCCTTCTGAGAATATGCTAAAATGTCGAACATACAAAAATTTACATGCCACTGATACTCGCCATCTCATAGAAACCTTGCGGTCATCACTCTTCCATCTCAAGCTTTTCCTGTCCTGGCTACTTATCATTACAATCACACTCTCAAAAGTGTCCCTTCCATCTGAAACTTTCAATACAGACATTGACAAACTTGACTATTTCTCCAAACCATTTTCTTTAGTAGTTCTTTCAGTGCGCCAAAAGTCTGTGGAAAAAATCAAGCACATCATTCCAAATTTATGTTTCAAATGTAAAACTCTGCCTTTCCCAAACAGGTCTATTTTTCCAATCTAATTTTTAATTTTCCGCTTTTATCTGCAGTATTTCCTTCCTCCACATTATTATACAACAATTACTAAAAAATGTTGTCCCTGCAGCCCGCTAGTTTCTTACCTCCCGTTCATCACAAAACTTCTGGAAAATAATCTCTCTGCTGACTCTCTTCCTGACCCATTACAATCTTATTATCACACTATGTCCTCCATTTTAGCTTTTCTTTCTAATGTCTCCAGTCATCTTCTCACAGCCAACGGTGAATATTCTCGATACCGTGGACCACCAGCTCTTTCTCAGGATAATTCACTCCATTGGCCTTTACTGTCAAGACGTTACTGTCTCGGTTCCCTTCCTATCTCTCTTACTACATTTTCAGTGTATCTTTTTCTTTTCTCTCTCTTTTCTTTCCCTTACTGTCAGGGTTCCTCATTGCTCAGTTCTAGGTTCTTCTCTCAGAATTTACCCTTTTCTGACCATAGAAACCTTTAAATCTCTAATTCTCACTCCGACTCTTTCCATGTGGAAAGCACTTGGACGTTTCCATTCAGTGGCATTCAGTGCACTAGTTGCCCATACCATTTTCCATTCAATTTTAATTAATCACCTTCATCCAAATAGCTATTCATGGTCCTGCGTCTCTCTACCTCTCGTCCCTCATCTAAGTCTACCTTTTCCCATGAGCTGCATTACCTCGAAGTAATGTTTGACCCAGCTGGCAGCCAAGCAGTTGTGGTGGTAGGCAAGAGCATGGGAGCCGTAGTATTAGCACCTGGGAGGGTTAATCATTTCCAAGATGGTGCCATTATGGTTACCTTGAGCTCTGCTGATACTCCTAGTGAATTTGGGGGCGCCCTGGTAGCTGGAGTAATCCTCTAGGGCTCTCTCTAGTAGTGGTCCCTGTGTGTTATTGTGTGCGGAGGCCCTTGTGTTGTTTGGTGGTGTGGATGAAGGGACATTGGGATTGCAAGCACTAATCACCCACTTGGCTGTGGAACATCTAATTTTAAAGGATATAAACGAGTTCCTAAGCACTATGCCCCTTCGTAATGTCATAAATTCACTGCTAAGTATACTGCCAGAGTGTGACTTCCATACAGGTACAGTGGGTATAGAAAGTATTCATACCCCTTTAAACTTTTCACTGTTTGTTACATTGCCACCAATTGGTTAGATCAAAAAAGTAATTTTTTCCTAATTAAAAGACATCTACCACCAGGATCAAGGATTGTAAACCAAGCACACTTGTATGTGCCCCCTTTGGTAGGAT
Organism: Engystomops pustulosus; assembly: GCA_019512145.1. Lineage (NCBI taxonomy): Eukaryota > Metazoa > Chordata > Amphibia > Anura > Leptodactylidae > Engystomops > Engystomops pustulosus. The sequence goes on along the minus strand of CM033641.1, from coordinate 102,426,404 downwards.
ATGCTCTTCTTTCAGCTTCATATAGCCTAAAAAGGAGTTAAAAATTATGCTAATGAGCCTGAGGAGCTCCAATCTCCATTAACACCTGTTGAGCCCAAAGTCCCTCAGACTCATTTGCATAATTTTAAAAGCCTTCCTAATGGTAGATGTCCTTTAATGTACACTCTGCACCCCATATTGACAGAAAAAAACAGAAATGGGGATATTTTTCTAATTTGTTAAACAAGAAAAATGTAAATAACACATGGTAAATATTTACACCATTTGCTCAGTATTGAGTAGAAACACCTTTTGAGCTAGTACAGTCATATGTCTTCTTGGGAATGATGCAACAAGTTTTTCACACCTGGATTTGGGGATGCTATCCAGTTCCCTCAGGTTGGAAGGTGAACTTTGGTGGACATCCATTCTTTTTTTTTTTTTTTAAACTCTTTATTTGATTTTCTTATTCCAAAAATTACACACATTTAACAAAAATATATTTCCTTACATGTCCACCCCTAACTCCCCCCCCCCTCCAGACAGGGTCCAAAAAATGCAAGAATCTCTATTTTCCTTATCTATTTTCCTTTCTATATAATGAGCCATCTTTTTTTCCATATCTGCTTTTTTTAATGCGTTCTAATTGCCTTTCCCACTCCTTTATTTTTGGTGGTTCTTGGGACATCCATTTCCTAACTATTATATACCTTGCTATAAATAGCGATCTTAATATCTTACATGAGGTGCCTTCTAATTCAAACTGCCTAGAATCATTACGTACGGGGTATATGGTATGTCAATCTGTGTGAACTCTTTTATCCTTTTATGTACTTCTTCCCAGAAGTTCATGATTGGTTTACAGTTCCAAAGCAAATGTAAGATATCTACGGCTTTTTTTTTAAGGTTGAAAGCCACTGCTGTTATTTTAGCTGTGTGCTTAGGGTCATTGTCTGGTTGGAAGGTGAACCTTCAACCCAATCTAAGGTCCAGAGCACTCTGGAAGATATTTTCATCCAGGATATCTCTGTACTTGTCCACATTCATCCTTCCTTCAATTGCAACCAGTCCTCCTGTTCCTGCAGCTGAAAAACACCCCCAAAGAGTGATGCTTCCACCACTGTGTTTCACTGTTGGTATTGTATTTGGTAGGTGATAAGCAGTGTCTGGTTTTCTCTACACATACCGCTTTGATGTGACACCCAAAAGTTCAATCTTCATCTCCTCAAACCAGAAAGTCTTATTTCTCATAGTATAGGATTCCTTTATGTGTTCTTTTTGCAAACTGTATACAGGCTTTCATATGTCTTGGGCTGAGAAGAGGCTTCCATTGGCACACTCTGCCATAAAGCCCCAACTGGTGGGGTTGCAGTTATGGTTGTCTTTGTGGAAATTTCTACCATCTCCCTACTACATCTCTGGAGCTCAGCCACAGTGATCTTGGGGTTATTTTTTTTCTCTTGTATCCAGCTAGATACGAGGAGACGGTAAGTCGATAAAAAATTCATTTAATCCATTTAAAACGGTAAAATACAGCACAGCACATCAGACAAAAAAAGAGAGAACATGAAGGCTACAAGCCTATGCGTTTCGGTACAGGACCTTATTCATGGCTTCTGCGTTACTTACTGCAGAGTTGCCTTATAAACATGACTTCCAGATCACATGATTTTTCATTAAAATTTAACCCTTGCTATGCTAACACATATAAAAACAATGCAATCATGAACAGTGCATAATGAAGAGAGAGATCTACCACATTAACAAAAATGAACTAAGAGGTCTACCACATTAGCAAAAATGAATTAAGTCTTGTTTTTTGTTTAAACCATATGGGGCTCTGGTTTGCAATGTAAAGATCCAAAAGGTCTCGCCGTTTAGAAGAATGCGTCTAAGATCACCGCCCCTTTTGGCTTTTATGACTTTTTCAATTCCTCTACATTTTAGACCGCTGTAATCACCTGCATGACAATCTTTAACATGTTTGGACACTGCAGAAATGTTAATCGCATTTTCTGAGCTGACATCAGAGAGATGCCTTCTAATGCGCATTTTAAGACTATTAGTGGTGCAACCAATATAATCGATGCAACAGATGTATCGAATTTGGTACACCACATATTTGGTGTTGCAGTTAATAACATTTTTTATTTCATATTGTGTGTTTGTGGTATCGGATGAAAAAATTTTAGTTGGGTCTGCAATAGAGCAGCATTTACACTGAGCGGCTCCGCATTTTAAAAAAACCCTTGGAACTAAGCCAAGTAATTTTTGCCTCTCTGATTTGGAACAAGCTCGGCGACAACATGCTACTTAAAGTAGGGGCTTTTTTTGCAACACATCTTACATTTTTTTTCCACTATTGGAATAAGTGTCGGATGCGTGTACAGTATTTGGTAAATTTTTATGTATTATTTTTTCAATTTCTTGGGGAAAAAACAATTGGGGAAACATGTTTTTCAGGGGTGGATTTATTGGAGCTTTTTTTAGGTAAGTATAGTAGGTTGGTTCTTGGAATTTTCTTAACAATATGGGAAGCCCTGTCCAACATCCATTTCGGATAATTTCTATCTGACAATTTACTGCACACTTTTTTCTCTTCTGCTTCATAAATCTCGAGAGTAGAACAATTCAGTTTGGTACGTATTAATTCTCCTGTTGGAATATTTTTTATCACATGTTTGGGGTGACATGAACTTGCTAAAAGGATCCAATTAGATGCAGTGGGTTTTTCATTAGGTGAAATTAGTACAGAAGTGGTGCTTTTTAATGTGATATCTAAAAAGTTGATACTTGTATTATGAACATTGTATGTAAATTTTACCGTTTTAAATGGATTAAATGAATTTTTGACATTTTTTATCGACTTGCCGACTCCTCGCATCTAGCTGGATACAAGTCTCCTTCCTTGATTGTTGCTTCGTGTGCACCTGTGGCCGAGGTTGTCCGTGCTGGAGCTATTTGGAGCCAAAGGAGTGAGGACTGTCTGGACTTTATGGTGAGCTGATCTACGAAAGTATTTTACTTCGTGCCTGTTGATTTGCTTTTTTTTTCTCTCACCAAGGCTCTTCTTTCTCGATTGCTTAGTTTTGTTGAATGGACAGGTTCAAGTTAGAGTTGTTGACATCCCAAACTTCTTCAATTTAAGAATTATGCAGGTCTCTGCACTCTTAGGAACCTTGAGTTCTACACAGATTCTTGTATCACCTTGGCCAAATCTGTGCCTTGCCACAATTCTGTTTCTGTGCAGTTCTTTAGATTACAAGATTCTCATATGCACTGTGAGCTGTGAGGTCTTATATAGACAGGCGTGTGCCTTTCCTAATTACCGTATATACTCATGTATAAGCCGAGTTTTTCAGCACAAAAAATGTGCTGAAAAACCACACCTCGGCTTATACACGAGTCAATAACAAAATAAACTCCGACACCCCCGATGCTCATCGCGGCTCCCCTAGGTCGGCGCGGCTCCTCTCCTGTCTTCCCCATGGCTCCTCTTCTTTCTTCGGTCTTCTGTAACAGCCGGCAGAGACTTGTACTATGACGTCATAAGCGGCTGCATCATTGTATGGCCGTGTCTCTGCCGGCTGTTAAAGAAGACTGAAGAAAGAAGATGAGCCGCAGGGACCGGAGAAAACAGAAGAGGAGCTGCGTCGACATCGGAACCATCCCAAGGTGAGTATGCAAGTTTATTTTTTTTAAGTGCTGGGTGGGCTGGCTGCATACTACAGGGGGCAGGCTGGCTGTATACTACAGGGAGCAGGCTGGCTGTATACTACAGGGGGAAGGCTGGCTATATACTACAGGGGGCCAGCAGGCTGTATACTACAGGGGGCAGGCTGGCTGTATACTACAGGGGGCAGGCTGGCTGTAAACTTTATGGGGCTGGCTGTATGCTACAGGAGGCAGGCTGGCTGTATACTACAGGGGGGAAGGCTGGCTGTATGCTATAGGGGACTGGCTGACTGTATACTACATAATAGGTAATGTTGGGGGGCTATCCATGGTGATTACTGGGGGGCTGTATATAGTAGTTGCTGGGGGAGCTGTATACAGTGATTGCTGGGGGAGCTGTATACAGTGATTTCTGGGGGAGCTGTATAGAGTGATTGCAGGGGGAGCTGTATACAGTGATTGCTAGGGGAGCTGTATACAGTGGTTACTGGGGGGCTGTATACAGTGGTTGCTGGGGAGCTGTATACAGTGGTTGCTCCGGGAGCTGTATATAGTGATTGCTGGGGGTTCTGTATATAGTGATTGTTGGGGGAGCTGTATATAGTGATTACT